>OZ020280.1:10724875-11324875 GCA_963971205.1 Aethes cnicana
GGGCGCTGCGCAGCGCGCTGCACACGCCGCACGCGCCGATCCACCACATGCGCGAGCGAGCGTTACTCTTAGTTTTGACTATACCTTGGTGTGTTTTATGCAGTTCCTGTAATAACCTGTGACGCAAATTTACAGGAACGACCACCCTATGCCCTCTCATAAGGCACCCTTTTTTGACTTCGAGATCATTCCTACAACGGTAAAACGGTAAAATATTTGCGCATTTAATTTTACGCGGCCAGCCATGTTGAATATACTTCGTCACTGATACTAAAGTCTTATCAGCCGCTGTACCATCTTGAACGTCTTTAAATGATAATGGACTTAAATTTTGTAACTGCAAAGAATTTACTGTTAATTCATTACAATAATGTACAGCCGAAGTACCATTGTTATTCGTAGGATACGCACGTGAAAGATAATCCGCTACTAAGTTGTCTTTTCCCGTGATGTACTGGATTTTATAGTTGTAGGCGGATAAAAATATAGCATATCTAACAAGTCGAGAAGCTGTCATTACAGAAATTCCGTTATTTTTCCCGAAAATCGCCAGCAACGGTTTATGGTCGGTTCTTAGTATAAAGGGCTCCGAGCGGCCATATAAATATTGATGGAAGCGTTTGATTCCAAAAATGATAGCCGCGGCCTCTTTGTGCAACTGACTGTAGTTGCGTTCACTGGCGGTGAGCGACCGCGAGCCGTACGCCAGCGGGCGCTCCACTCCGTCGGCGCCGACCTGCGCCAGCACCGCTCCCAGCCCGGGGCCGGCGTCGGTGGTGAGCACGAGCTGCGCGCGCGGGTCAAAATGCGCCAGGACGCGCTCAGAAGCCAGCTCCCGCTTCATCAGCTCGAAAGCCTGCTCGTGGCGCTCCGTCCACTCCCACTGCGCGTCCGCCCGCAATAACTCGTGGAGGGGACTAAGTATACTGGAAGCGTTGGGCACGAAATTCCGGTAATAATTTACCAACCCTAAAAAACTTTTCAGCTCCGATATATTAGTCGGACGTGGAGCCTTAATAATAGCGTCTACCTTTTTGGGGCACTTATGCAAACCATTTTTGTCAATTATATGGCCTAGATAAGTAACGCTATCCTGAAATAAGGCACATTTGTCTTTTTGTAACCGTAAACCGGCCTCTTGCAATCTTTGAAACACCAACTTTAACCTATGTAGATGTTCCGCTTTTGTGGGGCCCGTGACGCACACATCGTCCAAGAATACCGCTACGCCGTCGATACCAGCGAGCAAGGTGTCTATCGCCCGTTGGAACACGGCGGGCGCGTTCGCCAACCCGAACACGAGGCGTGTATACATAAACAACCCCTTGGTGGTGTTTATTGTGGTCAACTTTTGTGAATCATCAGAAAGTATCAGTTGATTGTAGGCCTGACTACAATCCAATTTTGAATAATGCTCCCCCCCGCTCAACTTAGCAAAAATTTCCTCGATTCGAGGTAACGGATATTTATCGATAAAAATATCATTATTTACTGTGAGTGAATAGTCGCCGCATATTCTTACGCTGCCGTTTTGTTTTAATACCGGTACTATAGGTGTTGCGTAATCGGAATAGCTGACCGGCACTAAAATACCCTCATCAACGAGTCGCGAGAGTTCGCTTTCTACCTGATTTTTCAAGGCAAACGGTAAGGGTCTAGCTTTGAAGAATTTAGGCTTAACTCCATCTTTTAAATGCAAATTTACTTTACACTTATTGTAACTGCCTAACTCGTCACGGAACAAGGGTTCAAAACTGTTCAATAATAATTGAACCTGTGGGTCAGCTGCACCGCTTAAACTAATGTTATTATTCGGCGAAGTGAAACTTATGTGAAACTTGGCCATAAAATCTCGACCCAAGAGTGGCGGTCCCCCGTTTAATACCACATAAAAGGTTAATTGTTTCGTGATTTTCTCATAGGTTACATTGGTCGTAAATCTGCCTACAGGGGTGATTCTATGCCCATTATAAAAACACATTTTAAGATTACACTTTTCTAGCGGCATATTTGAAAAAACCTCTTTATAAAAATTATATGCAACAACATTAGTGCTAGATCCCGAGTCAAGTTCCATGTCTACGCTGATATTATTAACAATAACTGGAAGTAAAATAGGATCGTAGTTCACGCACCTTAAGTTCAGCAGCTGGCACTCCTCACAATCACTGCAATCCTTTTGCTCCTGTGAATCCACAGGGGGGGCCACAGCTATGTTATGAACACGATTCGACTTACACACTTTTTTCAAGTGTCCCTTCTCCTTACACTTTTGGCAACGATAGTTCTTAAACCGACATTTTTCCGACGCATGGTTACGGAGACCACACACACTGCACTGGCCCGCGACGCGCGCGGTTGCCGACGACTGGCCCCCGGGGCCCCCGCGGCCGCTCGTGCTGGCCCGGAACAGCGGCTCCTCCTTCACGACGACTGGCACCGCCGCCCTCGCCTGCCGAACACAAGCAGTTTGCTGCGCCAGCTCCAACGCCTTAGCGAAAGTCAACGCCTTCACGTCTTGTTCGCAGAGACGATCTCGTTCTGGACCCGCGTTGAATCCAAGCACGAACCTATCGCAGAGCATCATCTCCAGAGCGGTGCCAAACTCGCAGTGTACTGCGAGTCCCCTCAATCGCGCCGCCCAGTCCTCCGCCCGCTCGCCTTCTGCTTTGACTGCGTTGTAGAATCTGGCTTTGTCGGTGAATGTTGACCTCTTCGGTGTAAAATGGCCATTGAGTAACTTCACGAGCTCACTATACTCAATTGTTTCCACATCGTTCGGGTGTGCGAGGTTTTTGAGTAGCCGAAATGCACCATCCGAAACATGGGTTAGAAGAACCGCTTTCTTCTTATCATCGGTTGTAAATCCATTCAAACTGAGAAATTGCTTCAAACGACTTTCAAAAATCGCCCATTCTTGCGAATCAGGCTCGAAAATTGGCAAATTCCCAATCCAACTCGACATTCTGCGTATTTTTTTTTTTCTTAATGCGGGTGAACACAACCTCAGTTCGCCACTGGGAAGTATGCAAGGAAACAACCGTATGCAAATAGAACTCGTTTATTACTGAGAAGTCCGAATGCCGGGCGCGATGTGTGTGACGTCACGCGCATACACATCACTTATGCTTATATTATGAATTCTCTCAGTTTACAGTTTGTTTGACTGAAAATAATCTAGCAAACTGACAGTGATTTCGATGTCACCGTAAATTAGATCAGACTTTAAGAAGAGAAGTAAGTGCAAGACGTCTTTTTGAATACTTACACCGAGTAAATGACACTGAGTACCTACACACCATTGATCTATTACAAGTAAGGATTCACAATCAGCCGGTTCTGTTAGGCACTGTTCGTACTTATTATAGACGTTGTTGTAACGTAAATAGGAAGTCGGATATGACGCTATTTAGCGAAATAGCACTTCCTAGTTGGTAGCTATAAATAAATTCGGCAAATCAAGGACTTTTATCGCCATTTATTCAAGACAATGAAGGTTTATTGTACGATTAAATTTAATAGGAAAATTAACCTGATGAAAACATTATATTTATACTCACAAATTCAATAGAGATACGAACGAGTTTTAAGCCAGTTATTGAAAAGTTAATAGAAAACGTCTCTCTTTTTGTAAAGCTTTCATAAAATGAATAGGCGGTCTTGTCAAGATCATTGTACAAATATGGCAAGTATGGCTAAATACATAAACCTAGTGAGATGAATACACAAGGTTTTTTTTTTTTTTTACTATCTCTTTTGTAGGGTATGTGTTTATAAGGAACAAACCAGAAATATTGCGGTGAAAGTCAGTAAGTAGGAATATAATTTTAACCATGGAAGAGGTGATTATTCCATCAAAACTTGTCCAGATATTAAGATTCGTTTATGTAATTAAATACCGAGTAGTATATATCGTAAACAATCTGTCACCATTACCAATATTTAATATTAGTACCTACGCAAATTGTTTCAGAACAATCTAATTTATTTCACGATTTTTTCCCTTGTTTTGTTTGTGACCATGCAAAGAATTTGTTCTAGTCGTGTTATTAAGTACCTAAGTAGGTTTTTATTTGAAAAGCCTACCTAACCCTTTCGCAGTAGACAATTTATAAAGGTCCATTTTCATGTAAAAAGTGTATGTTAGAGTGGCTGTAGGTACATACAACTTTTATGATTAAAAACCAAATTGACATGAGAAGTAAATTTTCAAAAGGTATATTAGGTCTCTATATTTGCGCTTCCATTTAAGACTTCATATCAATTTGATTAAAGTCTAGAATACTTTACAATATTTTCTGCTATATATTCGTATGTTATCTAAAAATGCTGTCCAAAGTGTTATCGAGTCACGAATTAAGAGCAAACAAGAATACAGTCAACATCATTAATATGTTAACACTTTTTGATTTTACCACTAAAGGAAACAGAAAAAAATGTAAATATATTGATGGCCGTTGTTGAATCACGGATAGGTACCTAATAAAGATATCACTGGACAATGTGGTTTAACTATGTGACAACTGACATGTCATCTATTGACGTAAGAGCTGTCAGAGATGTGAATGTGACTATAAAGTCACATTTGAGTTATTTTTGTTGTAAATTGTAATTGGCTATGGGTGAAAAATTACAAAGTGCTTGATTATTTTTTTATGGATAGGAATAACCTTCCGTAATAAGAGAAAAAAATCCGAGAATTTTCCGTGGCGTAGATTTTCCATAAAAAAAAAAAATTGGTTTTGCGTTATAACGATTAAAAGATTCGGGTTTTCCTTGGTCCAAGTAAGCACAGCACATATTTCCGAAAAAAGAAGTGTTGACATTTGACGTTGACAGTTCTCGCTTCCTTCGTGCGAACATAACTTTACGTGTTTTAAAAAAAAGATTATTGATGACTGCTTTTGCTTACTGGACTTTCGATTCTGCTTAGCCCCAACGACGACGTATGCTTTAAACGCGTTATTACGAATGAAAAGCGAATGAAGCAAGAACTGTCACCGTCAATAGTGTCAACACTTTTTTTCAAGAAGTAGTGCTGCATACTTGGACCAAGGAAACACCTTTATTTCAATCGTCATAACGCAAAATAAATTTTATTTTTTACGCAGAATCTACGGCACGGAAAATTCTGAGATTTTTTCTCTTGATACGGAAGGTTATTCCTATCCTTAAAAAAAAATCGAGCACATTGTCATTTTTCACCCATAGCCAATTGACTGCAAATGCCTATGCTATATATCTTGCGCAAAAACTAATAATGTTGAAAGAGGCTGTAGTAAGAGCCACCCATCAATTTGGTTGATTCTATCTAAAAGTCAACGAAAAAAGTACCAGAAAAAAATTATATGTTATAAATTCCAATCTTAGTCATTGCAATGATAACACTGGAATGCATTCGAATGTTCACTGATGCGTTGCGTAACATAAGTCCAGGTTATACTGTTTCAATGAAAACATACAAGTTTATCTTATTAAAACATAATGGATAACACATGTAGCTAAAATACCTACAGATGCCTACATCCAAGACTGGATATGTAACAGGCCACAATGATGATGATGATGACATTGCAAGTTAAATAAAAGCTTTTAATACAGTAGTAGATTGTGTGATTAGGGATCAAAATGGTTTATTTTACTGCGGGTGACGGGTTTAATCCAGAGCGATGCGAAAGATTCAGAAAATCGCATTTTGCTCCCTTTAAACGGCGAACAAAGTACTCCTTTTCGAATAGGAGGAGTGAAAAATATCAACTACTTCTTCTTCTCTTCACTGCCTGATATCCTCTAGATAGGCTAACATTTTGGGAGGTGAGTCTTAATATATTTGGTCCACCCTTACCGTGTTTAGATGAATTAAATTTGTGATCAATGACATGTCCGCGAGACTTAATTAATAAGTACTAATGCCGTTCCCTGACCCAGCATCGTCAAATTGCTAATTTAAGATCATACTTTTCTAAGAAATGATAAAAGTTAAAAATATGAAAAAAACATATGTTATATTTGATTATATCATCCTTACATTGACAGCTTTCATTACACATTTCACGAAACTTCGCTCGATACAATTTATTTCCAAAGTAAACTCTAACTCGGACCTTGAATCCAACTTTACTCCAGTTTATTATATCAAACAGTGTAAAACTAAATATAACAGAAATATTATCCATATTATATGCATACATCGACAGCTTTATTAATGGTAAGTTTTTAGACGGTATTTTTATAGAAATTAAAACGCGTAAATACTAACTAAATCGGGCGTTCTGTGCGTAGCGCTTTCTCTTTCACTCATTGCACGAGTGACAGTGACGGCTGAGCTGGGTATAGGCACGGCCTTAATACCCTAATTTATTAAAAGAATATCACGACAATTATGTTAAAAAAAAATTTGGTGGTAAATGTCCAAGCGACTTTAAATTGACGGCCGGATTGGTCCAGTTGGTAGTGACTCTGCCTTCTGTTCCGATGGTCGCGGGTTCGAGTCGCGCTCGGGGCAAACTTTGTGTGATGAGCACGAATGTTTGTCCTCGAGTCATGGATGTTTAGTATTTATATATGTATTTGTTTCTCTATATAAGTATCGTTGTCTAGCACACATAGTACAAGCGTCGCTTAGTTTGGAGCTAGGTCAATATGTATGATATGTCCCAAGGATATTATTGCTGATTCAATACAATTTTACGACCTGTCGTGAATCTGGCGCAGGTGATTTGCAATTTGTACAAAAACTGAATACAGATCGCGGCGATCAAAACGGGTTTCGTTTACGGCCCAGGTATTCAGGTTTTCACGAAATCACCGTTTTTACCCAACTTACAAAAATAACGGTGTCTCATATGCCGATAGCTGCTTTAAAATCGTTTAGCCCACCCAAAATATTTTTTTCCCAATTGGTTTAAGAACAGTGTTAGCGTCTCACATTTTCGGAAATTTATGATCGGAATAATTTTACTTCTAACATTTAAATCGGTTCAAACTTTTCTTCGTTCTAGCTCGTAGGCACTCATACCTACTTGTAATTGCTTAATTACAAAGGATAAAATTATTTAGTCTGTCTGTTTTTTACAGTTAATCTTGAAACTACGGAACTCATTTGCATGCAATTTCAATACTCGTAGAGCATCATTAGGAGCTATACGTATAAGTAAGCTTTACTACTACTACTACTACTACAGCCTATTTGCGTCCCACTGCTGGGCACAGGCCTCCTCTCTTTGTTTGGGCTATAGTCCCCACGCGGGCCCAATGCGGATTGGGGACTTCACACATCTTTGAATTACTTCGCAGATGCGTGCAGGTTTCCTCACGATGTTTTCCTTCACCGAAAAGCTGAGTGGTTAATTCAAATTGAATTAACCACTCAGCTTGAAATAAGTAAGCTTTGTTTAATTAAAATATCGGAAAGAAGCTATCGTCGTTTTCATATTCGACGGCCGGATTGGTCCAGTTGGTAGTGACCCTGCCTTCTGTTCCGATGGTCGCGGGTTCGAGTCTCGCTCGGGGCAAACTTTGTGTGATGAACACGAATGTTTGTACTCGAGTCATGGATGTTAGTATTTCTGTGAGTTATGAGTATGTATTTCTCTATATAAGTATTTATATCGTTGTCTAGCATCCATAGTACAAGCTTTGCTTAGTTTGGGGCTAGGTCAATATGTGTGAAATGTCCCAAGATATTCCACACGGACAAAGTCGCAGGGCACAACTAGCTGATAATCAATGCATAAAATCGTCCAAAACATAACCAAGAATTTCCGCATGACGTATCGTCAAACTATCTTTGTAAGGTTGACAGGGAAATTCTTGTAATATTTATAGATTTCTGTTTTTCAGAGATCCTTATCGGAAAAGGAAAACCTATCGATCACGATAACTCCGGGAAAAGATAAGATCTTTGCAAAACAGATATCTGAGCATCTGAGATCACGTGTCAATTTGCAGTGGTCCATGGGAAAATGTGCATTCCGTGAATGTTACTTACTAGGATAATCGTGTGAAACTTGTGATGATTATATTATAAATAACGTTATTGTTGTGGAAGTTTTGGTGGGAACTAGGAACTGTAGAGTTGTTATTATGATCGAGTATGATTTATATGTCTCGGTGTTATTAGTAAACAGAACTGAGAGATGCTAACGTAAACATAGCGATTCTATAGTCCGGTGACGTGTAAATCTAGAAAACGATAGGAAAAAAATAATGTTAAAAAATGGATACAAAGCAGCGTCAAACTGTAGATTTTTTATAAGATGGAGGAATGTTATATTTTCAATCGATGTTATTTCGTACCTAATAGAAGTATGCACACTTCTAAAACACAATAATATTTTGGTGCCAAAATACCTGGCACACCAAAAGCTACTTAATGTTGATATTAAAATGAGAGTTATTTCTGAACCTTATAGGTATTCGAGGTTTTTAAATACCTAGATTTGCAGCTGTACCTATTAACTACGAGACTGTGTCACACAGCCGCAGAATATTTAATAGTACTACGTACAGATTGGCCTCGGAATCACCCGCCTGAATCTAGCCCGCGCGCGACTCACGCCCGACTCGCCTTACCATCCTTTGTTTCATCCGGAGATGGAGAGCGAATCGTTGGCCCGCGTAGTGGTACACACACATTTACAAGTGTACAGACGTCCTCGCACGCAATCATTGACACTTCATTCGAATTGTGTTAGGAATAATGTTTTTATAGCCCGTGTCCGCCGTGTGGCACAGCTATAATAGATATCTACGGCTGTCATAAATGGAAGTAGGATTACTCAGGTAACCCGAAACCTTCTACAATGTCTTCCCCTTAGCTAAATTAGGAAGTCGTTTAAGTTACCTAATAGATGCGCTTATTTATACTTCCTTGTAGTACCTTGTAGTAGAATTGCCCCTGTTTAATATATGTGGGTACTTTTATAGCTCTATCTACTTAAAATTTACAAAAATATTTACATAGATAATGAATGATGTTAATTACCAGTACGGACTCAATTCTTCAGAATTTGTTACTTGGATTTTCCAAGTTTGACTCTTCGTGACAGATTATGTTTGATTAAATTAATTAATTGCCTTGTATGCCTTCGTAATCCGTGACATACTCTTACTATATGATATAGTATATACATACACTTTGTACTTTTTATTTCTGACCTGATCACTGTATAAAACCTAATCATACCTAATAATAATGTACCAAGGCACAAACAACCCATGGATATATACTTTTCAACGATACAAAAACATGTTGGATATGTAATTTCTGTGTGTTTAATGAGATTTAAAGCGCTAATTATATTTTCTTTGCTTCGTAAATTCCTTATTATTCAAACGATGTTTATTTTACTTATCACAAGTAGGATTCGAGAGCACTTTGATTGTAGTTATCATATACAACTAAAGGATTATAAAGTCCTTTACGCTTGTTATTGCTGATCGACGAGTATGTAGGTAGTAGGTACCTAATTTCTACAGTTTGAGTCATTTTGTACTTTCATAGGCATGTGGATCATAGAAGCTCGTCTCCACTTGATGATAAACTCTAATAGTTATATTGACGAAGAAAACTTTAGTAAAATAGTTCGATTTTATATTTTTACCCGACTGCGCTAGAAGGAGGGTTATGTTTTTCGAGTGTATGTATGTAAGTATGTATGTATATTTCTATGGCACGCTCTGTAGCCTAAATGGCTTGATGGATTTTAGCATGTGAGGTGTCGTTAGATTCGTCTTAATTGTGAGAGTGACACTGGGTATATCAAATTTGCAAAAAAACAAAATGGCTGACTTTTGGAGGCATTTTAAATGTTTCCAAAAATATATTTTTTTTTGGTAAAGCCTATCGAGTGGGATAGCAAAATAAATGGTTTAATGAACGGATTACAAAAATATATAATGTGACATCAAAAGTTTGTTTGCAGTCGGGTAGGTATTTATTTTTTCAAAAATCGTGTTATTCCGATTCACATTTTGTCAGTGAAAATGTGGCGGAAAATTTCGTAACGCTATCCCGAACTAGGTTCCGCTTGATATGCCTAATATGATTAAATGTTAGCGATACATTTATGATCATCTATAATATGTTTTTAATATGCTACTAGCTGACCCCGCGGACTTCGTACCGCCTTAAACCTCACGGAGCCCGAGACCTTTCCAACGAAAAAATTCCTCTGGACCATACATAATGTCAATAAAAGTATATAATAAACTACCAGAAACTTTAAAAACTGAACAAAATGAACAAAAATTCATAAACAAACTAAAGAAATTACTATTAACAAAGGCATATTACAACATTAATGAATACTTTGAAGATAAAATAATAATATAATTATGACAAATAAATAATACACACTTACACAGACCGCAAACACAAACATACACACGCACACACAACAACATACATATTACCTACCTAATAAATATCCATATCCATGACAAAGATGTGTACATACATACATATACATGTAGTGACAACAAACATAACTATAGGGCTTATATTTGCTAATATATACTTATATACCGGTTGCACTTACATCTAGATTTTAAGGTCTATTTAGTTTTAATATTTTGCTGCACCCTCACAGGGTCCATGTTAGTACTTAAGAAAATATTGTAACATCTTGTAAAAACCATGGTTTGGCAATAAATGATATGAATATGAATATGAATATGAATATGAATGCAAAACCGTGGAAATCGGTTCGTGCGTTCTGGAGTTATAGCGTCAGGGAGGAAAACCCGACTTATTTTTATATAGTAGATTAACCTTACTCGTACTTGGTAAGTAGACCGGTCCATATCTAGACTACCTAGGTATCTACATAACTAAATCGCTTATGTCACCTAGGGCCTAGGGAAGTAGATAAGTATATGGCAGCAAGTAAAATGTAACGGCCAACTTAAATGCAACCTTTATACCTTAAGCTATGGTGTATTATCATTCCCTCGAGTACATTTAAAGATTTTCCTTATAAGGAAACATCTTGAACGTGTCATTAGGAAACGTTTTGCGAAATAGCTATTTATGTCAGTGTTTAGTGACATAAGATTAGCAAGATTAACGCTGAGAGGTCAGTTAGCCAAATAGAAACTACCTTTTCAAATAGATTTCTAGTAGGTTCCAAACAATCCCAATAATTTTATGACAAGGCCTTCATGGCTGCCCGTTTTACCTAACTCTATGTAGAGTAGAAAACAAACTGACTTTATATAACATGTTATAGACAAGCCATAAAAAAACAGAGTACCTAGTCAAAACATACATAAACAGGGCTAGGATTTTCCTCAACCGGCTTTTGTGACCTAATAGATACCCAAATAGTTTAGGTACCTATCCTATCCTACGCAACATGGGTTTTAGTCCATGCTTTATTTTTCACGACTGTCTAATTGGTAAAGTCTAGCTAGATTTAGCTACGAGGAAACAGAAATTATGTTATAACTAAATAAAATTAAATATACAAAGACTAAACTTATACTAACTTACAATTATGATAAAGTTCATAAGAGTATTTTTATTTATATCTTGGACACATAATAGACACCCACACACACTCTCACACACACACACACACACACACACACACACACACATGCACACACGCACTAACACACATACCTTAGGTATAGAATCGTGATATTTTATTAGGAGACTAGCTTCTGCCCTTCATCCGCGGGAACAATGCGTTTTTCCAGGATAAAAGGTAGTCTAGATGCCTATGATTTCCTTCACGGGAATCGAACTATATCCATACCAATTTTTATCTAAATCGGCCAAGCGGTTTAACCGTGAAGAGGTCAGACCGCGGAGTAAATATAGCGTTTATAATAATATTATAAATGATAGCATTTAAAGACCATACTAATATTATTAGTATGGACAAAAAACATCCGTGTAATGTCGGGCCATTGCCACGGCTTAATACCTGATGACATTCTCAGTCGCGACGGAACTTACGTCAAAACTTTCACTAGTACTTCTGCTATGCTATGCGAAATATTATCGCATATATTAGCTATCCATTGAGGTTGAGAATCTACCTCTTTGACGAATTAATCTGAAAACTTAAGTTAATTAGTGTTAAATGTACTTGGCAATTACCTGATTATTTAAATTTCAAATGGTAATGCGATAAGAATTCTAGTTTTAACTTAATTTACTATTTAATTGCTACTTTACAAGTAATATTGGCATTGTAGAATTTTATTACACTAAGATTATTTCTTACTGTTCCTTTAGAGTCCAATCTTAACGTAGACCTTTCGTAATCGTGATTTCATTGAAGTTTATCGTTCCTTTTCAATTTGACATAATTCCTTATATTTTTTGCGCACAGTGACCTCTTACCATCAGGTAGCACATATGCTATGCCATAAAAGAAACACATTGTTGATTGGCTAGTGCGAACATCTGTCGAGAATTGATAATTACAAATATTTACTAGAATAAATAACAGTGCAAATCTACCATTCCAACTGGCACTAAGCATGTGTTTTTAAGAAGACTCGACTAGGCTACCTATTTGCGCAGGCGCTTGAATGGCGGTCATGCGTACAAGCATGTTTTAGACGAGATAAATGCGAAAAGGATGTTTGGTCTCCAGCGCCTTTCTATTTGACGTATAAGATTAATAATTATTGCTTGTGTATAATAATTACTACGTTTTCTATTACTTCCGAGTTCCGTCCGGACGAGGTAACAGCGAGATGGTATTAGGTAGCTTGACGATCAGGTGTTGGATTTGCAATGACAACAATGACAACAAAAACAACAACAACAATACTCTTTATTAAACACCATATAAACAAAACAAAGAAAACACAGTAATAATACACATTAAATAGGTAAACAACAGCGGGCTTATCGCTAAATAGTCAACCTTAGGAACTTTCCTAACCACCACCCATCGTTGTAAAATTAAGAAGTAAATCGAAAAAAAGGAGAGTAATTTACAATTTGACGTGGAATGTCGTAGATTTATATTTCGACAAGTATTTTTCAAGGCATTATGGTTGGCAAAGAGGGCCGCCTGATGGCAAGTGGTATCTTTAGTCCATATGAAAATGAAAATGAAAATATTTATTCAGCAAATAGGCCACATCTGGGCACTTTTACACGTCACTTTTAAATGAATTAACAGAAATGAATTTACCAGCGCTTCCTAGACCCATTGCTTGAGAAGAAGCGCCGCAACAAACTCAGCACATACAAGGAATCATAAGACCGCGAATGCGTTGCCAACTCTAACGACTGAGGTGGAATGTGTCCTATAATAGGACACATTACCATAATAGGACTCCTATTATGGTAATTTCACCGGCTCTCCAACCTCCGGAACACAACAGATCGAGCAGCCTCTTTGGCGACAGATTAGTGGGGGTAAGAGGGTGGAGCTATCAGGACGGACCAGGTAATCAAGACCTTACTCCTACCACTCACAAGTGTTGGAAAGTTGGACGCCATTCCCATTTGTTAAAGCTCTTAAGATCTAAATCCAATTTCAGGGCGCTATGAACCTACGAATTTAACAGAAAAGTAAAATTATGGAATCAGTTTCTCCTGAGCAACACGTTCTCGCAATTTTCGTAATTTTGGCTCCATACTCGTACTCATTTGGTGTGCGGTTATCTGCGTTCATTGAACTTTATAAAAAAAACTAGCATTTCCCCGCAACTTCGCAGAAATATTAAAAAGTAAAATCCAAAATCGGGATTTTACTTTTTAATATTTCTGCGCAACAACAATATTTTCAAATCTATTATCTCGTTTGAAAAAAAGTAGTTCAACAACGCAAAGCTCTGCCATTTTTTGCAACAGATTATCTAATCTCGTTAAATGCATGCGGTTTCTGTAGCAACAATGCACATATTTATGTTAACTAGTCAAATGCGAGACTGTGACGTAATTTATGAGGACACTTTCCATTGAAAACCGGTCAATGGCGAATACATCAGGTTTATTTCATGTACGAAACGAGTGCTTGTGATACTGAAACTCCGATTGTTATAATCAATTATTGTGAATTTAAGTTCCGAATCTGCACTGGGCCCGCGTGGGGACTATAGCCCAAATCTTCTCGTGGTGAGAGGAGGCCTGTGTCCAGCAGTGGGACGCAAATAGGCTGTAGTAGTAGCACTGTGAATTTACGAGCAAAGACGTGTTAAATGGCTTGTTGAAAACGGTTGCTACGCCAGAGGATATCGAATTTTAAACCAACCATGTTTTTCTACGAATAGTCGAAAATTAAAACTATCCAGAAATATTAACCTTGTCTAAAGCAAGAGACGATTGATTTAGTACCCGGATCAATTTTACATTTATCTACTCTACTACAGCCTATTTGCGTCCCACTGCTGGGCAAAGGCTTCCTCTCACCACGAGTGGGTTTGGGCTTTAGTCCCCTCATGGGTCCAGTGCGGATCGGGGACTTCACACGCATCTTTTAATTACTTCGCAGATGCGTGCAGGTTTCCTCACGATGTTTTCCTTCACCGGAGAACTCAGTGGTAAATTCAAATTGAATTTCACACATAAGTAAACTTAGAGGTGCGAGCCGGAATCGAACCCCCGACCCGGCATGAGAGGCGGTAGGTCGAACCACTAGGCCACCACGGCTTTACATTTATATTGTTTTTTTATTTATGTACATAATTTTATATGCAAAATTAAATCTAATAATACCGTCAAAAGGCGAACTTAATGCTATAAGGTATATGAGTATACTCCACTCCACTTTCACAAACCTACTCTACTTTTACTTGCAAGTTGTAATTGCAATCAATATCTGCTCAACCCTGAATCGGTGCAAAGGTTACACGTTTATGGTCCCTATAGACTTATTTTTCAATGTCATCATCAAGGAAATAATCCGATATATTACCACTTGGTATAAGAAATAACTTCTTAGCATATTCATGTGCTCCTTGACCTTAGAAGATATTTTTAAACTGGAAGCGTTTTTTTCTCCCCAATATAAAATTACTAATACATGCGAAAGTAACCCTCTCTATCCGTCTGATACCTCTTCACGCTTAAATCTCTGGACTGACTCTGTTTTTTGTCATTGAGGTAGTTAGAGACCTGGGAAAGGACATAGGCTACTTTTTATCCCAAAAAAACGTTCTGTACGGGGGCGAAGTCGGGGGCAGAAGCTAGTACTTATAGTACATTACAGACCTAGGGTGGTGAATTCGTAAATGTCCCAGATCGCAGGTTTCTTCATAAATATGCGATCTGGGGCTTTATGAATTACCGCCCGTGGTTTGTCAAAAGTTTTACGTCTTGCCTTGGCCAAGAAGTGAGATTTTCTCTCCGCGTAGCGGGCAGAAAATCCCGCTTTACGGCCAAGGGTGATGTAAAATACCTAATTTGAGCTAGAAAATATGAAACACTATTTTTTTTTCTTGGGAAAACGCAACTCACACTACTCACAGTCAAAACCGTGAATGAAATGCAAAGCTTGTTTTGTGTGAATCTTCTCATCTATAGGTACCTACTTACCTAAGCTAAGTAGTTATGCACTTAGTGAGAGATTTACATAACTAAACAAACATATAACTCTGACCAAACTGTTTGTTATTCAGCAGACTTTTCAAGCATGAATAAGCAATGTCCTCAATGTTAGGTATGTATAAAAGGATTCCTCCAGGAACTGGGCAGTCAATAATTGTACTGTTACAGGCATAGATGCTCCAAATTATGCTGTTACTTTCAAAAGCCGTCTTTGCCTAGTGGTTTGACCTACGATCATGCAGAGGGCCGAGGGTTCGAATCCAGCTTGCACCATTGAGTTTACTTATATATGTGCGAATTTTAACTTTCTTTCTATATCTGTCTTAAATGGCCCCAATAAACAGCATTATGAATAGATTAAAATAATATTGATTACTTACGATATAAAAAGGTTTTTCACACAGGCTTTATAATCAAGACGCACCCGGTGTCTATAAATATATTTTCTATCTTATCATCCTACTATTCTTATTCTTATTCACATTACTGCACTTAAAACAATCAATCAATATTAACTACTACAACAACAGCCTATTTACGGCCCACTGCTGGGCACAGGCCTCCTCTCATCACGAGAGGGTTGGGCTATAGTCCCCACGCGGGCCCAGTGCGGATTGGGGACTTCACACACATCTTTGAACTACTTCGCAGATGCGTGCAGGTTTCCTCACGATGTTTTCCTTCATCGAAAAGCTCAGTGGTAAATTCAAATTGAATCAATATTAAACTAGTTACTAAATAATGAGTTAACGGACAAGCGATATTATTTCTATAACGGTACTCTGATATTCGCAAACATTTATTATGAAGCGAAGACAATTATATCGTTATGATGGTACATAGATTAATGGCTATTTTCATTAAACTCCTTTTTAGCGTACTCGTGTTTTAAGCCTCGAGCCGAGTGTTACTACGGTAACTCACGCATAAGTCGTTATTTATTTGTCGCCTACGAGAAAGTGAAAAAGCATTATTTTCACACTTCGAATATCCCAAACTAAAGTGAAACTGCCTGTGTAGTAAAAATTAAGCGGTGATTGAAATAACCAGTTCGAATAAATAAAAATCTAAGACAATTTTATAAAAACTTTGATGCAAGTGTAAATATCGGCCAATGTTCACAAGGACACGAGATATTAACCACCTTATACAAAATACTTAATGTAATCTATCTATCGAGGTCAAAGTTTTCAAACATTTTACCAAATAGAAACAGTCAGAATTAAAACATCCACAAAATTCTAACACTAAAGATGTACTTAATCTTAAGCAGTACGAATGCTAAGAGATTTCCTAAGTAGGAAAGTATAGCGCATTCCGATTCAGTGCAGTCGACACGCATGTCTGACCTACCCCATAGCCGGCCGTACACTGAGCACGCTCGCTCATTTCCCTTGCTAATGCCACTGTAACTACCGAACCTCGTGTCACAGTTCCTACTACAGTACTCTCTGTTCTTAAAGTGTAGTTCTCGGTTCTTGACTACATGGTACATCTATCATACATACAACTCCACCTTTTTTTAGAATTACAAAATATGTCTCGTCCTTTACGGGGACTGTCTCAATACCAAATTTCATCAATATTCAGTCTAGCAGTCCGATCATAGGAAGATAACAGACACACAAAGTTACTTTCATATTTGAGGTATTCGTGTGGAAGAATATTTTGATAGAAACAAATGTCCGTGTGTGTGTGATGTGTATCTTTAATGTTTCTGGATTAGTTTTAAATTGCATTTTGTGCTTTTGAAAGATGAAAACGTCTACGCCATCAAGAAGTTAGGTTAGTTTCAATACCTAGTTTTATATTAAAGAGAATGTTTCTCTATTTGAACAAATCTAATCGCCCAGCAACGACAAGGAATAATCAAGTTTTTGTCTCACAGAAGTTTTTGTTTGATAATGGTAACGTTCAAGTACAAAAAAATACATAAATTATTTCAAGGGCATGCGCAAAACATACATGTGAAATGATTAATATTAACTTTAACGATGGGCCTCATTCAAAAGCTCAAAGTTACCTACTTAAAGGGCAATGGAGAGGGCTCGGGGTTTGCGTGATAGAATGAATTCCTGAATGATGTCATAGTGTAGCGACGTAGTCCCACGAATTTCGTGATGCAAAATGGAAAAGAAATACTTCGCACCACCTTCGCTCTTAAACTACGATAAGAACTAAGTATTTCAGCTTAGGAAAAAACTAATTAGCATGTTTCAAAGAAAGTGAAATGTTAATGAGCTCCTGTTTAGCAAGTTAATAACTCGGCAAGTTGTGAACATGTAAATTTTGATATTATTTTGTGTTGACGGTGACGCAAATATAAATAAGTTCTGTCGCCGTTTTGACTTATTGTACATCTAGGACGTTCTGCATGTATACAAATCAATCACTTACTTAATTATAGAATTAAGTAAGTGATTGATTTGTATACATGCAGAACGAATTATAGAATTGAACCGTTTAACTGATAAAATGCCGTCAAAGAATAGTGCTCGTAGTCGGTGAAATAACTAACTTGCGGACGCTCAATTTTAGCCTTCGGGATTAGTAATCTCATCATCCCTTTGCTTCTGGTCACTACTAATATATCAAATTGTCATTGCTCTCCGCTACCGTACGTAACCTAAACACCTAAAGAGAAAAAGAAAAGCCTTGTCTAGCGCAAATTAAAATTGGTTCATCAATATCGTGACGGACTTTCAGCTGAACTATTATTGCGTGAACGATTATATTTGTCTGAAAGGATGAATTGAACGTAGTTGGATATTTACCTGTTCTAACAAAATCAGGCCGGGGTTAAGTGTATCATAATCAAAACAAGATCAAAGTCAATGATTTAATGAGAAATGTAACAATAAGAGCGATCAGTAATTATCGTTGAAAAGATCTAGATCAATCAATAGTGCCTTTGTTGCTTATTGTTCAGGGATTGGAATAAATTTTTGTCACGCAACAGGTAGGTAATAGGTATCTATGTAGTGGAAACACGTTATCATTATTCTGAATTTAATTGTAATTCGCAATGTAAAAATGTTATAAATATTCAATTATTATTACACTAATAATCAATTATGTTCATTTATCGCATAAAATGTTACCGGTGGACCTAATGCAGGGCCTTCCGGATGACAACCATCATCTTTCCCGATGATAACCCGTTGCCAACAGCAGTTCTCGCACTGGTGGCGTACCGTCCGATAAAGGGTTAAGATAGCCGGTGAAATTTACGTAGAGGCATTCAATCTTAGTGGCTGTTAGCAACGCATTCCAAATCTAGGCAACAGAAGCTAGAACCACACGGCGGACACGTTACGGAATATAAAAACACTATCTCGAACAATATTCGAATGAAGTGTCAATGTTTGCGTGCGATGACGTCTGTATACTTGATGTGTGTGTACCACTACCCAGGTCAACGATTCACTCACCGTCTCTGGATGACGGTAAGGCGAGTTGGGCGCGAGTTGCGCGCGGGCTAGAGTCAGGCGGGTGATTCCGGGGCCATTCTTTACGTAGTATTGTTAAATATTCTGTGCTAGAACTAGAAAAAAACATTTTGTGAAGAACTAATTGAATTGGGAAGAACAAAACACAAGGAACTAAAATAATTTGTAGAGCGTTTTTTTTATGAATAAAAGGGATCAGATAACTCTCCGAAAAGTCACATGAATTATCCAATCGAGTTACAATGGTAGTAGATATGTTTTGGTGTCAGTAACGTGCCAATTGCAATAGTGTGTGCAGAAACATAACGAGAATTATAATGGGATTAACGGTGTCGGTAATAGAGCTTTGGTGGAACAAGTCCATGGTAATTGGCTCTGATTTCTGATGAAGACATAAGGAAAATAGACTGATGAAGTTAATTTACTAAACGATAGATTAATGAAGTGACGACCTTGTAAATGTCGCGGGAACACGGTGGATGCGAGTGGCACAGGACCGGTCTGAGTGGCGCGCCTTGGGGGAGGCCTATGTTCAGCAGTGGACGTCTATCGGCTGAAATGATGATGAGATTAATTGAGATAGAGAGGTAAGATTAGGTTTTAAATTTACATTTTAATGCAATAGAAGTATTTTTTATACCATTAGATGAGATCCCTATTTTAAGACTTCGAATATAGGCCTAGTTCCTACAAAATGTATAAATACTACTTCGACTTAGATCTATAATTACATTGGAAAACTTCCACACACTTCTTGCACTTCGATAAATACTCGGATATACGTACAGCCACAGATAAGAATAAATAGTGCAAGTGACAGCTGACTTTATATTCGTTTTGTACGCCGGGTCGCCTTGGGCGCGGCCGACGATCGCAGGCGCAGGACTCGAACATTCGAAAGGTTACCGAAGATATAAAAGTGTTAGAATCGTCACTCTAGGTCAACTACGCTCTATGTGACGCAGTAGTATTTGATTATGGCATTGAAACTATGTGGAAACTATCGATAAATTAAACCGTTCTTGAGCAGGTTTAGTGATATTTTAAAGAATTGATTCGGTGATGATTTCCTGTTTGTGCACGTCAATGACTTTGCTTGACTATAAATAATTGAAAAAAGCTTTCTGCTGAGTTTATTTGGTTGTCTTGTTCCCAGTGATGGGCTAGCAAGTGCTCGCATATTCATTTAATTTTCTAAAAATGAAGTGCCCGTATGTGGCCAGTATGATGAAGAAATGATTGAATAAGAATTTGAATATAGCATTATGTGCATGTTGGTAATTATTCTTTGAATTTCATTCAGTACTTCTTCATAAAAAAATAAACTCATACGGATCTACGATGTTTTATATGTTTTTAGGTTTCTTTATATTGATGTTCTTATGTACTTAAATTAATGAACTATACTTACCTATTATTGACATTTTGACACTGTTGACATCTGATTTTTTTTTGACAATGGAGCCTCCATTACAATTATTATTATCATTTATTTATTATTATTATTTTTGGACCCTTGGTGACTATACATCTTCAAGGTCTTAGATTGAAGTTTAAGTTATACAATGTAATTTTAGTACGTACCTATATGTATATTTTATACATGTAATTCAAATGTGAATTTTGTAAATATGTGGATTTAAAAAAAAAAGGCCTTCTGCTTGAGTTCATTGCGGCGCTTCTTCCCAAGCAATGGGTCTATGAAGCGCTGGTAAATTCTTTTTCTGACGTGTGTAAAAGTGCCCCTATGTGGCGAATTTGCTGAATAAATGATTGAATTTTGAATTTTTTAGAATAGTTTACATAGCAGTATACATTGCTTAATTGTACTGTTTCACTTATCACAAGCGTACTTTGATTCCTCCGAGTCTGAGTCACATCTAGTGGCTGTATCGACTCGTGCGCACCTTCTACGAGTCAAGAGGAAAATGACACAATCGTCCACTTCCTAACATTATCCTAGGTCAATCTCGTTACGGCCAGTTTGTACAGTCGAGTTCGCTAATATATACACACTTTTTCACCTTACCACGTTGTAATAACATCCAAAAGTGTACACATATTAATGAATTCGACTGTACCCTCAGACGGAAAAGTATCAATGATTTGTACATTACACCTTAATAATATATTGTGAGGCCAGTCAACTGGTCATCATGAGGACTTGAGGTCACGGTTTGAAGCTAGGAGTACGTAAACTGTAACGTTCATAGACGTAAATAATATAGACCCGGTCTAAGGTACACGTAATATGTCCCCACTTCCCCGGTGTCCAATCCAAAGTTCTGTCACCGAGCGTGCGTGACAATAAGCGTTTTTAAAAAAACTTTTTTCGAAGCTGTTTCTCAGTATCTAAAAACTCGTCTCGTTGTTGAAAAAATGTGACCCAGCTTTAGTGTCACGATATAAGTTTAACTTTGGATTGGACACCAATGAAGTGGGGAAACATGACATGTATCTACGTTAGGCCGGGTCCATACGAAGTATTATTTATGTCTATGGTAACGTTTGATTTATAATAGTGACTGTTTCATATACCTTAACATCATTGCTCTTTAAAACGTAAACTTTTTCAATGCTATAAATATTTTCAGGTAGGTAGATCAAAATTATTTACAAGCTTTTATTTAGCTTCCACCTATCCCGATGTTTATCTGTCTGTAATAAAATCTTGCAAGTTGAATTTGATCCACTTCCCTGTGACTTTCCGGTTATCGATTGAGCTGAAATTTTGTATGCATGTGTAAATCGGATGACAATGCAAAATTATTATGACATGGAGCTGATCTGATGATGGAACCGGAAGGTGGCCATAGGAACTCGGTACTTAAACGACACAATCCCATCGAGTTTGGACTCGTTTGATCCGTCTTGGCGAGTACTTTAATAACAACTTGTTTTTAAAAAGTTTTTTAAAATTGTATCTTGTTTTATTATGAGTTCGATATTTGGTAATTTCGTCCCCAAACAGGAGGAGGTTCTCAATTTGTTTTTTTTTCAAGACTCGTATTTTATTACTTAAATTTATGTATGCGTTACTTAATTCCTAAAGATCCATATCCGTACCAAATTTGTCATTATCTTAGAAATTATATACACGATTTTTTGGTTTGTAAAGTATTCATTATAGAAACGTATACATCAATGTTAAAGTTATTGTAAATATCATGATCAAAGATCGGCATGCATCATTGCGCGCACCGGAAGTGTGACAGATTTACTTCCGGTGGAAAATTCCACGAAATGCACGGAAATAACTAAACAATTATCCATATTTAATAGGTACAAACTACACTCAACAGCAATGAAAACGGGTCACTTTGTATAGGATTTTCCATAGAAAGTGACCCCTTTTTAGGGTTCCGAAGTCCACAAGGAACCCTTATAGTTTCGCCATGTCCGTCCGTCCGTCCGTCCGTCCGTCCGTCCGTCCGTCCGTCCGTCTGTCCGCACTATTGCTCAGAGATGCTTAGTTCTAGAAAGCTGTAATTTGGCAGGAATATGCATATTAGTTACGCTGACAAAGTGGTACAATAAAATGTTGAAATATATTTTTTATAGGGTACCTCCCCTACTCATAAAGTGGGGATGTATTTTTTTTTTCTTGCGTACCCCATGGTGCGGTATATCGTTGAATGGGTCTTAAAAAAATATTGTGGGTTTGTTAGAACCATTTTTTGATTAAGTGATGCGTTTGTGAAATATTAAGCTTTAAAGTGCTATTTTTTGTTAGGGTCACGTGTCGTCGTCGTCCCCCCCCCCCCCCCTGCCAGCTAAATGGTGGTAATTGGATGGCTGAAAAAAATCACGGTTGTGGCATATATAACGTAGTTGAAAGGAAAACTATCACAGCTAAGTAGGATGTACAAACTTACGAGTAATAGTCGACCAACTTATGATGATGATATTTCTCGAGCGGCAGGGGCGTCGGGCGGGCACGTCATTCATACCACAGGCTAGCTAGATGCTAATAAGTCTTAGAAAGGTACTGTGGGCATCGTCAACTTCGGAACCCTATACTTTGCGCGTGGCCCGACACGCACTTGGTCGGTTTTTTAATTGCTGTTGAGTGTATAAGCAGTTTTTTTATAATATATATATATATATATTTAGATATATCAATAAAACTGTTACTTACTACTTATAAATGTTATTTGTAAGTACTTTACTATTTACAAAAAATGTTTACTACATCTTTACACTATTTAGTGATTCAACAAAACTGCTAATATTATAAATGCGATGGTATCGCTGCCTGTCTGTTGTGCTTCTACTGATGGACCGATTTTGATGAAATTTGGTATGGATATAGTCCGAGTCCCGGGGAATGGGGAAGAAGCTAGCAGTACTATCTATAATAAACATTAAGGTCTGAATAAAGCTATGAAACCGAAAAGAGAGTCGTTTATACTCAAACTAGCTGTGTTCCGCGGTATGTAACGCGCAGGAACTAGGTATTTCTCCTGTTCCCGTAGGAATTTTGTTAAATCCTCTCCGAGAGCGCCCCTACTGTCCAAGGAACCTACATGCCAAATTTCAGTTTTCTACGACCAGTAGTTTTGGCTGTGCCTTGCCCGTCAGCCAATCACTCACTCGGTAACGAAAGGGTTTTATTTATATTGATTTTTATCACACTTGCTCAAAAACGTTGTCATTACAGGTAGGCAAAGCGGTTTCTAAGGCCCTATTATTACCACGGGCTTTCGAGATTTCTTATGACCCCATGGGCAATTAATGTATTTTCGGTCCACCGGTTGAAGCATGAAGAGGTAACAGACATACAGATAGACGTTACTTTCGCATTTAAAATATTAGTATGGATAGTATGGATATGTAAATTGGAATCGTTCGAGATTGTAAGGAATTCACATTACCAATATTTCTATAGACATTTCAGCTCTTACTGCATTGTTATTCTTAAAAGCGTCAATACGCGTAATAAATAAGTTGTGGTTATGTATCGGTTATTTAATGGATTGGTTGCGTAATTTGCTAAATAATATTTAAATCATGTCACGCGGGACCATAGACGTAAATAATATAGACCCAGTCTAACGTACACGTAATATGTCCCCACTTCCACGGTGTCCAATCCAAAGTTCTGTCACCGAGAGTGCGTGACAATAAGCGTTTTTAAAAAAACTTTTTTCGAAACTGTTTCTCAGTAACTAAAAACTCGTCCCGTTGTTGAAAAAATGTGACCCCGCTACGCTACGATACAAGTTTAACTTTGGATTGGACACCAATGAAGTGGGGAAACATGACATGTATCTACGTTAGGCCGGGTCCATACGAAGTATTATTTATGTCTATGCGCGGGACAGTTTATGTCTTAGGTACTTTTGCCACAGAATATTGAATAGTACTCGTACAGAATGGCCACGGAATCACCAGCCTGAATCTAGCCCGCGCGCAACTCGCCTTACCGTCATTTGTTTCACCCGGAGGTGGTGAGTGAATCGTTGGCCCGCGTACTGGTACACATACTTTTAACTGTACAGACGTCCTCGCACGCAAACATTGACACTTCATTCGAATTGTGTTCGAAATCGTGCTTTTATAGGCCATGTTCGCCGTGTGCTTGCATTTTATATCGAATATCGTGCGAAAACATTGCTAAGTATACGTCATGTATATTATAACTATGTATTTATAATAATTATCACTTCACAAAGTGACAAACAGCGACTAAATCGCATCAACAATAAAATTAAACGCTCACGAGTTACGGATTCGCGTCCGCACAATGGTATAGTAATTCGCAAAGTAAATATCATATACAATATCAGAGTCCTGATTGTCTCATTTGACAGAACGTACTAATCATAATATATATAGAACGTGTTTGCGCGCAAAATGTGGGATTTAGAATGAGGAAAAACATGGCATTAAAATATTGATGCCTCTCAAATACTTGAGGATGAGGATTCCTTCTGCTTAATGAATAAGTTTTTTCAAAAATTAAATATTTGGGACACGCTTTTATTGCTGACTGTACCTCTCTTTGTAAATCCTTCATCTACCGTTCAAGACGAATCAAACGAGCCCAAATTCGATGGGTTCATGTAGTTTTACTACGGAGTTCCTATGGCCACCTTCCAGCTCCATCATCATATCAGCTCCACGTCATCATAATATTGCATTGTCACGTGATTTACATATTCGTGCAAAATTTCAGCTCAATCGGAAATCGGAAAGTGGGTCAAATTTAACTTGCAAGATTCCATTACATAGTTAGGTACATACAGGTCGACCTAATAAAAGCGTGTTAAAAAACAGGAACGTGTATGGTTCGTATTTAATATCCTCTATGGCTATATAACCTTTGCTCGTATAAATTTCAAAATCTGCTAATTGAAGAAATTGAGAAAAGTGGTGAAAAATATGAGCAATGCAATGACTATATTGTGCCTAAATACATAATAAAAATCGAATTTCTCGTGAATGTTCGTTTTTAGGGTTCCGAAGTCCATAAGGAACCCTTATAGTTTCGCCATGTCCATCCGTCTGTCCGCACTATTGCTCGGAGATGCTTAGGTCTAGAGAGCTGTAATTTGGCATGAATATGCATATTAGTTATGCTGACAAAGTGGTACAATAAAATTTTGAAATATATTTTTTTACAGGGTACCTCCCCTACTCGTAAAGTGGGGATGTAATTTTTTTTTCTTGCATACCCCATGGTGCGGCATATCGTTGAATAGGTCTCAAAAAAATATTGTGGGTTTGTTAAAACCATTTTTTGATTAAGTGATGCGTTTGTGAAATATTAAGCTTTAAAGTGCTATTTTTTGTTAGAGTCACGTGTCCCCCCCCCCCTGCCAGCTAAATGGTGGTATTTGGATGGCTGAAAAAAATCACGGTTGTGGCATATATAACGTAGTTGAAAGGAAAACTATCAGAGCTAAGTAGGCTGTACAAACTTACGAGTAATAGTCGACCAACTTATAATGATGATTTTTCTCGAGCGGCAGGAGAGTCGGGCGGGCACGTCATACCACAGGCTAGCTAGATGCTAATAAGTCTTAGAAAGGTACTGTGGGCATCGTCAACTTCGGAACCCTATAATTTGCGCGTGGCCCGACACGCACTTGGCCGGTTTTTGTCTATTAATTACTGCACTTTGTTCACTTAAAAAGTGTACTTAGGTAGATAGTTTACATGGATGACAAAATAGTTGACTATGTTGATACTAAAACGCAGACAAGACAAAAAAAAACAACTAAATTGTTTAAGATTTTGGGAAATACTGTATACTACTCAACTGAAATGCGGCGTGAAAATAGCGTGATCCGTCCGCCCACCTACCTAGGTCTTAGATGTAAACAATTTCATTTGTTTTAATGGTTTTTCTAATATTTTATGTTTTTATGTTACAGGTATGACTGCCACACGTGATCTGGTGAGCTATTTGAATGTTAAAATAAGAGAAACATTGTTTTCGTTAGTCATTATTGTGTATTAAATGAAATTACCACGTTTAGATAATAATGTTATTATTCTGTCTGTTGTATTGTAACCCACGCTGCATCCATTAGGCATTACAGTTATTCAGCTTTAAATAAAATATTGACACAGCAACGTTGACTTGGTACATTATTTCTCTTTTCGACTGAACGAATAATTTTTTTTGGAAGTAGCATTTGAGTATCGGACGCATTTTAAAACGTGTACCGTTTTACAAAATGTGCACATTTTGTCATTTTGTTTTGTGTATATAGCAAAAACTATCTATTGTATGAAAAAATCTAGTGGTAGAGCCTGGTGCTAGGTCCGTTCGGGGAGGTACCACCGTCTTTCCTCGCTAACCTACCGCCAAATAGCTGTGCTCGCACTGTTGTGTTCCAGGTAGGGGGTTAAGGCAGCCGGTGAAATTTCTGGCACAGAAGCATTTCCATCTTAGGCCTCAGGGTCCATCCTTAGGGTAGGCAACGCATTCGAGATCTTATGGTTTCTTAATGGGGGATCAAAGGATTTCGGCGTCCATGGGCCGCAGTGACCACTTACCATCAGGTGGGCTGTGCGCTCGTTTGCCTTTACCATCGATTAAAAAAAAGAACGTAGGGGAAGCTAAGTTGTCTGTGGGGTCCAGTCTGTGTCATGCTGGCAAGGACGTTTAAAAAGAATGTACATAGATTACTAAATCAAACATTTTAAGCGAGAGACCTCATGAAGTTTTATTGACATGTATTAATTAACTCTTTTATACGTGATTGATTATTGATTGTCCATTTGTTACCTTATTTATTGACATTTTGAGACTGTAGAAAACATGTATTTGACAATGGAGGCCTTCTCCATAATGATTATTAGTGTTTTTTTTCTGTACCCTTGGAGACTGATACATCTCTAAGATCTTAGATTTAAGTTTAAATTAGGAACTATAAATCCCTTAAATGTAATTTTAGTACGTACCTAAGTATATATGTATATATTTTATACATATAATGCAAATGTAAAGTGAATTTTCGTGTGGAATTTTTGAAAAAAATAAAACAAAAAAATCTTTCAGGTGAAATGATCATGAACTCGGTGTTAATAGTGAATTAAGACCCTTCAATTCTCATGGTTACGGGTAAGAGGCAAAAAATCGGCGATACATTTTTGAATATTATAAAGTTGTCATTCAACTTTACGTAATTCATGAATATAATAAATGTTCATTTTTGGTTCAAGGTACGATAGCATTTAGCCGAGCCGAAAAGCGAGGCCCGCCTACAACACGAGACCAGGATTAGAATTGCAACTTAGCACCCCCTTTCTCTCACGATTTCATTTCGAAGGAAGCAATAATCAAATTTATCTATATTTAACTGAGTGGCCACATTTGCGTGACAACGCTGACTCACTATGAATAATCACGTTGCATTTTATATGACAGGATAAAGGCAGTTAGATGAGCCAACGGAGCGGAGCCATTACAGATCACATACACTTATGACACTTTGACCATTGTACACGTATATAAGTATGAGAGAGAGAGAGGAAGAGCTGATAACTTTGCTCCTGAAGTTGTCAGCGTTCGGCATAAGTGTAACCTTAACTTCGTGGTCATGCGTAACTCTTTTTCTCGAGTTGCACGTATTTTAGAGCAGAGTACCGGCGCGGCGTTGAAAACTACGTTCCAGGAATAGTTCATTACAGACCTAGGGTGGTGAATTCATAAATGTCCCAGATCTCAGGTTTCTGTGACCCGAACCGAAGGTGGGGCTATAGTCCCCACGCGGGCCCAGGGCGGATTCGGGACTTCACATAAATCCTTGCATCTGCGTGAGAGGCGGTAGGTCAAACCACTAGGCCACCACGGCTCTCAACAACATGAGCATTTCTTTTTCTAGATCATCATCATTCTCTTACCCTTTTCCGACGTTATGTGGGGTTGGCACAACGTGTTTTCTTCCTCCATTCATAAAATTAATATTTGTTAGTACCCTGTTTATAACATACTTTCTAATAAGCACATATTTTTCTTCTTTGAAATTTTAATAATAACTATAAATTGAAAAAATTAAAAACCCCCGACTCATGGTTACCTTACCATAGACTTTCAATATCATTGAAGTAACACGGTACCAAATTTCGAATCAATCTGACATAAGGAAGTTAGTTAGATCTCCTCATCAACTAGAAAAGAGCTGATGATCTTCAAACGGCTCAACAGATTTTCATGAAACATGGCTACGAACACTCAGGATACAATTATCTACGACGCAAAAAAGACTAAACGAAAAAGGGTTCATCCGCTTGGGAGCTACGATACCACAGACTTGCGCTTATTCTTTTTGCGTCGGGGGTTAAAAAGATATAGAAAAGAGTGCTAATGGCCCATCCGTCCGCCTTTCTTTGACTGACAAATTATTAGATTTGAAATTAAAATATAAAGGACTATCTTCTGCCAGCAGAAGCACTTAAGCCGTTGACGCTGAGTCTATTTTTGCTTAATCCACGCGCCTTCTAAGGGTATAACCACGTTTGCGATTTGCGAGTGAGTTGAAAGACTTTTTCAAAACAAAACTCGTACGCGGCGAACTCTCGGCGTGTTTGCCTCCATACAAAACTCGCTCGCGAATCGCAAGTGTGATAACGCTCTAAGTTGTGTAAACGTATAACCCATTTTTTTTTACCTCGTAGCACTTTCTTTAATTAAGTACGTTTTCACCAAACAACAGCCTATTTCCGTCCCACTTTTTGGCACACCCACCGTTGGGCACAGGCCTCCTCTCACCATGATAAGGTTTAGCCCTTAGGCCGTACGTTTCATCGTCTATCTATTTGATTCCTCTACTAATACCTGATATTTCCAACAGTATCTTCAAATAATAATTATTACATGAAAAATGGGTGAATATACTAATCGGCAGGGTTTTGGAAACTTTCCAATTTCCATACTATAGTAATCTATATTGCCAAAACGGTTTGAACTTCCACCGATTGGATATATGTTTTTATTTAATACGTATTGGCGATCGTCAGTCACGAGTCTTGTGTGATGTGATTATTATTTCGTGTAATCATCGAGTATTTCGGCCCCAGCTCTTACAATTTTAAACTGCGAATTTTTACGGTACCTATACTTACTTTCGTCCTAAATCCATTTTTGACGCCAAACAAGTATCCTACATCATACTTTACCTAGACATTGTACCTAATTATTTAGTTCAAGTTTTAAAATAAGCCCCAAACTAACCAAAAGTTGTACCCTGCTATGACTACAACTCAACGATATTAGAGAAATTTAGTAGAACTTCTTAGTCAGTTTGATTTTTCGTACACGTCAATTTCTTATGTGCACATACTTATCTATTAAACTTAAACAAAACGTTTGTAAATTCGACACAGTATCAATCGCTACTATATTTCCCACCAAACGTGATCGCCAAAAAACATCTGATTGATGGCATAATATAAACATAGCAAAAAGCTCATTACGTATGCTAATTATTGCGATACAGCTAAAATTATTTTATTGTGGATCTATTTTCGTATGATATTTGGAACATCCACTTATGTATTATAAAACTTGTATGAAGCTGTGAATTTCTGTAACACGATCAAGTAATCTACATAAACTGGTTTCGTATTCTCTTAAAATACTCGAAGTTGTGTTGTTATTATTGCATTAGAACTGAAAATGCACATAAAACATGAGTATATGGGAGAAACTAAAACCAAGGTCATTTTCTATAGCATAGTACTTAAATAAACTATCACTTACGTCTACAACAGCCTATTGATGTCCCACAGCTGTCACAGGCCTCCTCCCATCACGAGTTTTTGGGATATAGTCCCCACGCGAGTCTAGTGTGCATGAAGACTTCACGCATACGTCCACAGAAATTATAATTATTTAGTAAATATCTTGGCGACATTTCTCACAAATAGACCTAGCCCCAAATTAAGCATAGCTTGTACTACAATAGGTGCTATACACAACGATATAAACACATAGAGAATTGCAATTGAAGTGCTCATCATGAAAAATTTTAGCGGGAATCGAATACGCGACTGTCGGAACAGTATAAACAAGGGCACTACCAAGACTGAACTGAGCTAATCCAGTCTTCAAATTACTTCGCACGTCTATCTATGTATCTCATGTCCTAAAATTCTATACGGTACTGCAATTATACATGATTAATACGAACCACTTTTATGGAGAGTCTAGACCTCTAAAGGCCACTGCACCAAGCTACTAACCTCGCCTAGTCTACTAGCCTCTTAACTTAGGTTTAGTTGTATGGAGTTAACTCGAGTTGGAGGCTAACCCAAGGTTAGGGGCGTTGGTGCAACTGGTCCTAAAAAACTGTATCGTCCGTTACGGTCCAGACAGACATTATAGCGAAATATACAATTATAATGAACTTTAGAGGAAGAAGGAGGGAAGTAAAAGGAACGACTCCTTTGACTCAACTGTAATCTCTGTAATGCGATAGTCCATCGCTTACTCGCGCGATAATCGCGTAAGTAGTCGCGTTGTATTAAGACGATCCCTGAGATGTTGTTTTCAATAAATGAGCCAAGTGACGAAAATTGAGCCCGCAACCAAGCCCCCATGGTCTCCGTTCTACTTATAATAATTACCTTGTATGATAAAAATAAACTAGATCAGACCTTCCTTCCTTACTGTCATCTTCTTGTTAGTGTACAAATCAGGTAAGGTATTCTATCAAAGTAAATGACGTATTAATTGAGTTGATCATTCAGTCAGTTGAATCATTATGCCTTAGATAAAGGCCTGTGATATTTAACAAGAATGTCGATACCCAACTTATTTATTTTTAAAAAGTATTTATTATGGTTTCTTTAGATGAAATAACATGAAAGAATTGAAATATTGTTCCGCCAATATCAAATTTGGAAAATACTCGTTAAAATATTAGTTATATGCCCTGAAAGTTATCCGTAATATGATACAGCGACATCGTCGGTTTTGTAAAAAAAATATGCAGCGACATTGACCCTTCGACAGCTTTTCGACGCATCTGTTGCATACAACGAAAACATTTATTTAAGTACCTACTTATTCCACATTTTCAGTCACGTTAACATGTCGTCTTACATGCGATATTAAGAAATACGATGCAAAATGCATGAATGCATCTGAACACGGCGATGTTTTCCGCTACGAAAAATATCGACTGAAGTCGTAAATTTCTTAACCAAATGTCGGCACTCGAGAAAAAAAACTGCTCTGAAGGTTGGTGTGCTACGTTTTCCGCGCCAGAGCTTCGTGGCCGGCTAGGGTTGTGGACAGTTTTCGTGTCGTGGAAACGTAATTATCGTCGTAAACAATAGAGAAGAGCCGACAGTCGGCATTCGCGCGGCAAACTCCGTGCAAACCGCACGCGCGCGTACACAGGTACGCACCGTTTACGTATTGTGCCTTATCGCGTATTCTTAACCTTTTTAAGTCGCATTGTTCGAACGGGATGCACTTATCTTGATACCATAGGGCGGAGTGTAACAAACAATACCCTTATCGTTTCCTACGCGCGGGATCTTGCACTTGACATTGCGAGATCGCGATCGCTCATTGACGTGAGTCTCGATTTAGATAAAAATCCTGAAACTTCAGTGGCTGTGCTAGTAATTACACGGATGAATATTCATGTGTCCTCTACATACGGAAACGCTTATTTATCTGCTGTTATTGTTCTATGATCATTGTTATGGAGATTCGAGATGTAAAGGAATAAAGAACATGCCTGGCTGTAGTCAGCACGAAATGAGTAAAGATTAACGGAAATAACGATTCAATTTACTTGGTGTTTTCTAAGTGATTTTGCTTTGAGAAGTAAATCGGTTGGCGGTCATTGAATTAGGCGCAGTTTTTGTTTGTTTTCTGGTTCGGTTGTTTTTAGTTTTTTTTTTCAAGGATTGTCACCGGCGCGCGCGCCGCCGATCACGTGCTCGTCTCGATTCGCTCTGGAGAACCAGTCACGCTCCATGATTGGATCGGTTTTACTTTTATTATGATGCTCAATGAATTATAATAATGTAAATAAATAATATAATCTACAAAGAAATCACTGGGAGTTACGAACAGCAGGCAAAATAATTTTAATAATAATTTACTTAACTTTCGTAAGTATAAGAATAGATACGGTCTAGAATTTCTGAATACATCTTATCGCTAGTTTTCTACCTTATCACAATGGAAACTGACAATAAAACCTTCAGAGTTTGCTCGACTTAACGATTGTTGCAGATAAATAAGATAAACCGTGACACTTTCTTTATTTCCTTATGACTATTCTCATAAAACGACTTCATTATCTCTTTGATTATAAAACGAGTTATTAATCCTATTTTTGCGAAATTACAAGCACAAGGTCGCCATGAAACGTCCCATTAAATTTTAAATATACCTACATTGAAATTTACTCTTCGCAGAGATGCTTCATGATTGATAAAAAATCCATGAAAACCATCTACGAACTTTGAACAGCTTGTGTCGAATCGAATTAGGCTCAGTGAACCCGATTTATTGGAACTAAGTGTAAAAGTGGGCCATGATTGTTGGTACCTAGTTATGACCTGTGCCTAAGGCTGTGCCGCGCCCAGGCACACTGGAGACCGACGCGTTTGAGGTGTCAGTCGTCGTTGAGCTGACAACAGATGCCACCGATAGCGATAGCGGTAAGTAATGAACATACACAACAACTACTACAGGCTATTTGCCTCCCACTGCTGGGCACAGGCCTCCTCGCATCACAAGGGTTTGGGCTATATGTCCCCACGCGGACCCAGTGCGGATTGGGGACTTCACACACATCTTTGAATTACTTCGCAGATGCGTGCAGGTTTCCTCGCGATGTTTTCCTTCACCGAAAAGCTCAGTGGTAAATTCAAATTGGATTTCACACTTAAGTAAAGTGAGTGCGAGCCGGAATCGAACTCCGACCCTCTGCATGAGAGGCGGTAGGTCGAACCACTAGGCCACCACGGCTTAGCATAGCACCTTAGGATTACTCTAAGTAGGTAAGCCGAGCTACTAAAAAATATAGCTTAATCGATTAGTCTAAAGGTCAGTAAATACAGACTGTCAACCTTACAGTAGCATATTGAAAACTGCAATTATTATGGGCCATAAAAAGTAACTAATGTACCAATTTTAGTTCAAACCCAGTCCTTGATATTTTTTTTATATAAACTTAATACACGTTTCTAATAAATTCTTAGTAATACGCTTAATCGCTCATTTTAAGCATTAAAACCGCACGTGTAGTAATTGGACTTTTAGGTCTATTACAAAGATAATAACGGTAGTAAAATCAAACAACATAAAATGTCTAATTGATATAAAAATAAGGCTACACACTAACTAGTTGGCCTTTTTTAGCTGTTCCTTTAGAATTTTCCCCATTTTTTTTCTTTCGAAACCTTCCATAGATCACAGGGAATAAAGCAAAAAAGAATCAGCCAAATCGGTCCAGCAGTTCTCGATCCTGAGTCAGACTAACACACGGCAATTCATTTTTATATATAAGATTATTATTTTATGCATTTTAGTAGTGATTGTTACTTTTATATCAAGTTTTATAAAATTGCTAGTTGTCTCCAGCCTGTGAAGTTCCCATTTTTCCCGATCCTGTAATTATTTCAGGAAATACTCTCTTAGTGCTCTCTACATTCCCTAAAGAACCTACATGCCAAATTTCAGCTTTCTACAACCAGTGCGTGCGTCGATCCATTAGTAAGTCAGTCATCATGTACCTACAAAATGAGTAAAGATTAACGGAAATAACGATTCGATTTACTTAGTGTTTTTCTAGGTAATCTTGCTTTGAGAAGTAAATCGGTTGGCGGTCGTTGAATTAGCCGTACTTTTTGTTGGTTTAGGAATCTTTACCTATTTAAACGGAGGTGATTATTTCTTTTATTAGGGCTTCATGTCTTGCTCACACACAAGATGTTCTATTGCATGTTTTTCAAGAAAATGTTACTACCGTTATTATCTTTGTAATAGACCTAAAAGTCCAATTACTACACGTGCGGTTTTAATGCTTAAAATGAACGATTAAGCGTATTACTAAGAATTTATTAGAAAATGTTTTATATCGCCCATAATATCCCGTATGATATATGACTACACTATAAGTCAGTACAAAAAATACCAAATTACCTGGTAGACAACCATTTCTTTGTAATTACTAATTCCTAATGTCAGTAAAGAATGTTTTTAGGTACTTCATTTAATTATATTCCTCATATATACATGGTGGGTCAGAAAATATGGCAAATAATTAACCGACAGTATCGGCTATCGATTTCAAGTATATTGTATAGGTCTTAAAAAAAAATGACAAAGTAAAAAAAATAATAATTATAGGATTCAGGCGTCGCTCACACAACCAATCCCCTATACATTTTTTTTTTTTACCAACTCGAAAAAAATTAAAGACCTATATAATATACTTAGAATCGATAGCCGATACTGTGGGTTAATTATTTGCCATATTATCTGACCCACCATGTATAAATTAAAATTATCTACACCTGTTAATTACTCCAGTTACAGCTTACTAACCTGCGCCAACGCATGCACCTCGTCACGCTCCATACATACGACCTTGGAAACGTTGTAGTTATTTAAGGTTTCAATGCATCATATGTAAACATGTGTCTATTACCTTATCATGCTAAAAACCAGTTAAACAATTTGACATGGAAACAGTCTGGCACCTTGAAAAGCAAAAAGGACAGAATAGGATTTAGGTATTACGTGCAAAGCCCCATTACCTTTACAGTCTCACAAATCTTAATTAAAGGGGGTGAAAGTTTATCGTGTAATTCCTCCTCTATTGAAGATCACAGTAAATAATTAAAAGCTATTAGCAGGTAAATTGACATTATTAGTATTCTACTGCTTAAGATTCCACCAGAATAACTTACTTCTTGGGAAACAGTTATGTTTACTCTAGTCGTAGACATCTTCTACTATCTAAAGTCCCGCGCCTTCACATTTTTTTATTATTATTTAAAAAGCACCACCAACACTGTCAACGCATAGTTGATGGCTGTCTCAGCTCGCACACATGTGTTGAGAATTTTGGTGGTGTTTTTTAAATACATTGAAGCGTTTTGAAATGTGAAGGCGCGGGACTTTAGATAGTAGAAGATCTCTACATTCATCAGCATATTCGTGTGCATTAATGAAATTATCAATAAATTCCAAAGTCTTATAATCTCATAATAATCTTGTTGCGGTCCCTTGCAGGCCCGACGTGTTTTAGTGCCCATATCTCTACTACAGCCTATTTTGCGTCCCACTGCTGGGCACAGGTCTCCCCTCATCATGAGAGGGCAAACCCTCTCATGATGAGGGGAGACCTGACTCCGCACTGGGCTTACTAGGGCTTAGAAATGATTATTACTAAACAAGAATTAAAACTACTTAAAAATAACTTAATTTTTATTTAGTTGTTTTATAGATGGGTCAATCAACTATTTCTTGATGTTATTCTGTCCCGTTTTCCAGGGGACAAAATGAGAGGGGTTTCTTAGAAAACCTGTTACGATATAGAATTCTAAGACGCTTAGAAAGTGATTCATTAGGGAAGGGAATGAAAATGGCAAAGAAACCCCACATTTAGTGTATTTAAACCCACAGAATAGCAGTTTTAAAAGTGGCCCAGGGGACAGTAACCATGGCAACCATTGACATAAAAAAGTCGATTCACCCAGATACTATAATATAACTGCTAACAACTACTCCTATCCTCCTGCGATCGGAATGACATAAACTATCAGCGGAAATATGAGGGAGAGTCTAATTTAATACCTGCACTATCCGGTGACATTGATCATGAACTACTGTTTCAGGATGTGTTTGATTATATTGCTCACGCGCAGGGTGTTAATTGCTTGTTGTCATGCAGGTTGTGCCTACTTTAAACGTGTCTACTTTTTCCTCATTTTACGTTTGTCGGTTCAACGTCACTCGATTGATGATGTCTTATTGTTCCTTCTGTACCTACCAGTGGTCACACATTGTCTCAAACTTTCGCGATACACACTCATAATAAACACACTACAAATATAAATGGTTTTTTAGGCGAATAAGTCCCGTTTGTAGTGTGTTCAAAAAAAAGGGGTCAGTTCAAATCTTGATAGGGGCAAACTGAATTATTTTATTATGAATTTTACAGGTACACTAGCTTCTGCCGTGACTTCGTCCGTACCTTTTTCCGGGATAAAAAGTAGCCTTTGTCCTTGACTCGAACTATCTGCATACCAAATTTACTGTACCTACCAAATTTCATCTAAATCTTTAGGGGTTTACTTAAATGTGAAAACTTTAGTGTACCTAATTTTATTTTAAACAGCTATATTAGATTTAGCTGTTAGAAGGATAGCTACTTACGACGGCTTCTTAAATTGTACCGCACATAAGATCGATAAAAACGCAAAATTGACGTCATAATAACATAATGTTACAACTCTATGTGCAAAATCTTCCATAGATAAGTATCTAAAACCCATTTACTCACGGATCTCATTGGTTTAAGGAAAATTAAAAAAAGGGCCAAGGTATGTCGGAAGTTTTCTGTGCCTATCATATCGTGAGCCTTTTGAATTGATGATATCTTTCCATTGTTTACGAGCCCACTCGATACCCATTGGAACTGTGTCATAGATAGATTAAACAAGCGTGCTAAGAGGGTTTATTCCGAAAGTTGGCAACGTCGCATAGGTATAGCTGTCAAATGTTTCGCTGTATTTTATTAATTTTTCAATATTACTGAATTAAGAAAGAAGTATTCATATTTGTTGGTTAGGTTATGGAAAGTTTTCAAAGGATATAACTTCCGTAATACTAAAACTTTCTTGTTGCTACGATAATTGTTGCAATCCATACTTAATGTTAAAACATTAAGTGTGGATTGCAACTTTTCAATCATTCATGTTTTTATTCAGTACTTAATATTACAGTACATTACGTCTGTAATGTACGCCCTGGGTCTCTAGGGCGGTGAATTCGTTAATGTCCCAAATCGCAGGTGTTTGTGACCCGAATCGAAGGTGAGGGCCATAAATATGCGATCTGGGGCTTTACGAATTACCGCCTGTGGTTTGTCAAAAGTTTTACGTCTTGCCTTGGCCAGAAAGTGAGATTTTCACTCCGCGTAGCGGGCAGAAAATCACACTTTACGGTCATGAGTGACGTAAAGAAATTAATGAAAGCAGCGAAATATTTGACAGCCATTTGCGACGTTGCCAACTTTTGGAATAAACCCACTTAAACATGTCGAAACTCTTCAAAATGTAATGACTTCGAAAAGGTAGGTTCTTGTTCAAAATTTAGGGTTTGCGTTTTACACTTTCCTTAATATTAGTACCTAATCGGAGGTTAAAATCGGTGGAATCGAATTTATAAATCATGCATAGTTACTTCCTTTATCTTGCACGTGTAAGTTGTCATTTTATAATATGTAAGTAAATGCAACATAACCTAATACAAGTACTAAAAAGAAAACGAGTCGTTCCCAACTAAGTACCGCAAGCTTTTCCTCCCAATCTGACCTTGAATTGTATAAAATAACAGATTACTTTGGTTGGAGCGTCGTGACCTTGCCGATGAATGATGGGGATAAACAGAGACAATCAGATCACGTTATCAATGAATAGTCGTGAATATTAGTGAAGGTGAAGCAGTTTCCTGGTTTTCTTTCTTGGAAAAATGCCTTAAACCCAGCTCACCCGTCACTGTCACTCGTGCCGTGCAACGAGTGAAAGAGAAAACGCTACGCACAGTACCTCAAGTGTATTTTTCGGACCTGGAAAATACTTCTCGACCGCGTTTGCGTTTACATCAAGATTGTATGAAAACTTGAACAGCGCCCCTAACGGTACGTTTTGTAACAAGGTTTAGCGAGTGTATTTTGATTAATACGAATGAGTGACGAGCGAGTAAGTGAGTAAACGAAAACGTTCACGTTTTCGAGTGACTTTTAGTATGACAGAAACGCAGTAGTATACGCAATTCGATCTGTCAAGGTCACTGTCAGGCTAATAGTTTGAACATTTTTGAAGATACTAAAGGTATTGGCGAAGTGTCCAAGACAAAAGCCATTAATGTATATAGAATAGAAGATACTAAACATGGAGATAAAATTTAGAAGACACGCGGCATGCAGGACTTTTCAGTGCCTTACAAAATTGCTGGAATTGCCTACATGGCTATCTGTATAGCTAGTATTTGGGCAAGAAGCGAAAGAGAGAACTCGGTTGAAGAGTTTCCTACCATATTATAGTTGGGACTTAGGAGTTGTTTACAAGCATAGTTTACAGGAAGAAACCGGATATAGCGCTGCGAGGAAAGTATATGGAATACCGATTAGGCTACCGCAGGAATGTTTTTTAATGAGGAACTGTTCCTACGATAGTTTTACAGAGATGTTTAAGGGAAGATACTTAAGTATTGCTAATGTTGTCTCGGTCCAAGAAAGGAAAGGCCAATTACAGAAATGTTCACAAGAAGCGTCATACTCCGCCCTACTCTAACGCCGCCTTATGATGGCCCATTTATAGTGGTTGAGAGGAGGAGCAAAGCGTGGGAACCTGATTAATAGAGAAGGCAAAGCGACGTGCGAATCAATCGGTCGCTTGAAACCAGCCTTTTTGCTGAACGATGAAGAGGCGTACATCGCGACGTAGTCGATATAGGAATAGTCTTTCCAGGCGTGGAGGATTGTGCCAGCACCATCGGCATCGTCCACAAGGCACGGCACGGAAGAGAGATAGGCCGTGGCATGGATTATCGTTTCGGTAGACATAAGTACATATTGGGTGATGCTCACAAGAATTTCCAGTGTGTGACGGCACATTCTTGTGAGCCTCGCCCATTTAAGCGTTCTAAATTATTATGAAATAAATCAACTTGAAACTAACCAAGAAAGTAGTTTGTTCTCATCATCACCGCTCCCGCTACATATGTGGTAGATTAACGTTAAATAAATCATGTAAAGGGAAATACTATAAATGTAAAATTGTGGCTTAGTAGGTACTTATAGCTAAATAGAGCGGCCAACATTCTTGACTGATGCGAATACCTAAAAGCATTATATCAATCTAGCTTATTCCGACGGTGACTTCATTCACGTGGAATTCGGAGCGTTCCCGCGGGAATTATGCTTAGTAACACCCCCAATTCCCCAAGGAACCTATATGCCAAATTTCAGCTTTCTGCGGTTAGTAGCTTCGGTTGTGCTTTGATCGATCAGTTGCTAGTTGCTGACATTTGCTAAAGAAATATACATACTTACAATAAATAACACCAATAATAAACTCAATGGAATATATAGCATGATTTATTAGTGTTTAAACTACTTAAAACTTGATGAAATTCTGGTAGGAATCAGCAGTTGGCTCAGCCACGGGGTCTGGTCTTAAAGTTGCCACAGTTCCACTTGACTTGCTGGGGCAGAGCCAGAAGGAACACTGAAAGAAAATGTAAGTGTATATTAGGTATTTAATTGAAGCCGTGATGGTGGCCAACTACTAGGCCACCATCACCTATTTATGAAAGGGGACGACTGCCTGGATCAGTCGGGTGATCGGTCCTCCATTCGGAACCATTTCACCCATACCATCACCTATAGAACTCTTCATGCAGAGGATCGGCGGGCGTTCGAATCCGGCTCGCATCTCTGAGTTACTTTTGTGCAAAATTACCTACTACTTGGCTTTTCGGTGAGCGAAAACATAGTGAATCGAAGAAACATGCACGCATTTGCGAAGTAATTCAAGAATGTAGGTACATGTGTGAGTCCCCAATCCGAACTGCGCCTGTGTAGGGCCCAAACCCTCTGGTGATGAGAGGAGGCTTGTGCCCAGCAGTGGGTATTGCATATGTCAAATAAAAATAAATACTATTATTATGTCTAATACTTACTGTTTCTTGCTTCTATGCACGCATTCTTTTTTGTATTTTTGATAGTAAAAATAAGTCGGGTTTTCCTTCCTGACGCTATAACTCCAGAACGCACGAACCGATTTCCACGGTTTTGCATTCGTTGGAAAGGTCTCAGGCTCCGTGAGGTTTATAAAAAAAACTAAGGTGGTACGAAGTCCGCGGGGTCAGCTAGTATTTGATAAAAGTAACACGAGCTGCGCCAATTCTTTCTACGTTACAAGAAATTTGGCTCAATTCAAAGTATGGATCTTAAACTATAATTCTTCTCTTCTGTTCTCTTATATAATGGCTTCTTTCTAAGTATATGCAAGACAATTTTGCCACTCTCAAGTATGGCCTACGGGCCGAGCATTGTATAGAGGAAACAATTAATGTACGATATAAAAGATAAATCAAGTAAACTTGGTGAGGCTGAGGTGAAACAAACGTCAACGTCCATCTTCTCAACTCCAAACACTTCGAGTAAACTATTCGTAAAAAGTTCATCTTTAACCTTTGAGTGCATTTGTCAACACCATTCTCGCACACGTTCATGTATTGTCACCATCAGTTTGCGACATCCGCTATACACTATAAAATTGATGGTTTCTGTCTTGGACACTTCGCCATTATCAAAATATTGGCCTCAGGCCGGCAATTATTCAATAATAAACATTTAATTATCATTAATATCAAATTTGAGGAGGCTTGGTAAACGTCAATCATGACAATGTCAAATATGTGACGGAAGGCAGTGAGTTAAAACGTCTCGATCGCGTTTGCGTTTCTTCAGGTTTTTTCTGTCAAAATTGTCAAAATGGCCATAAGTGTTGCCAAGTTACCTACATTTTCTAAAATTTCTAGGCAACCCGGAGTAATTTATGTAATTTAGTTTTTTGTTAAACCAAATCGAAGTACATAGTTATAGGTATATTCGTCACAAACGTGGAGTATCTCAACATTAAAAAAGAAAGACACACTTATACGTATGTGAAGAAGCTTAAATAAATAACATACTTAGTAAAAATGTTCTCAAGAGCACAATACAAGCATATTAAGTCATAGACGACATACATATATCATTTATTTCACTTAAAAAATCTAAAATTTTGAAGTAAATTTGGATTCGACAGGTTCGAAAACCTAAGTTCTCACGTTCTCACGTGATAAAGTCGGGTGAGTAACTTTACTTCTTGCGTTTCGTTTAATTTACTTTTCAAACTGTCAAATACGAGCTTACACTCGCAGTTAGTCAGCAAACGTGTAAACGAATTCACATCCGTTTTCGTAAAGTAAATGTCACTCGCTGAATTGACTCCATGTTTTGCCGCTAGGGGTGCTGTTTGTGTTCTCATACAAAAATGATGAATAAACTAAAACGCGTTCGATGCGTTTAGCGCAAATAAAGATTTACACTCATGTGAGAAGAGGTAAAAACAAACCGAGCCCGAAGTTGAAGCTTACACTCGCGTGTTAAAACAAAACTGATCGTGAATAGTTTACTCGAATAACTTCGTGACATCGTTTTGCATTTTTGGTGTAAAAAATACACTAGACCTACAGAACGCCCGATTTAGTTAGTATTTAACGCGTTTTAATTTCTATAAAAATACCGTCTAAAAACTTGTCATTTATAAAGCTGTCAATGTATGCATATAATACTCGTATAGATATTTTTTCTGTTATATTTGGTTTTACACTTTTTGACATAATGAACTGGAATAGAGGTCCGAGTTAGAGGTTACTTTGGAATTAAATTGTATCGAGCGAAGTTTCGAGAAACGTGTAACGAAAGCTGTCATGTAAGGACGATATAATCAAATATAACATATGTTTTTTTCATATTTTTAACTTTTAACATTTCTTATAAAAGTATGATCTTGCATGAGCAATTTGACGATGCTGGGTCAGTGAACGGCCTTAAAAGCGTGAATTTTCGTGCAATCATTCTGGTTCCCGTGTTATGTCCCGTGTGGGTTATTATTGGCAATGAATTTGTGTACTTGTTTCTGTGTTTTTATCTACTAACCATTCATGCATATGGATTGCGCTCTAGATAACTCCACTATTCAATTTCGCCATCAATCTTGCCAATTTTTCTAGATTTAGTATAGTATAGTTTACTTAACTGTAAAAGGTTAATCATCATTATTTCAGCCGAAAGATGTCCACTGCTGGACAAAGACCTCCCCCAAGGCTCGCCACTCAGACCGGTCCTGTGCTACTTGCTTCCACCGGTTTCCCTTGACCTTCACGAGGTCGTCGCTCCACCTTGTTGGAGGCCTACCGACAGCTCGTCTCCCGGTTCGCGGACGCCACTCGAGGACTTTCCGGCCCCATCGGCCATCAGTCCTGCGAGCAATGTGCCCCGCCCACTGCTACATTAGACTGTAATAGGTTAGGTACTGATTGTAAATTAGAGGCTACCTTAGCTTATCGATCGACTTGCCGAGGCAAATGCCAAGCCCAAAATGCCAGCTCCTCATGAAATCACGCAAAGAATTCTGACATTTCAGAATATTATGTACTTACAATATTTTATACTTAAAAAAATAATTTGAAAAGATCACTTCGATGAAATTTCGTAAATATGGACTTTTAAAAAAGGTTTTTTAATAGGTACAAATAGTGTCAGAATAAAACAGAATCCTAAAATATTGTAAATACCTAATGAAAAGATATAACCCTTAAACAGTTTAGTTTAATTTTTATTCAGATATAATAATATGGAATAGAATAATTTATCGTTATTGTTTATTTCCTGTTAATTATTCACACAATCAATTATTCCATTGTCATTAAGTCCAACCTTTTTCTATAAGAAATATTACGCTGTCATAATGGAAGTTATCTGTTGTCAAGTGTTTAAGAAAAATATATCAAAGAAATCTATTTCATAACATTGCTTTTTTAAAATGATAATAATGAAATTAGACTATTTATTTGATAACCTTAGTGAAATGGAACTTATTGACAAAAGCTAATAACTTCTTTCGCGTGAAATTCGGTTATCGAGTTCCCTCGGAAAGTACGGAAACTATGCGTTTTTCCGGGGTAATAAGTTGGTAGCGTGTGTCCTTTCCCGGGTTTCCAACTATATCCATAGTGTACCGTATTCGGTCTTAGTAGGTCCAGTGGTTGAAGCGTGACAGACAGACAGAGTCACATTAGTTAGAATTTAATTTTGCAATCCATAACAAAAGCTAAAGGCAGACGTGTCGAACGTCTGCCTTCATAGCCTGAAACGCCATGAGAAGCAATTCTTGAGTTTCATTTCACTAAAGCGAGTTGCGATTTTTCATTACTTATCTTGTATTCCTAACGCCTAAGTATTTCCAGATTGAAGTCACACCCAGTCATTAATAGAGTAGGAATCAGACGTCATAACAATCAACAACATTAAGCAAATTGCTTGATGGAATGGGGCGGGGCTCGGTAATAGAACACCGGCCTTGACTTTTGCGTCACAACCTCTCCCATGGCCCATTTCACCTGACCTACCTACTGAGTTACCAATTGCGCTCGAACTCGCCATGATGTGGTCTCACGGACGGGAGCGTGAATTCTTCTCGAGTTTTACTTCTTTAATAAAATCTTGGTTTCATTATACATTATAATAAATAAATATAAAAGCCAAAGTAGTAATACGTTACGTAGTAATAGTTATATACCTACGACATTAAAAAACGACGCAACCGGACCAGGATCATCGGATCAAGATCATAGTGGAGGTCTATGCAAGTACCTATGCCTTGTTCAGCAGTGTACAAAATATACTGAGAATAATAAGAAGAAGAATAGGTATAGAACTTGCTGTAACTTTCTTTGAAAAACAAAGTCCTTCGCTATGTATTGAAGACAAACCAAACTGTTTTACGAGTAGGTACAGTCGAGTTCACCAATATATACACACTTTTGCACCTTACCACGTTGTAATATATAATAGGTCCAAAAGTGTACACATATTAATGAACTCGACTGTACGTACTTATCACTATAGCTATAGTTTAACTACATACCTACGCTTTTGCAAGCTTCGACCTTATTCTTATGCAGTTTTAACAAAGTAAGCTTTTCTTGTAGGTATAAGTATGACGTGGACTTGCCCAAAAAGTTGTCTTCTCTTAGTCTTCACGCTTAAATCGCTGGACCGATTTCGATGCAATGTGGTACCTATTGAGAGTGAGCCCCGAGGTAGGACATAGCCTAGGTATCTACTTTTTAAACCCGGAAAAAAGCATAGTCCTTGTATAAATAAATATCGGACTTCAAGAAAATTTTATTTGTATCAAATGTGATCAGGGGCTATATTCGAAGTATTTAAATCGGGATCTCCCTGTTCCCTATAAGATCGCTCACGCGTCGCGTAAACTTTAAGAGCTTAGATTTAAAGTATTCAACTTGACGCGTGAGCGATCCTATAGGGAACAGAGAGATCCGTATTTAACACTTCGAATATAGCCCCAGGTACCTAATTATGTCGACAAAAAGCTAGCATTTTGACATCGTGCGACTTCGACCTGATAAGTATTGCATTTCATGCTAAAAAACGCGTTTTATATGTGAGAAACGTATCGTTTTCCCTGTGCACTTTAGAGCGCAAAAACGTCAAGTTGCGTGCTTATGTAATCATTATCTTTAATACACTAGGGCGTTACACTTCCAGGTCTTGTGATGAAGAACGTGACAATCGCACTATAATTTACGTAATCGAATAAACGAGAACGAGAGAGCATGATTTTTTCAGCTCGTTTATCGCAGTATGTAGATTGTACTTACCTAAATAGCGATTTTACGAGTGATTGATTCAAAAATCTAATCGAGACCAAAGTCCTGTGGATTGAGTTAGTCTACTTCTTAAAACATTTAACTTTCGATAAGTTGGAAACACCGGGCTAAAAAAAGCTATAAATAAAAAAAAAACATTTTAAAACAAGCTCTTATAAAAGTACTCTTAAGATGGATCAAACGAGTTTAAACTCGATGAGGTAGTGTCGTTTAACTACCTTCCGGTTCCATTATCTATAACACGCATAGCGTACCACATTTTTCCGGGATAAAATAGCCTAAGTTTTTGACCCCATACCAAATTTTGTGATAATCCGACTAGTACCTAGTTGTCGAGGACACACATACACAAAGTCACGTGACGTCTACAGACTTATTATTAGTAAAGATAACAAAATAAGTATCTTTATCTGAAGAAAATCTCACGTCAGATTTGGGGGAGGGAGGGTGGTAGAACCTAATCTCATGACATTTCATGAAAGGAATTGTAAAATTTCCAAAATCATGTCTCGTAATTTATGGACGCCCCCTAATCGGCGATTTATTTAAGAACCAATTTTGGAAAAATCCGCGGCTTCTAGAACCAGCGGAATTTTAATTAGAACACTTTCTAATGACCTACTTATCACGCAAGTGGAAAAATATATTTCTTTGTATAACGAGTTGCGTTACTTGAGACTAATTTAATTTTAATGGCTCTATAAAGTTTGGATAAATCAATATTAGTCACTAATTGATTTTCCGTTAGCTACGGAATCCGAAAAATACTCGAATTTAAGCAATAGTTAGAAAATAAATAAATAAATAGGTATCTTGGAACATTTCACAGAAATTGACCTAGCGCCAAACTAAGAAAGCTTGTAGGTACTATGGGTGCTAGACAACAATATAAATACTTATATACATACATATATAAATACTAAACATCCATGACTCGAGTACAAACATTTGTGCTCATCACACAAAGTTTGCCCCGAGCGAGATTCGAACCCGCGACCGTCGGAACAGTGGGCAGGGTCACAACCAACTGAGCCAACACTGTCGTCAAAGAGACTGACTAAAATAATAAAAAGTCTTGAGCCATATTACGTCGTATGTTGTATTATTCAAAATTCATAAAATAGTCATAGAAAAACATAGAAATATATATTATTAAAACGTATCAATACAAGGAGGTCCTATACGGCCCCCTTTATTATGCAATCGCAGTTTAGCACATGCCAAGGACTTGAACACTTCCCTATTTTTTAAAAGGATCGAGTGCAGTTGCATTGCACTCTAACAAATGTCACTATTGTTTCCGAGTACTACAGATTTTCTCCCTCTCTTTTTCACTAACAAAATGTCCCCTTAACCGAAAATTATAGCGATAAACACGTGTTCGAATATTTAAAATCCCTGGATAATACTTATAAATTATGAGTAGATACTAGAGGTGTAACGAATATTCGCATTCGTATTTGCATTCGCGAATATTCGCACATTTTTTGATATTCGTATTCGCCAGTAAAGCGGCGAATTTTTTGCAAATATTTATTAACTAATTAATAGATAATTTCAAATATTACTGAGCCTTATTAAAAAAAAATAAACGATATTGCCTCAGTGCATTTTGAGAAAGTTTGAAGTCTACTCAAATTAAAATGAAAGCTAAGAAATCGTTTCAAAAATATATAACAATTGATTTTACATGTTTGAGAAACACAGCACAGGTGTTGCACTTGTCCATGGGCGACGATGACTACCTCCCATCAAGTAGCTCGTCTGCTCGTTTGCCCCCCTATAGTATAAAAAAAAAAAAAAAAAAAAAAAAATTGAGGAAAATGTTGATCTAAAAATATCTTCAAATTACCTACACACATCGTTGCTTAACAATAAAGCTCATGAATATTTGAAAACCTAAATTCGCATTCGTATTCGCGAAAGTGCGGAATTCTATATTCGTTACACCCCTAGTAGATACAAACAACAATTGCAAATTACATAGTGATAATAATCTGTTTGAATTAGCACAGCGCGACGCGTGACGGATCGCTTTACTACTTTTTCATGATACAAACATACATGTTTGCGTTGTCAGGTGTCAAGGAAAAAATTTCTGCGATCGTGAATCATTTTTCGGTTTTTTAACTGAGAGCGTGTTCTTACACATTTTCTGAAAATGTGATGATAATTTTAATTAGAACCACACTAGAACAAATGTTTAAAATTAAGATGAAATACTCGTAATGTGTTTGGTCGTTTGTTCTATTGTACCTTCGGTTCCTATTTTCGAAATGGATACCAATTGATTTCTAGGTCAATATGTGACCTATCCTACAACCTATCCTAAATCGGCATTTTTTTAAATTACTGGTACCTACTACTAATTTAAAACTATTCAAATTGGCATGTTATAAAGATTACGGCTCTTCCGATCGAAGATTAAGTTCTTTTACGTCATGACTTGTGACGGAGGCCGTGCGTGAAGGCGACCGGCCTCAAGGAAAATGGCGAATCACTTCATTATTTATTAGCATTATTATGATTTGTTTACTTTCCTACCAATAATTTTCATGGTTTTACACGACACGATGTTTTCTTGTCATATGCCATTGGATTAAGTTTATTTACTTGATTGTATATTTTTGCAATGTCAAATTGAAGGATCTTTCACATTATGATGAGACTTTCGGTGGGTATCTGTTATTATTTATAAAACAACTAGCTTCTGCCCGCGACTTCGCCCGCGTGGAATTCGGTTATCGCGCTCCCGCGGGAACTATGCGTTTTTCCGTGATAAAAAGTAGCCTATGTCCTTTCCCGGGACCCCAACTATCTCCATGCCAAATTTCATCTCAATCGGTCAAGCGGTTGAAGCGTGAAGAGGTAACAGACAGACAGACAGACAGACCGAGTTACTTTCGCATTTATAATATTAATATGGATGTCTCACATACTTGTTTATTTTATTTTTTACACCATTAACAATATTAATGATGTAAGCATTATTTATGACACGTTAAAACCATTAAATCATCAATAATAAGGTCGATGGTAAAGTATCATTTTCCTCACATGGAAGTAAAACTTGTTATTAAATTCGATTCGTGACTCGCATCGGAACTACACGACAAGGTCCCATTAACCACAATAACTTCACCTTACACGGTGCTCCACGTGTGTCGTATCACTATTGAAATTAGGGTGAATGTTAAATGGAGTTTGGTTTGCCGGCTCGGCTGTAGCGTGGTCCCGTGTCGGGTCGTAAGGACAAACAGGAAGGACCATATTGAGTGCGTCCTTGATCTCATGAACTGTTATCTTATCAAGTTCGCCGATTTAACGAGCTGTCTAGTCTCCGATTTTTATCAATGGAAACTTGTGTTTATGGACCACCCACCGTGTCAAGGTCAAGTTATTTTAACAGCAAATTTAGGCGTGACCGAGGAGTGCCGAGGAAAGCCGTGGTAGCCTAGTGGTCAACCGCCTCTCTCTAATGCAGAGTGACGAATTTATGTGCGAAATTCAATTTGAATTTACCACTGAGCTTTTCGGTGAAGGAAAACATCGTGAGGAAACCTTCACGCATCTGCGAAGTAATTCAAAGATGTGTGTGAAGTCCGCAATCCGCACTGGGCCCGCGTGGGGACTATAGCCCAAACCCTCTCGTGATGAGAGGAGGCCTGTGCCCAGCAGTGGGACGCAAATAGGCTGTTGTAATAATAAGGCCACATCCCAGTTGTACTTACCGAGCAGACATAGGTGTACATTAAAATCATTATTAAAAGTATCTGCAACATAACTAATTAAATCCTAAGTATATGACATACAAACTTACAAAACTGATTAATTAACGTGCAAGTTTTTGCCAATTCTATTCAAGGACCTATTAAACGTCCAAGAGCCGCGAAGACTTTTATAATTTGGTACAAAGGTTTACGGAAATTAACAAAAGCCGGTTCATTTATCGCGTCACGTTTGACGCAAAGTTACAAAGTCTAAAGTTCCACAGCGTGGAGGCTTTTGTTTTGGTTCAAAAGTCTAGTGGGCATCAAAGTTCAGTTCAAGCGAGCAAAAACCCGAAGCGGTTTTTGCATACAGATAAATAGATTATAATGGACAAGATGTGCGTCATTCGAAGATACTATGTGTTTAGCATTCGACTGGCACCAGTTTGTTAATAGATTGAAATAACGTTCTTATATTAAGACTAGCTTTTCCGCTTTTAATTAGGTGATAATACTATATTTACATACTAGCTTTAACCCGCGGCTTCGCCCGCGTGGAATTCGGTTATCATGCTCCCGCGAGCTCTATGCGCCGCTGCGGGCAGGCGCAGAATTTATTTTCTCCTGGGAACTTTTTGTTTCTTCGATAACTCCCAAAGATATTCATTTGAATTGCATGGTGTAAATGGCAATCATAAAGTCCATGAAATGCTTAAGGTAACTATTGTATTTAAAATGATTAATACTGTATCCCTCTAAATAGCTTTCTTTCCAAATCACACTTTATATGGGACCATTTTTATAGTAATTAAAATGGGTATAGTAAGCTATCCTTAGAAGATAGACCTATACCATCGCGGACTTTTTGTAGACCTTAATAAGAGAAACAATTCTTCCATACATTGTTGTGTTATACCTCAAAGGGGTTAGGCAGCGTTTTCGATGAAAGCTCCCAGCCGGCTTGATTTTATCCGCCAACTTGAACTAACATCGTCGTATTTCATCGAATTTACAGAAAACTATAACAAAGTATATACTAAAACCTGCCTCAGCTCAGAAACCACTCTATCTGTTAGTGAAAACTGCATTAAAATCCGTTCAGTGGTTTTTGAGTTTATCGCGAACATCCAGACAGACAGACAGTCAGACAGACGCGGCGGGGGACTTTGTTCTATAATATGTAGTGATATATATCTATAAAACAAAGTTGTGTTAGTTACACCATTTATAACTGGAGAACGGCTGAACCGAATTCGATGATCTTTGATTTTTTTGATTTGTCTCCGTCCCGAATAGGGGGTTCGATTCCGGCTCGCACCTCTAAGTTTACTTATGTGTGAAGTTCAATTTAACGAATGACGATGGAGGGCAGTGGAAAATGTGTTGAAATGGGCGAAAAATTCTTCCCCACGGAACAATCATGAGCCAAATTTTATTTATTTATTTATTGGAGATAAAACAGAAATTAACAAAGAATTACTTATAAATAAATATAAATATTGGCTAAATAACAATAGTTGTTGTTATTTCCTTAACATATCTCACTAAGAACATAAATAAAAGAATACATACTTAATTTAGAGCAACATGCGATGACTGACTTGAAGTTGCTGCCTCTTCGCCCAGCAAAACACACTGAGTGCATTGAGCGGGTATTTGCACGATATTTGCACGCTTGAGGTTTAATTAAAAAAAAATCGTTCAATTACGAGTTGTATTGCGCACCGAGGCGAGGGTTCCATACAAACTTGGAAGAAATTAAAATTGTAATTTTACCATTAAAAACTTATTATTTGCAGTTGGTAAATGTGAAAGTTTGTTTGTTTGTTTGTCCTTCCTTCACGTCGAAACCACTGGACCGATTTGGATGAAATTTGGAATGGAGATAGTTTGAGATCCCGGAAATAACACAGGATAGTTTTATCCCGATATTTCTATTGGAACGGATTTTATACTGCTCAAACCCGTTTTTCAATACTTCTATAACTATAACTATGTATATACATAATATCATCGAGTATGCAAATTTAAAGTCTACACGGGCGAAGCCGCGGGCAACGGCTAGTTTAATTTAAATTCCAAATTGACACCGCTACGTGTTCCTGAGAAGTGATCCTATAACGGGCTCCATTCTTTACTTTTGAGGTACGGAACCCTAACAAATACTATAAAATTATAATTCTTATAAAATATTTTAAGTTAGCCTTTTAACGGAACATGGAAGTACCATGAAAGCTTACAACCCTTAATATTTTTGAAAAAATCCTTTCGTTGATGCCTACGTCATTAAAGGAATACGTGAGAAAATTTCAAGTTTCTAGCTCTAAGGGTTTGGCCTGTGCATTTATTTAAAACTTTCATCCCCTATTTTTCCCTCTTAGGTGTTCAATTTTAGAAAACGCTGAAATACGTCACTCATTATTTTGGCCGCACTCATACGAAATGTCATGCAAGTATGTTGAAGAAATAAAAAGTTTAATACAAAATTTCATCCCCTATTTCACCTTCTTGGGGTTTGAATTTTGAACAATCATTTCTTATTGGATGCCTAATACGTCATAAGAGGAATACGTGTGCTAAATTTTAAGTATGTAGACCGAAGGGTTTGGCCTGTGTGTTTATTTAAATCTTTCATCCCCTATTTTACCCTCTTAAGGGTTGAATTTTAGAAACTCTGAAATACATTACTCATTAGTAAATTCTTTTCTGACGTGTAAAAGTGCCCCTATGTGGCCAATTTGCTGAATAAATGATTGAATTTTGAATTCGTAACATTATTTTTGCCGCAATCAATTCGTATGAAATTTCATGCAAATATGTCCAAGGAATAAAAAGTTTTATGAAAACTCTCATCCCCTATTTCACACCCTTGGGGGTTGAATTTTGAAAATTCCTTTCTTGGTAGATGCCATCGTCATAAGAGGAATACGTGTGCGAAATTTCGAGTTCGTAGACCTAAGGGTCTGGCCTTTGCGTTTATCTAAAAATTTCACCCCCTAATTCACACCCTTGGGGGTTGAATTTTAAAAATTCCTTCCTTGGTGGATGCCAACGTCATAAGAGGAATATGTGTGCGAAATTTCGAGTTCGTAGACCTAAGGGTCTGGCCTTTGCGTTTATCTAAAACTTTCACCCCCTAATTCACACCCTTGAGGGTTGAATTTTGAAAATTCCTTCCTTGGTGGATGCCAACGTCATAAGAGGAATACGTGTGCGAAATTTCAAGTTTCTAGCCTTAAGGCCAACCTTTGCGTTTATTTCAAACTTTTACCCCCTATTTCACCCCCTCGGGGGTTGAATTTTGAAAAATCCTTCCTTAGTGGATGCTTACGTCATAAGAGGAATACGTGTACTAAATTTTAAGTTTGTAGCCCGAAGGGTTTGGCCTGTGCGTTTATTTAAATCTTTCATCCCCTATTTTACTCGCTTAAGGTTTGAATTTTAGAAAACTCTGAATTATGTTACTCATTATTTTTGCCGCACTCAATTCGTATAAAATTTCATGCAAATATGTCCAAGGAATAAAAAGTTTTAAGAAAACTTTCATCCCTTATTTCACCCCCATGGGGGTTGAATTTTGAAAATTCCTTTCTTGGTGGATGCCAACGTCATAAGAGGAATACGTGTGCGAAATTTCAAGTGTGTAGCCCTAAGGGTCTGGCCTTTGCGTATATCTAAATCTTTCATCCCTTAATTCACACCCTTCGGGTTTGAATTTTGAAAATTCCTTCCTTGGTGGATGCCAACGTCGTAAGAGGAATACGTGTGCGAAATTTCGAGTTTGTAGCCCTAGGGGTGTGGCCTTTGCGTTTATCTAAAGCTTTCACCCCCTAATTCACCCCCTTGGGGGTTGAATTTTGAAAAATCCTTCCTTAGTGGATGCCTACGTCATAAGAGGAATACGTGTGCGAAATTTCAAGTTTCTAGCTTTACGGGTTTGGCCTGGGCGTTTATACATCAGTCAGTCACCTTTGCCTTTTATATATACAGATTGAGTTCAGTTCAGACGCATCATATTTAATAGTACTACATACAGAATGGCCACGGAATCACCCGCCTGAATCTAGCCGGCGCACAACTCGCGCCCAACTCGCCCTTACCGTTTGTTTCATCCGGAGATAGAGAGTGAATCATTGGCCCGCGTACTGTGTACAGACGTCCTCGCACGCACACCGATGTCCTCTCACGCAAACATTGACACTTCATTCGAATTGTGTTCGAAATCGTGCTTTTATAGGCCGTGTCCGCCGTGTGGTTCAGAGTCAATTTCTCGACACTGTCCTTTTAATGGAGCTGTATTTTTTGAGGTATTTTTTTGTTTGTATTCTCCATTGTTATTCGACATAATGATACCTTTAACACACACAACACACACTGTGCATATTAACGAGCTCACACTTTGTAACACAGCTCATTTTAGTTCACTACATGGCTTGTAAGAACCTCCATATACGTAATAATACGTATTACTTAATATCGTGTTAATAACGTGGAAGTCATTAAACAGATAGGTGGGTAATATGAAGAACGGTCACTGCAATTCTCCATACATAAACGCCAGAGGAATCCGGCTGTCGCAACTATGCAGGAATGCTGAATGTCTCTGTCGTATATGACTCGGACAAGCATCCTAACTAGGGTTGCCATGTCCTAAAATGAAAAAACCGGACTCTGCCTAGAAAAAAACCGGACATTTTACTCTAAAAGCCTGACATCACCACAGCTAAAAGCCAAACACAAATTTATAAAACCGAACATCCCTTTTTTTAAATGTTAAACCACATTTTATCCCCTTTCCGTGGGAATTTCGGGAAATTCTCTCCTAGAGTTCCCTTACACTCCTCCAGGAACCTACATGCCAAATTTCAGCTTTCTTCGATCAGTACTGACATGACTGACAGTAGTGATTATGATGATGATTGCTTCGCTTGAGGCGCTAACAAAAGCCAAACAAAAGCCAGACAGGCCGGACATATGAATATTTGGCTGGACACAGCTCGAAAAAGCCAAACATGTCCTGCTATATATAAAAAAGATGGCAATCCTAATCCTAACATAAGCCTAACTAATGTTATTAATGCGAAAGTGAGTTTGTTGCATACCTGTTAACACCTGTCACTACTGAAACTTCATGAAAATGTACAATTATCGTCTAAGTACGCAGTCGGGTAAAAATGGCTATTTCTACCCGAGGGGAACCGTCTTGCGTTTTATGACATAAAAAGGCTTAACACGTTAATTAAGATGTACCTACCTGCGCACTCTTTTGACAGATAAACATTAATTTATTCATTCATTCAAAACACATTTATTTATTATTTTTCTTTTGTCTTTCCTTATTTAGATAGATGTTTTTTTTTATTGAAAAGTCTTTAAAATCACAACGACACACAGGTATGGGTAGGCATTATTTAGCTCATATAGTCCGCTCGAAGTTATGGCCTTAAGGCATTCACTGCCACTTCTGTTTTACGAACTTTCGTCAGGTGCCACATCTGTCATTAAGGGAACATTGCAACGCACATGTGCGTTCAAGGCACTGCGGGAAAGTCAGCAAAACGCACATATGGGTAGAAGGAGTCGCGGAAACCGACGTTTCACGTTAAAACCCATGGCCTCGTGCACCGACACAGCCCCACCCATCCTTTTTTTCATCTGTAAGTATTTTATTCTGATGTATACATACTATCATACTCTAATACATGCGCTGGCAACCTCGTTGACTGACAGAGGCTAGACGATTTTGATAACAGTCATTGTGCGCGCTGATAGCAAGTGTTTACAGTGCACTTGCTACTTTTTTTCCACTTCTTTATGCAAACCTGAATTTCATTCATGCTCGGAAAATGGAAATTATGTTTAGTATTCGCTATGTTCGTAATATAGTACCTATTTAAATTAATTAATAGATTTATTCTGGAAGGTATTACAGGGTGACAAATTATAAGAGTAAAATTTTGAAATCATCGAATGAGGTAGTTGTTTGAAAAAACAATGTTATATTTAAATTGCTTTTTATTCGAAACAAAGATATAGTTATGAGACATTTCATTTCTCTGCTTATTAAGCTCATTTTGAAAAATTGTTGACTTAAAGACATCATTGCATAGCGATAAGTTCGTCATGTTATACAGATAATCTGCTTGCACACATCTTCTACAACTAAGCAGCATCACTAGAAATGGTTTTCGGGTGCGCACTTTACGATATAAGATAATATATAATAGATACCATATACTGAATGATATAGATAAATCTATATCAGTATTTAGCAACCAAAGCAAAGCAGCAAAGATTGTATACGACCAAGTTGCCATGACTGTAAGGCTATCTTTAAAGGCCGCAAAAACAAGCAATTCGTCGCGCATCTCCGAACGTTCGAGCGATTCAATCTGTCAAAATCAGAATTTGAATAGCCTTACAGTACCGTGTATCAATTATACGCTCGTTAAATATTAATGTCCGTACATTTTGGCACAATGTGTCGCCAAGGTACGTGTCTCGAAAGATTTTTTGACAACTCACTAGAACGTGAAGTGGAATCTTGAATAATGTTTCTTCGTAAGCGCATTGAAAGTTCTTGTAACATTCGATGACTTTTAATATGCTTCTGACGTCATTGGCTTCAAAATTGACTTTTTTAAATTTCAGATTGGCCAAAGTCCTATCAAATTGCGTATGTATGTTTATCAATGATTTATTATTTTGTTATTAACTGTGAACCGTTTCAGTAAAATTTGCAAATTTGAGTCATGTTTTTTTTAATAATTCGTAAAAAAAACCACAAACTAGGTATCTAAAGTTTCTGTGACTCCGATGTGTGATGCGATAAATTAATACTTTTCTAAATATTTCATAATTTTACACTCGTTTAGAAAATACGGTTGCGCTGCTGTGAGGCGGTCGAAAACCGGCTCGGCCGGCAAACCGCATTTTTGCGCACAAAAAATTCAATAATTATTCGCTTCGGCTACGTACCGAATTGTTCGGGGATGAGCAAAAAGCGAGGACTTGAGGCCATGGTTCTGTATCAGTAATCAATCTAACCAGTCGGTATATAGGTAGCTTGCAAAACGATCCGATCACTTGTGTGTTTCATCAAATGTTGCATTTAATAAGGTAGACTTACAAGGACAACCTTCAAACAAATCAGCGTACGCCCTAAATAAGTGTTAAATGCGATAAAAGATGTCGCTGCCTAGGTAGCCTGCATATAAATTTGAACTCCTTGAGCAACATCTAGATGGCGCTGTACATGCGAAGTATGAAAAATTTAAGCTCCCTGGCTATTTCCGATGTACGCCGTAATGTAAGGAGATTGACAGTCTTATATAATCACATTGTCTCTGATGCTATCCATCTCAGGATGCCATACACTATTTAAAATTATTAAAAAATTTATTAACACTTCACTAACTACATTCGAGGATTATTGTAATAATGTACTTACTCAGGTTTTTGTCGTTTTAGATGTCTGGGGGCTTGAGACTTAGTGACTGACATACAGGTTCATTCCTAGTTCAGGCATCATTCTCCACCACGCATATAAATCGCCTCGAGATGTACATAAGTAACATACCTATACAGGATCAAGCAAAACGTTGTGATGATATTTTACCCACAGAATCAGCGATTGATTCTAAGCATCTTTTAAAAAAACATGCTTAGAATCGATCGCTGATTCTGACCTAAAGGTCTTGAGGTTTTATGTGTTGGCAATTTTTTTGCGTAATCGAAAAATTGTTGGGATTTCAGGTCCTTAATCATCAATCCGTTACACTATTAATCCCGTACTGGCCTGGGCCATACAATTTTTTTTCTACCAACTCGAAAAATAAATAAAACCCAAAAAACATGTTCAAAATCGATAGCTGATTCTGTGTGGATAAAATATCGACACAACGTTTTGCTTGACCCTTAAGTCTTACAACACATGAAACTTTTATTTGTATATAGTATACACGGTGGGTCAGAAAATATGGCAAATAATTAACCCACCGTATCGGCTATCGATTATAAGTATATTGTATAGGTCTTTATTTTTTTTCGAGTTAGTAAAAAGAAAATATTGTATATGGGATTGGTTGTGTGAGCGACGCCTGAATCCTATACAAAATATTTTTTTTTACTAACTCAAAAAAAATTAAAGACCTTAACAATATGCTTAGGATCGATAGCCGATACTGTGGGTTAATTATTTGCTATATTTTCTGACCCACCATGTATAGTCATACTGATACGGAACTCTAACTCGTTTAGTTCCAATATTGACACAGTGGCAAGTCAGTGGTTTAAGCCCCATTGAGACGTTACCATATGACACGTGTCCATCATAATAACGTGTTTTTTTCACCATAAGAATATAGCTGTGACTTATGATTACGAACAAACAATGAGGTAAAGTGAGTGAGAAAGAAAACAGGTGATGTTTTTAATATTTTGTATGTTAATTGACTATTGTTTTAGAAATCCGCCTTCAAAACAGATTTACTTTGATGGAGTACTCTAGGTACCTCTAAGAATAAAAAATAACTAAAAAATCTTTATGTTTATGAACGTTTTTAGCGCGTACTATAAGCATTTGGAATGAACTCCCTGCTGAAATTTTCCCTCTGCGCTACAATATGGGTTGTTTTAAAAAGGGTGTCATTAAATATCTACGGGACCGGCAACGCATTGGTGACGCCTCTGGTGTTACAAATGTCTATAGGCGGCGGTAACCGCTTTCCATCAGGTGGGCCGTCTGCCTGTTTGTCCGTCTATAATAATAATAAATAAAAAAAACATAATAGTTTGCTACTTGCCCAAATGTTTAACTGGCAGAGGATGACTCAGGTACGGCATTAAGTTTGCCTTTTATGTTAAGCATGGAAAATCCTATACAAACTGACCCGTTTTCATTGCTGTTGACTGTAGTTTTAAATAATGTGCAAATGTAAATAATGCACCTGTAAGTTTACTTATGTGTGAAATTCAATTTGAATTTACCACTGAGCTTTTCGGTGAAGGAAAACATCGAGAAGAAACCTGCACGCATCAGCGAAGTAATTTTTATAGGTAACTCTTCAATTGTAAATATCTCGGCTCCTATGCACATTAGAATATTACATTTCATTACAAAATATGTTTATTTTCAATACTTAGATCTTTAATAACCAAATAATTACGAATGGTCGCTCTAAATAAAAAAAATGACAACACTACCCAGTACCCACATTTTTTACTTTTTATTTTAATTTACACAAGCAGCGAAATTCATGTACCCTGCCTAATTAACTTACGTGACTAATCTAATTAGCGCTTTCGCTGTTTCGTTTCTGAGGTGTGTTACTGGAATAAATTGTAGGTAGTTTACTTAAACTTAATTTTTACTAGCTTCTTCCCGCGACTTCTCCCGTGTGGGATTCGGTTATCGCGCTCCCGCGGGAACTATGCGCTTTTCCGAGATAAAAAGTAGCCTATGTCCATGCCAGATTTCATCGAAATCGGTCCAGTGATTGAAGCGTGAAGAGGTAACAGACAGACAGACAGACAGACAGAGTTACTTTTCGCATTTATAATATTAATAATATGTATTATGGATTGGCGGGAACGCGGTGGATGCGAGTGGCACAGGACCGGTCTGAGTGGCGCGCCTTGGGGGAGGCCTATGTCCAGCAGTGGACGTCTATCGGCTGAAATGATGATGATGATGATGATGATGATATATGGATTTAAACCTTTCTAACCTCGAGAATAAATCTGCATAGTAAATGACCTAACTTATCAACCCTAAATGGTTCAACGACCTTTCAAAGTCATGACCGCAGTATAAAATATAATTAGTATTACATTAAGTTAAGCCCCATTTGCACCAAGCCACTAACCTCGAGTTAGCCTCTTAACCCACGTCAAATTCATACAAATAAATCTGAGTTAAGCGGTTAACCCGAGGTTAGCGGCTCTCAGTGTTGCCAGAGAGCTCCGTCGCATTACCCCCAAGCCCTATGTAAAAAACCTCCAAATATGGGGTTTTTGTTTCAAAACCCCCCTAAAGAAATTTACTTCGATATTGTTATACAACAAACACCGAACGTAAGCATCATATTAAGAATTTATGTAGTTTTAATGAAGTTACTTACATCAACCTTTCTTGGTAGCCTCTAATTACGTACAACAATTTTTTTCCTCCGTCGCTCCCCCCAAAAATTTCGTCCCCCCCATTTTTCCCTCCAGGGTCCATAAAAACCTCCAAATTTGGTCGGTTTTCCCCCAATCTGGCATCAGTGGCGGCTCTCGCTTGTGCGCTCGGAACGGAACGTTACTATTGCGTCATGTTTTTTCGTGAGCGCAGCCGGCGTTCTTCGATTTAGAAGACGTTATCAAGTCAAAAACAAGATAGTTTAACAAGCCCAGTTTCTAGTTTCATCGGGAGGATATCCGTACGTCCTCGCTGAAGTGGGAAGAGCTCCATCAGAGCCAATTTGTTTTATGGTCCATGGAATAGCCGTGTTAGAATAAGTATTTTTTACTAGCCGTTTCCGCGACTTTGTCCTGCGTAGACTTAGAATATTCGTAACCGATACTATATGCCGTAGGGGCTTGAAGCCGCGGTGGTCTAGTGGTTCGACCTACCGCCTCTGATGCAGAGGGTCGGGGTTTCGATTCCGGCACGCACCTCTAAGTTTACTTATGTGCGAAATTCAATTTGAATTTACCACTGAGCTTTTCGGTGAAGGAAAACATCGTGAGGAAACCTGCACGCATCTGCGAAGTAACTTAAAGATGTGTGTGAAGTCCTCAATCGGCACTGGACCCGCGGGGGACTATAGCCCGAACCCTGTCGTAATGAGAGGAGGCCTGTGCCCAGCAGTGGGACGCAAATAGGCTGTAGTAGTAGTAGAGTAGATACTATAGTACATTTAAGTGGTTTAGTTATAGAAGTACCTACCTATTGAAAAACTGGTTCGATAAATGGAAAACCCGTTTCCGTGGAAATATCGGGATAAAAAGTATGCCATGTTATTTCCAGGGTCGCAAAGTATCTGCATACCAAACATTCAAATCGGTCCAGTCGTTTCGACTTGAAGGAAGAACAAACAAACACTTTCACATTTATAATATTATCATGGCATTATTCAGTTGACAAAATGAAAACAGAGGCCGCCTGATGGTAAGTGGAATCATGATGGACATAAGGAATCATATTATAAGATTTCGGAATCGTATCTTTAGAATAGACAAGGTTATATCAAATTTAAAAGGACAATGCAATATAAATATAGCCATTAAAGACCTCGTTATTTAAAAGTTTAATTGACAAGACACAAAGATAAAATAAGCAATAAGTTGATGGCATTCAAACACATTGTTGTGTCAATTTTCCATAAAACAAACCGAAAATGAATAAAAAATGTACACCGAGATGCTGTTGTAGGTACTATCTATGAACGGAATTGACAAATTATTTGTAGCTTCATTAAGAAAATAAATACTGTATAGTAAAACGAGACGAAGTAATAACAAAATTATTATACAACTAGCTTCTGTCCGCAACTTCGTTCGCGTGGAATTCGTTAGTAGCATTCCCGCGGTAACTATATGATAACTATGCATTTTTTCGGGATAAAAAGTAGCCTATATGTTGACCAGAGTTATAAACTACCCCCATACCAAATTTTTTTGCAATCCGTCCGGTACTTTTCGCGTTAAATCCGGACATAAATACAGATATTATTTATAAAAAATCGTTATTTTGTGTTCAGTATCGTGTCTATAGTCTCCTCGACTTTATAGTTTCTTTTAATTTTCAAGTTCCAGACGCGACTTCTTCTACAGACTTATTATTAGTATAGATAGGCGTCGTCAGTTAATCAGCATTTCTTTACCATATCTCTAGACACTAATATCGACTTATTTTACATAAGTAGGCAGATAGCATCATAAAACTATTTTCACTACGTCTGACGTTGTTAATTAAAATATGTATAACCTTTGGATTAATGTTGTTTACAAAAATAGCTCCGAAACCGGTAAAAGACTGCTAAAATTGAATGAAATCTTCGTTAGGATAGGAAGTGACGCACGAATCTAGTCGCCAAGGCATAACGCGGCAAGCGACAGCGGCAGCGGCGAGTAGAAGGAAAGCAGTTTCCTCCAGCATGGTTGATGTTTATTTTTCATTATTTAATTTTACTTTTTGCCTATTTTCACCACTACACCATGTGAGTGACTAGCGTATGGGCGAATTGTTGTAAAAAAGACCGGCCAAGTGCGTGTCGGGCCTCGCGCAAAGTATAGGGTTCCGAAGTTGACGATGCCCACAGTACCTTTCTAAGACTTATTAGCATCTAGCTAGCCTGTGGTATGTACCCGCCCGACGCCCCTGCCGCTCGAGAAAAATCATTGGTTTTTTAATCATTTCATAAAGTTACTCGTCAGTTTGTAGAGCTTTCTTAGCTGTGATAGTTTTCCTTTCAACTACGTTATATATGCCACAACCGTGATTTTTTTCAGCCATCCAAATACCACCATTTAGCTGGCAGGGGGGGGGGGGGGGACACGTGACTCTAACAAAAAATATCACTTTAAAGCTTAATATTTCACAAACGCATCACTTAATCAAAAAATAGTTTTAGCAAATCGACAATATTTTTTCAAGACCTATTCAACAATATGCCGCACCATGGGGTACGCAAGAAAAAAAAATTACATCCCCACTTTACGAGACCCTACCTTTAAAAAAATATATATTTCAAAATTTTATTGTACAACTTTGTCAGCGTAACTAATATGTATATTCATGCCAAATTACAGCTTTCTAGAACTAAGCATCTCCGAGCAATAGTGCGGACAGACGGACGGACATGGCGAAACTATAAGGGTTCCTTGTGGACTTCGGAACCCTAAAAAAGACGTGTGCGGTTAATTTTTTCATGTTGATGTGTATGTCGGAGGCTTCGGCTGAAAAACAGCGCTGCCTAGAGCCGGCCTGCGAGGAGGCATTAGCAGCATTATGCTGACGCCGAGACCTATTGTCATAATTTTTAATTTACATGGATTAAGTTAATTTAAGATATCAATGTTCTTTATGGCAATGAATTTATTTTCTTTCTTTCTTTCCTAATAGTATAACAGATTATTTGTGAGAGCCGCGACTGCTCGAAGAAATATGCGGGTATAGAAGGGGTTTCTTTTGTATTTTGGAAAGTTTATTAAATAAAGTTATTACGTTGAGGAAATACCTTATGGGCGCCACAAAGTTTTACTTAAAATTATGAAAGGAAAACTTGTGAAGTATGTAGGTACTATATACAATTATTGTAAATAAATCTCTTGAAAATAATAATGAACTAGAACACACACAGCAAACTTCCTGAAATACGTATCTGGTACGGGATTTTTGAAAAATATAATAGTCACCACTAAGGTCGCACAATTAGCATACGAAATATGAAATAGTTAAATACCGTAATATGCTTTAAAATTAATCGTGCACTTAGGATGTTAAGAATTATTTAAATATACATACAAATCACAAATTATTCAATTCAATATTTCTCTCTCCAAGAAAAATCAATAATTGTTATCTTGATTCTTTTTTTTAATAATTGTGCCGGCCAGTGCCATCGACACTGGACAAATAAGATTCTGAAAATAAACGCACAGCCTCCTTCCTGACCATTGAAGTGAGGAAATAAAAATGTACTGCTACATTGCGCGGTCGAGACGCTCGCCTCCCAACTTTTATTTGACATGGCACACAATGTATTAGGAAAATTAGGGAAACGACCGAGAAAGCTGTCGTGTCGTCGTTGCCGTGCGATAAAAGAGTTGTTACGACTTGATTGATGGGATACGGACTGTTTGGAGTTCGACGCCACTTGCAAAGGTCAATGCTAACCGCTGACATAATACAGCACGCGCCGGTGCGTGATCGAGCTAAAGCCATTTCTCTTGTAAATCATTTTCGATCTGACCGGTCTAAATTGTGTGAGACAAAAATCAAGAAGGTCGTGTTTCGACGTTCTGAACAACGCGTCTAATGTTTTTTTTTGTCCTAGTGCTTTCATGCTGTCACGGATTAATAAAAAGTTATGCTATTTATTTACCACAATCAATCCTCAATTTGAATTTACCACTGAGCTTTTCGGTGAAGGAAAACATCGTGAGGAAACCTGCACGCATCTGCGAAGTAATTCAAAGATGTGTGTGAAGTCCCCAACCCGCACTGGGCCCGCGTGGGGACTATAGCCCAAACCCTCTCGTGATGAGAGGAGGCCTGTGCCCAGCAGTGGGACGCAAATAGGCTGTAGTAGTAGTACTATGTTACTATTAAAATCAACCAGAGATGTGATATGACAGTACATTTATAAATCGACAAATAAGAAACGAATATGTTGTAAGTATTTCTCTAATTAGAAATGCTTACTGATAAAACTTGTTATTTTTCTTTTCAATACATTCAATCAAATGCGCAAAGCTAAAAGTAACTGGCATGCAAATATTTGTATCTGGATAGATGGCTTTTATTTAAGCGAGACATTAATGCAATTCATGAATCATGCATAATTTTGGCTTTATCCTTATTTGATATGTATTCCATTAGGTTTTTCTCATTGAAACGCCAAGTCATAAACCTTTACTTGAAGGTTCTGGGGTAAGATGGGTCTCGGAAGCGCTGGTAAATTCATTTCTGACGTGTAAAAGTGCCCTATGTGGCCAATTTACTGAATAAATTTTTAATTGATTTATTAATTGGTTCTCATGACCGTGACTTCGAAACTTCGAACTGTGTCCCGAAAACTCAATGCTATAATTAATATTAAGAAAGCTCTACTACTACTACAGCCTGCTTGCGTCCCACTGCTGGGCACAGGCCTCCTCTTATCACGAGAGGGTTAGGCTATAGTCCCCACGCGGGCCCAGTGCGGATTGGGCACTTCACACACATCTATTAATTACTTCTCAGACGCGTGCAGGTTTCCTCACGATGTTTTCCTACACCGAAAAGCTCAGTGGTTAATTCGAATTAAATTTCGCACATAAGTAGGTAAAGTTAGAGGTGCGAGCCGGAATCGAACCCCCGACCCTCTGCATGAGAGGCGGTAGGTAACCACTAGGCCACCACACCACGGCTTCAAATTAAGAAAACTCACGACTCTCAATTTTAATAAATCTCAGCCAATAAATGTAAGAGCTTCCATCTGCGACTTTGTCTACATGGAATTGAATTTCGTAGTAAACTTCAAACTCACATTAAACCCACTTAGGAGACGCATTTCTTAAAATCCTTTTATCAGCCTCTCTTTCCTTTCTTTCTTACGGATGATATCTTGACTAAAATGTATTGGGTAGGTATCATCTAAATATGTAAAACTCAAAGGTGACTGACTGACTGACATAGTGATCTATCAACGCACAGCCCAAACCACTGGACGGATCGGGCTGAAATTTGGCATGCAGGTAGATGTTATGACGTAGGCATCCGCTAAGAAAGTGTTTTGCAAAATTCCCACGGGAACGGGAAAAATCGGGATTTTACTTTTTAATATTTCTGCGCATACGAAGTTGCGGGGAAAAGATAGTGTAATATATTTATGAATCTTTTTATTTATGAATCGGTATCTTTTTAAATTGTTGTAAAATTTTTTGTGTCCTATCTAATGCTTATTTGTTTAATGGCCTTTGTTCATTGCAGTGCTCCAACAATTTCTGCCTTTGCCAAAGATTTAACTGGTAGAGTATACCTTATGGCTTTGAGTTCGCCCTTTGTAATAAAGTCTAAATAAACAAAATTCATGAGAATACTTTTCACAGCACTATAAAATAGCTGTAGAAATAGTAGAAAACCACGAATAAATCTGAAACCGTTATACTGTCGTAATGCTGAAATAATTCGTGCAGAGCGACTTCACGAATGCAAACACGAGAATGAAAAGGAAATAGTCAATCATTTCGATAATAATGAGGATGTGTTTAGCAAACGGGCGAAATTCGTCGGCCAGTGAACCGCCGAAGACAGTTCTCTGAGCTATTGTGGTCATTTGGTAGATTCGCGTTCGCAAAGTGACTATTATGCGATTGTTGTACCTACTTTTTTTACCACTATGAACTTTACAGATCCTTAAACACAAATGTTAAAGACTGTATATTTTACTGTAGTACTAGCATAATTTCCATAAACTTTGATGATTAGCTTTACATGATTTTTAATTTCTTTTGTATGCATTTGTTACAGGTAAGATCCAGTTCAGGACCGTTCGTTCGTTCAGAAAAGAAAATGCATCGGGAAGTAAAAGTCAAAATCAATTATGACATTTATTACCTACAAACACAGGTTAAAAAAGCCGTGGTGGCCTAGTGGTTCGACCTACCGCCTCTCATGCCGAGTGTCGGGGGTTCGATTCGGGGGGATGTTGTTTACTTACGTGCGAAATTCAATTTGAATTTACAATGAGCTTTTCGGTGAAGGAAAACATCGGGAGGAAACCTGCACGCATCAGCGAAGTAATTCAAAAATGTGTGTGAAGTCCCCAATCCGCACTGGGCCCGCGTGGGGACCATATCCCAAACCCTCTCACGATGAGGGGAGGCCTGTGCCCAGCAGTGGGACGCAAATATAGGCTGTAGTAGTAGTAGTAAACACAGGTTCTTTTCCCCTTTTTCATTTCAAGTCTAATCAATTAAGAAACCAATTTCATAATGCAACAGTCTCGTAAGAGTATGTATAAGCTAGTTTGCTATTTGAAGGGCATCATCAACCACCCATTACCGGACTAACAAATGGCCAATTTGCCAAAAAGGCCACTAAGGTCATCGTGTCATTTAGACGAAATTGACCATCGGGGTTGGCCCAAGTGACAGGATGTTTAGTTTAGTCTGTTCAGTATCTATGATTAACTACTCTTATGAATGTGCAGGGAATCCATACCACAGAATATTTTAATAATAGTACTACATACAGAATGGCCACAGAAGCACCCGCCTGAATGTAGCCGGCGCGCAACTCGCACCCAACTCGCCCTTACCGTCATTTGTTTCATCCGGAGATGTAGAGTGAATCATTGGCCCGCGTAGTGGTACACACACATTTACAAGTGTACAGACGTCCTCGCATGCAAACATTGACACTTCACTCGAATTGTGTTCGAAATCGTGCTTTTACAGGCCGTGTCCGCCGTGTGTACATACTACCAATATTATACATACGAAAGTAACTCTGATTTGGATGAAATTTGGCATGGATATAGTTGGAGTCTCGGGAAGGCTGCATAGGCTACTTTTTATCCCGGAAAAACGCATATTTCTTGCGGGAACACGATTACCGAGTCCCACGCGGGCCAAGTCGAGGGCAGAAGCTAGTTCATTATATGAAAGTACTAAATCAGACGCGACTGACTCTTGCAAATAAGCCTAAGGAGGCTTCAGCAAGCGTAAAATAATTGTAATAGTAATAAGTTTTTTATATGGAACAAATTAATAAAAAAAATGAACTACATATTAGCAACTCGTGCATAGTATTTTTTATTTATTAATAAGCTAGTAAAAAAATCTAACCACTCTTCCTCCTACGCAATCCCTTAGACGACACGACAGTTTGGAGTTCGAAATAATCTTCTACTATATAAAAATAAGTCGGGTTTTCCTTCCTGACGCTATAACTCCAGAACGCACGAACCGATTTCCACGGTTTTGCATTCGTTGGAAAGGTCTCGGGCTCCGTGAGGTTTATAAAAAAAAACCAAGGCGGTACGAAGTCCGCGGGGTCAGCTAGTGCGTAACAATAATTAGTTTTTTTGATTTATATTAATTGAATTAAATAAACTTACCGAAATGCCCTAAATTCAACAACAATATTTCTAGTCCTAAATCCGCTGAAGCAAGTCAGAAAACATTGCACTTTAATAAAAATAAAAATATCGTTTTATATGTGTTTGAATAAAAAATATACTTTTTGAAAATCAATCAACTAGAGTATATTTTCTAGTATTTCTAACGTTAAACGTTCGCTTCAGTGACTTACACCACACTTTATATTGACATTGGCGTGGCGAAAAGAAGTAACACAATTTAGTTTAGGAGAAATGATTTCCTTCAACTTAAATTGCTTCGGTTTTTGCTAAATTATAAAATATTGCTTCATTACATAAAACAACGCTTGTGCTGTTTCGTAATATTGCCCTATGTTCACCAACATCATAGTCCATTACCTGTTCACGCTTAAACCACTGGACCGATTTAGATGAAATTTGATAAGGAGTCCTAGAACTGTCGCTAAAGTGCCGCTATGTGGCCAATTTGCTGAATAAATGATTAAATTGTCAATAGATACCAAAGTGCAATGTCATTGTGTTTGTTTAAACCTGTCTAACCTGTTATATCTATCATATTTTTATACTTATGCATGCGTTTTTAATTTTCACGTATAATACACCCTTTACCTACTTTTACATCGGGTGAGAATAATTGAAGGGTTGAGTCACCCCTCCAGACAGGGAAAATTGTCGATTGGGAAAATACGTAAGTTCATTACCCTGAACGTATGAATCGAATAAATCTCCCTATATGAATCAGTATAAGACGTCAATCAGTACTTATTAAAAAAAAAATTAAATAAAAAAATAAAAACCGCCTTCAAACTCCGACAGACTGCGATGTCAATGTCAAGTTCAGTATATTATTATCATTTCTTTGGGTCGGTTCACTTGACACCGACTTCGCAGTCTGTCGGAGTTTCAAGGCGGTTTTTATTTTTTTATTTAAAAAATTTTTTTCGGCTACAGTTTCCAAACATTACTATACAAGTACATAAGTAACTCTGAAGTCCTCGAAATTGACACCAAAATCATCTACGTGCTAGCAAATTTCGAGGAGTTCCCTCATTTTCTCATGGATCCCATCATCAAAACTGAACCAAATTAATATGGGACCAACTTGAAAGTACCACCTTTCGAACAAAAAAAGAATCATCGAAATCGGTTCACGTTTACTATTTATTTTTGGTGAACATACATGAAAAAAAAAGATTACGACGAAAAAAAGATTTTTTTGAAGTCGGTTAATAAATTCTTCCTTGAATTCAAGAATGGTTCTGTTGAGTCAAAGTCCTTTTCCGATGGAAAGTACAAATACGTAAAGGGCTTTATCATACTTATTACTATTTATTTTAGTAGGTAGGATTGGAACACATAAAATCAAAACGCATAATATTCAATGGCATAACCGTCATAACGCATAACCATCAAAACGCATAACCTCAAAGCGCATAACTCAAAATGCATAATACAAACAAAACACATAAAACTTTAACGCATAATTTTTTTACGCATAATGTCAAAACGCTTAAAAAATTTAACGCAATTTCTATTCTTTAGTTCATCCAAACTGCGAATTTGCTGTAAATGTAAAATTGGCTCGCGCATTTGACTTTTCATCAATTAGGAATTTATCCTGCAATTTGTTAGTTGTAGAACTTAGAAGTAAGCAAATAATCTCTGACAAATAAAAATAGATTTATCCTGGAAGTCACAGATGAGGAACTGGTTGGAACGGTAATTAAGTACTGACCTAGACACACTTTGCGCTAGGGTTTTCCTTGCAACATTGAATACCTCGAGGTGAGCGTGATGACGGCTTTTTATCGAAAAAAAGTGACGCAGATATTGTCTCTAGAGTCAATCATTAGAACAGAAAGTTATCTTATATGTAGAAAGACGTCTGTCGGTAGATCTTTATAACATGAAGCGGGGAACTGCTGAAGGCTGTAGCACCGATGGATGCATTGCACAGAATGAGTTAGCCCTCGAGGCATCAACCCTACCTCAGTATTACATTCAAGGACGTCCCCACTTTATCCCAAACTGTCACCAGATGAGAGGAGGCCTGTCCCCAAGTCCCCAACAGTGGGACGTAAATAGGATACTGTGGTGGTGGGTGGTGCAAGTTGTATCGGGTGGAATAATGATCACATTTTCTAGTTATGTTTTTCATGTCCTTTTATAAATTGAAAGAACCTAATTAGGTTTTTGCAGCTTGCTCCATTAATGTTATGTAAGTTTGTATTTTCACGCAAAGTAACGATGTTGCGAAAACTGGATTTAAGTTCATCATCATCATCATCATTTCAGCCGAAAGACGTCCACTGCTGGACATAGGCCTCCCCCAAGGCTCGCCACTCAGACCGGTCCTGTGCAACTTGCTTCCACCGGTTTCCCGCGACCTTCACGAGGTCGTCGCTCCATCTTGTTGGAGGCCTACCGACAGCTCGTCTCCCGGTTCGCGGGCGCCACTCGAGAACTTTCCGGCCCCATCGGCCATCAGTCCTGCGAGCAATGTGCCCCGCCCACTGCCACTTAAGGTTCGCAATTCTTCGGGCTATGTCGGTGACCCTAGTTCTACTGCGGATATCCTCATTTCTGATTCTATCACGCAGAGAAACCCCGAGCATAGCCCTCTCCATTGCCCTCTGAGTGACTTTGAGCCTTCTTATGAGGCCCATCGTAAGCGCCCACGTCTCGGAACCATAAGTCATCACTGGCAACACACACTGGTCGAAGACTTTCGACTTGAGACACTGCGGTAATTTGGACGAAAAGACACTGCGAAGCTTCCCGAACGCTGCCCAGCCGAGTCGGATTCGACGATTGACCTCTTTCTCGAAGTTGGAACTACCTAACTGGACTGTTTGTCCCAGGTATACATAATGGTCAACAACTTCGAGCGCAGAGCCTCCGATTATTACGGGAGTTGGCACAACATGGACATTAGACATAATTTTCGTCTTGTCCATGTTCATTTTAAGACCAACTCGATCGGAAACTCTGCTGAGGTCAGCGAGCATAATACTGAGGTCCTCCATGGTCTCAGCCATGACTACAATATCGTCGGCAAATCGAAGGTGAGAGATGTACTCGCCATTAACATTGATGCCTCGACCTTTCCAGTCCAGCACCTTGAAAGCATCATCCAATGCAGCGGTGAACAGCTTCGGAGAGATCACGTCTCCTTGTCTGACTCCCCGCTGCAGTGGAATAGGCTCCGTGGTCTGGTCCTGTAGTCGGACGGACATGGTGGCATTTTCGTACAAACACTTCAACACTTCGATGTACCGATAGTCAACTTGGCACCTCTGGAGAGACTGCAGCACAGCCCAAGTCTCGATCGAATCGAAGGCTTTCTCGTAGTCCACAAATGCAAGGCAAAGGGGGAGGTTATACTCTTCGGTCTTCTGTACAACCTGCCTCAACGCATGTATGTGGTCTACGGTACTATAGCCCTTTCGGAAACCGGCTTGTTCGGGAGGCTGGAATTCGTCAAACCTGCGCGCGAGACGGTTCGTAATGACTCTCGAAAACAGCTTGTAAACATGGCTCAGAAGTGAGATGGGTCTATAATTCTTCAACAAGGTGTTATCACCTTTTTTGAAGAAGAGCACCACCACACTTCTGTTCCATGCTCGCGGCGTTCTCCCTTCATGAATGACGGAATTAAACAGCGTCTGAAGGGCCTTAAGGACTGGTTTACCACCCGCCTTCAGGAGTTCGGCTGTAATTCCGTCGTCACCAGGGGCTTTGCCGTTCTTAAGCTATTTGAGAGCCATACTAATCTCGTACAGGCTGACGTCCGGGATATCTTCGGTATAGTGTCGGGTTAATCTAGCTCTAGGGTCTTTAGCTGGATCAGCGACGTTTGTTCGGGTTGTCGTGTATAACTGTCCGTAGAACTGTCCGGATTTAAGTTAAAATCGATAAACTGTATAGTGTAATTGAAATTTAACAGGTTAATATTTCCACTTTTAACGATTTCCAAGAAACTAAAGATCAGCGTAATTAATACAATGAAAAGTAAAAACACCGTTTCTATAATGAAATGCAATAAACAATGATCACAATAAGACGTGTTAGATATATTTTTCGGAACGTCTAGGCGTTTTTCGACCAAAGCTGAGAGGATACCTTTTTCAAAATTTTCCGTATGTTAAGTAATTAAGAATAAGGTAAAATTTGCAATTAGTTTTAAGATAACATATGTGGAATTTTGAAATAAATAATTCTCATTCTCATTCTCATTCTCATATTTTGCAATAAACAAATAATATACAATTTATTGACAATTAAGGAAATGTCACAATTATTCCGGAATTTATGACTATCATCGGTTTAATTGATCATTGTTAAGATGTTAGATTGTGTAATTCAACCTGACGATCACAGTGATAATTAATTGCAAAGAAGAAAAGTACTGGGAAAGATATTGTCTATTGTCTAGTCACTTTTTTCATGATTTTTACGACATTGGCAGAAAAATGAGAAGGTACATAGATCATCTCGGCTCATAGATATAAAGGAATCATAAGATTTCGAATGGGTTGCCAAACCCTAGGACGAAGATCGAATGCCTCTTAATGGCACTTAATGCCTCTTATTCTATGGGGTAAGCCCCATTACCGGAACACAACGCACTATACTCGATAAGTATCCAAATAGGCATAGTAGATATCTGGAATTTTCCCACTACGGTTCAGTTAACACGGTTAAAGGTGCAGTCTTCTTCTTCTCGTGTAAAGTGATCAAACTTAATCTAAGATAAGAAGAAAATTTCGCTACTGCTATTCCTTGGAGAGTCGCCCTGACAATTGGACATCGTTGGCACTGCGTCATATGCTGAGTAGTCTGTGGACATCCACACTCACAGAGCTCTCCGTTTCCGATACACAAGTTGTCCTTCGAGCGAGCGACACCAGATCTAAGTTGGTTCAGTGACCTCCATGTGTCCGGATGGTAAGCATTCACAAAGGTGTGGTAGCCTAGGTTTGACCACAACCTCTCATGCAGATGATTGGGGTTTTGAATACGGTTGGCACCTGTTGACTTATGTGCGAAATACGATTTGAATTTACCACTGATTCGTTGACGGAAAATATCGTGAGGAAACCTTTACGCATCTGCGAAGTAATTCAAGGATGTATGTGAAGTCCCCAATCCGCACTAGGCCCACGCCACGTGAGGACTATAGCCAAAACCCTCTCGTCTCGTGACGAGAGGAGGCCTGTGCTCAGAAGTAAATAACTTGACTACTGTGGTGGGTTTAACACGGGACTTTTAAAAAGGGCCTATTTAATATTTGCAATTTGCAAGACGAGTACTCGTAACTCATTGGTGATGCCTCTGGTATTGCAAAAGTCTACAAACGGCATAAAAAAAACATTAGCAAACATCCGCCATCATACATTAACCCAAAAGCGTTGCCATAATATTGACTTTCAAATAATATGTTATTTCTCAGTAATTTGCCACCCGGTTTGACCGCAGGATTGTTTTTGTTAATAGAAGCGTGAATAGTTGGACCATAAAAGACGTAGATGCCTACGATTTACAACAAATCACTGTAGTTAAAAATGTGTAAATATGCATTGACCGTTTGCTACTTTATTCTGTTTTCTATCTGTATGCCTCTATATTCAAATATTTCTTTATTTGTTTCAAGTATTGTTTTACGTAATGTTCTGCAATTCTAATAAATAATATTATGTTATACTAAATTATCGCAAATTTGTGTTTTGTAGAATTGATTCTTTAAGTCATAAAGTTAGTTAATCCAATTTGGTGGATGACTTTGAAATTAAAATTAAAGATCGTCCAAGGAGTTATAATTATTATGTGAGCGGTGAGCCACTGTTTCAATAATAAAATAATCCTTATTTCTTTATTTTTACTATATTACTTAATTTTGTATTACATTTTGATATGCTTCTTCGAATGCAGCGTCATCTCGATTATCGAATTTATCGACCAAAATAAACACTTGTCTTCGATTGCACTGGCATTATTGTATTGTTTCTTTTTATCGTCCTTTCTTATCTGAGACATTGGCCTATATGTGATGTAGCATGTCCGATTAACCTGTTTGTGCATGTTCTCGTATGTCAAGACACCTAAACAAATAATGATACTCTCTTTCTTAGTTGAGATTCCGTTTTCTTCAGTTCCTTCTCGTATTTAACTAGGTTTTGTTTTGTATTAAAGTGTGAATTCATAAGATTATTTGATATTAAATATCTTAATATCAAAATGTCTTAATATCGATATCAAAAATCTTAATAATCTCGGGTTAGGTAAAGTCAGGTTTAGTTGTATCAATATAACCCCAGTTAGAGGGTGTTGGTTCAAGTGGACCTAACGAGAGCATTACCCAACATTATTTAATGCAATTTTCTAGAACTACATAATAATACATACAATAAACACCAAACATGGAGGCATTGACAGTAAACCGTGTAAATTAAGACATACATATTTCAAATTGCTGTTTATGTAACTATTTTACTTAGATTTCGCATTATTATTAAGCTTTTGTCTGACAAAACCTCTTTGCCGAATAAAATACACTATAACAAAACTAAATTACAATTGACAAAAAAAGCACAACAACAATGAATTCACGTAAGTATTACAATTTTTCCCATCCGCTGCTCCAAATTGGTCATTCTTCAAAGGATATCATTAAATTGTTTTTACACGGTTCTATCACGCGAGGCATCTAATGATATGGTTCAAGATATCATAGTACCTACTCTAACACGGTACCTACCTATTATGTTCAGAAATAGCAAGGAGACACGTATCATCTACCTGTATCAACGAATCAACATCATAAAATATTACGTGATTTATGTACCGTAGGTTCCATCACTCATCGCCTTATCTTGAAATTTATTTTAGCAAAATCACTTATTAGCAACAACAATTTTACTTATATCGAAGTGTTAAATATTTTCCCAAGACGGATTACGTGTTTTTGTTATAGAAATTATGTACAATAATATTCATCTACTAATTACACGGGGGTAGCAGAAGCATATAGGAAAAATGTTTTTCATAATATGATTTTGCTTTTGCACGTTTGATATTCGTTTCAAACTTGATAGTCTCAGGTAGACTTAAATACAAAACTTACATGGGAATACCGTTCTGAGTAAGAATTATAAAAAGTCCGAAGTATAAAAAGCGTTTTTTTTTAAAACAGAAGTGTAGTCTAAGTGTTAAATATGTGACTGTGCAAGTGTGCACTGTGTTCATCGAGGCTTATTTTTGAAACCCAAATAAAACTGGTCCTGAGACTCTTGTTCATCTGGATTGGCTAAATAGAGAACGTACACATTTAAATTTTATAGTAACCAGATTTTGATGTCTGTATTTAATAGGGCTTGATAATTTAAAATTTGTTCGTAGTTCCATTGAAAAATATTCCCTTTGATAGTTCACTGATTGTTACCCAAAGAATATAATTGTTATAATATTAATGTGATCAAATCTATATGTTAGAAAAGGTTGTATAAATCTGTAAGCATCTGCAAATATCTCAGTGGTGACTTATTTCTTTTATTGGTATAAACAATTTAATTTATTCTGTATTGTAATTGAATCAATGGCCAGTATAACGATCACGATCACTGAAGCGTTTTCTCGGAATTTTCTAATGGATCTTCTTTGTCGTGTGACGCAGGACGTGCGTCAATGTTAACATCGATCTTTTTAATGAGTTCATCTAAATCTGAGATAGGTAAATCTTTATTTTCAATATCATCAGCATTCCCATACTCAACAGGAACTAGAACTACTAAGCTCTCTCGCTTTTGGTGCAATTTTTAGGCATAGACACAGGGCGGACACGTTAAAAGCAAGATTTCGAACAAAATTGGTATGAAGTGTCAATGTTTGCGTGCAAGGACGTACACTGTCTGTGCTACGCGGGCCAGTGATCCACTCTCCATCTCCGGATGAAACAAATGACGGTATGGGCGAATTGGGCGCGAGTTGTGCGCCGGTTAGATTCAGGCGGTTGATTCCGTGACCATTCTGTATGTAGTACTATTAAATATTCTGTGGCATAGATTTAGAGAACCTAAAGACTCCGCTTGGCCGGGCTACCCTCTCTGCCAATAAATACTTGGGGGAATTTGCAGTGAAGTGTCAACCGCATATTGCAATGTCAACCGAACTTGACGTTAAAAACTTGTTGTCACTGTCATTCCCGCTGTATGAACATAATCTATTTTTGTCACACAATCTGCAATATCCCCCTGGCCATGATATTTTCGTTTTCTTTTTAAATGTACAACTTCTGCGAGCTTTACCAACAAGTCGAATAGGTATTGTGTTCGTTCTAATAATACCTAATAGTACCTAGTTAAAGATATGAATCATTGTTTCTCAGTATGATTCCTTAACGAACTTCACAAGAAGCCACAAAAATATCGGCCATTTGTCAAAATCCTTTGTTTGCCTACGAGCTGAATACCCAAGTCAGCGAACTTAGGCATCGTTAATCTTCCAAATACAAAAAGAGAAACGATCGCAAACGTAAGTATAAGTAACTTGTGCGCATGAGACACTTGAAACCCTTAACAAGATACAATACACATAAAGAATTATGGCGTACAGTCCGTCATGGAAACGCTTAAGAGGACATGTGAGTGGTAATTTTTCCATACAAACGTTCTCGACATTTTCCTCCCTGGATTTTGACCAATGATTTTTTTGAAATAAGATCAATGTCATTGGTGTCTGTGTCGGTACGTTTAGATTTTTGTGATATTTTGTTTTAATAGAACTAGGTGACTTCAAAAAGTGCTGAAAACGGCCCGATTGCATAGACCGCAAATAAATGCCTGGTATATAAATACCACGACAATAAACGCAAAAATCAAAACGGTCAGACACAGACAATTTCCTTCTCATTCAGTTCCCAAAATTTGAATACGATTGGTTTATTTTTGGAGGAGGAAAACGTCGAGAACTAAACCTGGATTTCCGAGTTTTTTAACATCGGATTTTTCGATGGAGCTGTAGTTGCGGCGGGACAGCAACATTGATTTAAATTTCTCAAATTTGAAAAGCTCACATATTCTTTTAATATCAGCAGATATAAATAACTAGCTGGTGCCCGTTGCCCGCGATTACTTACCCGATGATACGATACACATACCTAGATGTTATTATTAGTTATAGAAATGTTGAAAAAAAAAGGATCTCGAACTATCTCCATGCCGAAATTCATAAAAATTCCTTCTCCTTTTTTTAACCGACATTAGTAAAGGAGGAGGTTCTAAATTCGTCGGAATCTTTCTTTTATGTAAGTTCACCAAAAATAAATAGTAAACGTGAAATGTTTTCGATGATTCTCTTTTTGTCCGAAAGGTGGTACTTCCAAGTTGGTCCCATATTAATTTGGTTAAGTTCTGATGATGAGATCCATGAGAAAATGAGGGAACTCCTCAAGATTTGCTAGCACGTAGGATTTTGGTGTCAATTTCGAAGACTACAGAGTTACTTATGTATTTCTATAGTAATGTTTGGAAACTGTAGCCGAATTAAAAAAAAAAAAAAACTAAAAAACCGCAAATTCAAATTTCGACAGACTGCGAAGTCGGTGTCAAGTGAATCGACCCAAATAAACATTGACCTATAATAACATATGGACGAACAGTGCCTATTAGAATATGTCAAAATATACGGAGCAAACTGACATTAGAAAATACGTCCCAATATGCTAATAACGCCTCTTTAAAATATTTTACACAAAAGTAAACCTAACACTATAAGACTTAAGTGTCAAATTTACTGAGCGCCAAACGGGTGCCCGAACTTTTCGGGCACCCGTTTTGACGGGCCATTTTTCTCCGGCTGATTGTGAATCCTTAGATCAATGCAAATAAATGATACTCATATACATATGTATAGTGAACTTGACATTGACATCGCAGTGTGTCGGAGTTTGAAGGCGGTTTTCATGTTTTTATTTAATCAATAATGTGGAGACTGGCCGAGTACAATCGGTTAGTTGTCACATTTTCTTCCAAAAATAGGTAATTTTAAGCGTAGAATTGTTTAGCATTTATTTATTTAGTATTTTGCTATGCATTGTAATGAACGCATCTCTCAAAATATAATATCAATTCAACATTAAATCGATCATTTCTTAGTTAGGCAGTATTAGGGCAGTAATAGGGCCACTATTACTGCCCTAATACTGCCTAACTAAGAAATGATAGATTTAAAGTTGAATTGATATTATATTTTGAGAGATGCGTTCATTACAATGCATAGCAAAAGACTTCAAGGTTTAGATATTTTAATAAGCTAGACATCGTCTTCGTGTCTTCAGATTCCACCGCTGATCTCCGTGCCTGCAGCATCTACCTGAGCTAACATCAACCCCCCGCTACAATAAGGACAATTATAGTGGAAATTGTTAAACTCCTACCACAGATAATACGTAGTAATAACTCCAACAAACCATGTGTCACTCCAATTGTACTGTCAAAATCACGTGCCTCCAGTGTTATAATAAACAATACGGACTAACCTCATGGAGCGATTACTTGTGTCATTGTTACAATGCTTTTGGCTTCGATCGGAGGCAACGTGAGTGGACTGCAGATATTATTGACCTCTTCATTGTACACTTCCGATGTGTGGAACGACGGCGCGAGCACCAAAGGAATGTTGCTAGTTTGTTTTGTACAGTTGTACAAAATGCTCATCCGTGGCGGTAAGTCAATCAATAGGTATTGGCTTATGAAGGGCCTTTATAATTAGACTAAATTGCATTGGCTTTTCAGGCAGCTAGCGGTTATTTTTAGACCTCAACTAGCCGTGTCCTTCGGTATATAACCCATTTTTCTCCGTTCTGGTAGCAATTTCGGAATATAGTGTCTAGTTTCTTAGTGCTCCAATAACACTATCCAAGGAATCTACACTGTGTCAGTCACTTCGTAATTTAAAGTTTTATAAATATACCGGGAAGGTTTGTCATTGTATCCATTTGTTTGAGGCCTAGAATTTTCTTCAGACCTAAACATTAAAGTTTACTTAAGGGAAAGCTCAAAGCTGTTAGATGCTGACATGCAATCATGGTATGCACTGTGATCGGGCGGCGCTTTTTCATTATGAAAATACACTTTTTCAACGATCTTCTCAGAATCTTACAAAAATCATTCTGACATCTGACCGATTATATTCACCTACAAAACATTCGGTTTAATTTTTTTAAATTCATCATCATCATCATCATTTCAGCCGAAAGACGTCCACTGCTGGACATAGGCCTCCCCAAAGGCTCGCCACTCAGACCGGTCCTGTGCTACTTGCTTCCACCGGTTTCCCGCAACCTTCACGAGGTCGTCGCTCCATCTTGTTGGAGGCCTACCGACAGCTCGTCTCCCGGTTCGCGGGCGCCACTCGAGAACTTTCCGGCCCCATCGGCCATCAGTCCTGCGAGCAATGTGCCCCGCCCACTGCCACTTAAGGCTCGCAATTCTTCGGGCTATGTCGGTGACCCTAGTTCTACTGCGGATATCCTCATTTCTGATTCTATCACGCAGAGAAACCCCGAGCATAGCCCTCTCCATTGCCCTCTGAGTAACTTTGAGCCTTCTTATGAGGCCCATCGTAAGCGCCCACGTCTCGGAACCATAAGTCATCACTGGCAACACACACTGGTCGAAGACTTTCGACTTGAGACACTGCGGTAATTTGGACGAAAAGACACTGCGAAGCTTCCCGAACGCTGCCCAGCCGAGTCGGATTCGACGATTGACCTCTTTCTCGAAGTTGGACCTACCTAACTGGACTGTTTGTCCCAGGTATACATAATGGTCAACAACTTCGAGCGCAGAGCCTCCGATTATTACGGGAGTTGGCACAACATGGACATTAGACATAATTTTCGTCTTGTCCATGTTCATTTTAAGACCAACTCGATCGGAAACTCTGCTGAGGTCAGCGAGCATAATACTGAGGTCCTTCATGGTCTCAGCCATGACTACAATATCGTCGGCAAATCGAAGGTGAGAGATGTACCGGTAGTCAACTTGGCACCTCTGGAGAGACTGCAGCACAGCCCAAGTCTCGATCGAATCGAAGGCTTTCTCGTAGTCCACAAATGCAAGGCAAAGGGGGAGGTTATACTCTTCGGTCTTCTGTATAACCTGCCGCAACGCATGTATGTGGTCTACGGTACTATAGCCCTTTCGGAAACCGGCTTGTTCGGGAGGCTGGAATTCGTCAAACCTGTGCGCGAGACGGTTCGTAATGACTCTCGAAAACAGCTTGTAAACATGGCTCAGAAGTGAGATGGGTCTATAATTCTTCAACAAGGTGTTATCACCTTTTTTGAAGAAGAGCACCACCACACTTCTGTTCCATGCTCGCGGCGTTCTCCCTTCATGAATGACGGGATGAAACAGCGTCTGAAGGGCCTGAAGGACTGGTTTACCACCCGCCTTCAGGAGTTCGGCTGTAATTCCGTCGTCACCAGGGGCTTTGCCGTTCTTAAGCTGTTTGAGAGCCATACTAATCTCGTACAGGCTGACGTCCGGGATATCTTCGGTATAGTGTCGGGTTAATCTAGCTCTAGGGTCTTTAGCTGGATCAGCGACGGGTGTTCGGGTTGTCGTGTATAACTGTTTAATTTTTTTAAATTACATTCAAATAAATAATGCTAAGTACGTTACATTATATCCGGGACCATACTAATCAATTACGCTTGACATTAGCGGATTAACCATGTATTTTTAAATTGACTGTAGGTAGACTTTATAAGTAGGTGTTCCTTTTGTAGGAAAGTTTAATGTCATTTAAAACGCAAGGATTCTTTTAAATGTGTTGCATAAAAACTGAATTCAATTAGACATAAGTAATAATTTCTTGGATGAGGGCATAATTATATGTATAAGGTGCTGTCTCCAGGCTGTATCTCATGAACCGTGATAAGTAAGTTAGACAGTTGAAATTTTCACAGATGTTGTATTTCTGTCGATACTCTAATAACAAATAGTAAAAAACAGAATAAAATCTACATACATGTATACATGCTTATCTAAGTAAGCATGTATCACCTTCGACCGCATCGTCACTTACCATCAGGTGAGATCGTGGTCAAATCCTTGCTTATAATAATAATATAAAACTGTTGTTGTTGTTGTGGTTGCCTTCGTGCGCGAGTCCGACTCGAACTTGGTCGATTTTTGGAGAAAACTATAGGGAAACAAGTCAAAAAATGTTAGAGGTAAAGTTAAGTTTAGGAAATCAAAATTAAAATGTAACAATAAAAGTTTTCTTAATTTCTTCATCATCATCATCATCATTTCAGCCGATAGACGTCCACTGCTGGCCTGATAGGCCTCCCCCAAGGCGCGCCACTCAGACCGGTCTTGTGCCACTCGCATCCACCGTGTTCCCGCGACCTTCACGAGGTCATCGCTCCATCTTGTTGGAGGCCTACCAACAGCTCGTCTACCGGTTCGCGGACGCCACTCCAGAACCTTCTGGCCCCATCGGCCATCAGTCCTGCGAGCAAGGTGCCCACTGCCACTTAAGGTTCGCAATTCTTCGGGCTATGTTGGTGACCCTAGTTCTACTGCGGATATCCTCATTTCTGATTAATTTCCATTGAAAGTTAATTGAGGTGATGTGAGTAACGTCCCTCAAAGTATTTTTGGTGGTGGATAGTGATTTAACCTACTGCTCTGATTCGGGGGTCAAGGGTACAAACCCGGCTCGCACTTTTTTGAGCCACTGAGCTTTTCGGTGAAGGAAAACATCGCGAGGAAACATCCACGCGTCTGCGAAGTAATTCAAGGATATGTGTGAAATGACAGGTTGGGACACGCGTTGGGACTACCTTATAGCCAAAGCCCCCATGATGAGACCAGGCTTTACCCAGCAGTGGGATGCAAATAAGCAGTTGTAGAGTGTGGTGGTGTGGTGTATTTATTTATATTTTTGTCCATTTTTTCTGCTTATCAAAAGGAGTGTTTGACCATTTCTTATTCTTTAAACATTTCTTAGACAAAACCAAAAGTTACCCAATAGCAAAGTATAGATAATACCTAGGTACCGTACATACGTCACGTTTGTTAGGGTTCCGAAGTCCACAAGGAACCCTTATAGTTTCGCCATGTCCGTCCGTCCGTCCGTCCGTCCGTCCGTCTGTCCGCACTATTGCTCGGAGATGCTTAGTTCTAGAAAGCTGTAATTTGGCATGAATATGCATATTAGTTACGCTGACAAAGTGGTACAATAAAATGTTGAAATATATTTTTTTATAGGGTATCTCCCCTACTCGTAAAGTGGGGATGTATTTTTTTCTTGCGTACCCCATGGTGCGGCATATCGTTGAATAGGTCTTGAAAAAATATTGTAGGTTTGTTAAAATTATTTTTTGATTAAGTGATGCGTTTGTGAAATATGAAGCTTTAAAGTGCTATTTTTTGTTAGGGTCACGTGTCCCCCCCCCCCCTGCCAGCTAAATGGTGGTATTTGAAAGGCTGAAAAAAATCACGGTTGTGGCATATATAACGTAGTTGAAAGGAAAACTATGACAGCTAAGTAGGCTGTACAAACTTACGAGTAATAGTCGACCAACTTATGATGATGATTTTTCTCGAGCGGCAGGGGCGTCGGGCGGGCACGTCATACCACAGGCTAGCTAGATGCTAATAAGTCTTAGAAAGGTACTGTGGGCATCGTCAACTTCGGAACCCTATACTTTGCGCGTGGCCCGACACGCACTTGGCCGGTTTTTTTATTTACTCACTTACCTACTTATTAACTAGAAGTTAAGAATATGAACTTCATGCGGTTTTTAGTCATCTGGGAAAATTTACGTGGTTTAAGGGTGCCATAGGAAAAGTGCCTTTATATTATTATGCAAATCTTGTTGTTTTATTGAATAAAATGTATCTAAGTATTTACGTTTTAATAGCCGTGGTGGCCTAGTGGTTTGACCTCCCGCCTCTCATGCAGAGGGTCGCGGGTTCTTCATGTGCAAAATTCAATTCAATTTGAATTTACCACTGGGCTTTTCGGTGAAGGAAAACATCGCGAGGAAACCTGCACGCATCTGCGAATTAATTCAAAGATGTGTGTGAAGTCCCCAATCCGCACTCGGCCCGCGTGGGGACTATAGCCAACCCTCTCGTGATGAGAGAAGGCTTGTGCCCTGCAGTGGGACGCAAATAGGCTGTAGTAGTAAGTAGTACATGTCGGCGGTAACCCAGGGTCCGTCGGTCTCGTAGGGCAATCAGTAGGCGAGCCATCGCCTGCTCCGTCAGCGTCCATCGCGGCAACAGGGAAATAATGGGTGTCGTCGAATAGAAGTTATTTACACAGTCAATGATTACTGAAGAATGCTTTTTATTCACGAACGGGCAGAGTAGCAGTTTATAAAGTCGAAATCAGGTATGGAATGAATCGAAATACAGAATGCAGCTGCTTAAATAACAAAACCCCTCTACAACCCCTACTAGCGGCGTGCCGCCATAACACCAATTTCCTATAATCCGTAATTATTTAAACAAATGTTACAATATAATTTTATATCTCATAATTCTTCAATGTTTATCTAATTAATTTACAACATATTATAGCAATTAAAAAGGATATTTTAAATAACATCAACTTGCAATAATAAAATCAAAAGTCAACAGAATATTACGATTGAACTAATCAATAACGAAACCCACAAATTAATAATCTTAATAATCTATTTAAAATAAATAACAATTTAGCTAATGTAAACTCAATAATGACTTAATAAATAATTTTACTAAACACAATAAAACGAAGTTCATTAATGGCGGTAAAATATCTTAAGCGCGGGAACGAATCAACTGACTTTCAAATTAGATTACAATATTCATAGATATAAATCAAATTGGATTAAAACATAATTAAAATAATAATAAAATAAGTTAGTATGGAATGCCGCCCACATACATAGCCAAGTAGGCGGCTGTTGTCTGTTAGTCGCTCAGTAACGGAAGAGTTTTCTATAATATATTGACTCTCTTTCTTTCCTTCCATCCAGTAGACTGTCTTGCATGTTAGTCCCGCGTGTCTTGTTTCTATGGAAATACCTATAAAAGAGCAAAATACAATTCATAGTCGAGCGTGAGATAAATAAACAAATGATGGTCACCACAAACCGCAGTCTCTATTTGACTGTGACGCAGCAAATATGCCTGAGACAGTCATGTGACGTTTTATTATTTTGCTCATTACCTATATTGAAGTCTGTCCTGACTTATGACATGAGGTGCAAAACACTGTACCTATGTTAGTTCATAAAGAATAGATATTCAGATATTTGTATTTTAAGACCAAATATAATGGGTTTAAACTAGAACAGACATCTTCTTTTAGAGCACTATTTGCAAAAAATAGATGACGAGTTTGTAGGTAAATTGTGGACAGGTTTTTGCAACATAAGTGACACTATTTCCGTTCCCCTTGGCCGTAAAGAAGGATTTTCTGCCCGCTACGCGGAGAGAAAATCTCACTTCTTCTTGGCCTTTGCCAGACGTAAAACTTTTGACAATCCACGCGCGATTGAAATGAGAAGTCAATGGTTAGTTAAAGGCTATCAGAGACAATGTAATTATATAAGACTGTCTACTCGTACCTCCCTACATTACGGCGTACATCGGAAATAGCAAGGGCGCTTCAACTTTTCATACTTCGCCTGTAGGTATTCCTGGATTATAGAATAAAGTAGAATTGCTTACTAAAGTACTATAAACTGCAAGCCAGTCCAATAGTCTAACAAAAACAGAAAAAGTGTAAAAGAAAATTTCTTATTTATAAAATATCTTTTGTTGTGCTGTCTTGAATTTCTATTGGTGGTTGTCAATTGTAAGGGGGACGAGCACTGTCTATGAGTGCATACAAAATGCAACCTTAAGGGGTAAAGGCGCTCTCTGAGTCGATAGTACATCGCCATCTAGATGTTGCTCATGCAGTTCAAATTTATATGCGGGCTACCTAGACAGCGACATTTATTATCAATTTATCACATTTAACACTTATTTCGGGCGTAAGCTGATTTGCTTGAAGATTGTCTTTCTAAGTTTACCTTATTTTTCTATGAGGCTATGTAAATCCAAATACTCACTCAATGATCTGTGGTTTTGAGGGAAGTATGTAATCTTCTAAACAATTTCCAACCATACAATAGATATCGGAAACCAATACAATTTGCAATCTTTTTTGTAGACACAATCGCAATTTAATATCAAATTGGTTTGACTTTTTGCCGCGGCAAAAACTTAGCAAACTTACATAATGGATGATATTGAAAGTGTATCGGTTATATTATTATTATGCATTTTAAAGATACACGGAAGTAAATAACGAGTTAGCGAGTATATAGGTACATTTTTTACCGTCCAACATTTCGTACGGGTCTAGTACAAAATTCATTTTAAAATCATTGTTTTTAGGGTTCCGTACCTCAAAAGGAAAAAACGGAACCCTTATAGGATCACTTTGTTGTCCGTCTGTCCGTCCGTCTGTCAAGACCCTTTTTCTCAGGAACGCGTGGAGGTATGAAGCTGAAATTTATATCAATTACTCAGGTCTACTGTCCCTTGAAGCTGTGAAAAAATCAAACTTCTAAGCCAACGCAATCAAAAGATACAGCCGTTTATGCCGCAAATTTTCGACACTTGCAAGGGAATCAAAACCTACAGGGTGCTTCCCGTGAACTCAGAATCTTGAAATTTGGTACGAAGCAACGTCTTATAGCATAGATAAAGGAAAAATTACGAAAACCATAAATTTTTAGTTACATCACATAATATTTTTTTTTTTAATAATTTTAACCTTACTACCCATTTCCTCATAAACGCGTAGAGGTATTAAATTGAAATTCATACCAAATACTCAGGTCTATAATACCTTTAAGCTGTAACAAAATCAAACTTCTATGTCAACGCAATCAAAAGAAACAGCAATTTAAGCTGCATATTTTGAAACTCGCAAGTACTCGCAAGGGAATCAAAACCTAAAGGGTACTTCCAGTCGACCTAGAATCTTGAAATTTGGCATGAAGCAACGTTTTATAGCACACATAAAGGAAAAATTCCGAAAACCTTAAATTTTTAGTTACATTACAAAATATATATTTTTTAAGATCTTTGTCTTAAATTTATGCTACTCCATCTTTCCCCATTGTAATGTTATGAATTTCATTTTGCAATAAAAATACCATAGTTATGACTCGATTGTCGTAAAGAACGAACTTTGTAAACCTTACAGGTTTGTACGGAACCCTCGGTGCGCGAGTCCGACTCGCACTTGGCCGGTTTTTTTTCTGTAATAATATAATTACGAGAGCCGAAGAGCATAATATTTGAACTATACCGAGTACCAACACCATAACAATATCCTATTACAGGTTTACACAACTTAGAAGCCGCGTGGATTAAGCAAAATTAGGCTCTGCGTCAACGGATTAAGTGCTTCACCGCGCGCCTTCTAAGTTGTGTCGTGCTGTACTATATTTACTGATGCCATAGGAAAATCAAGGTACACCTTAGTAGAATGACAACCTTCACAGAAATCAGCGTAGAAACGCCCGAAATAAGTGCGATAGTAAATGTCATTGCCTAGGTAACCTGGGGCTCTATTCGAAACGTTACACAGACAAATGGAAATTCCCCATCCCTGTGCTTACGCGTCGCAGCTTACATTTGTAAGAAATTAATCGATTGAAGAATCAATTGTAATGCCGCTAATGTACGAGAAAATTTGTATCTCTATTTATTTTGTATTATTGAGAAAAAGTAAATTTTGATAACAAGGTCTTATCAAATTACCTAACATTCACGTGTAGTAAAAAAATAAAAATCGCCTTCAAACTCCGACAAACTGCGATGTCAATGTCAAGTTCACTATATGATTATATCATTTCTTTGGGTCGGTTCACTTGACACCGACTTCGCAGTCTGTCGGAGTGTGAAGGCGGTTTTTATTTTTTTATTTATTTTTTGTTTTTCGGCTACAGTTTCCAAACATTTCTATAGAAGTACATAACTGTACTGTTGTAACTCTGAAGTCTTCGAAATTGACACCAAAATCATCTACGGGCTAGCAAATTTCGAGGAGTTCCCTCGTTTTCTCAGGGATACCATCATCAGAACTGAACAAACTAAATATGGGAACAACTTTAAAGTACTACCTTTCGAACAAAAAAAGAATCATCGAAATCGGTTCACGTTTACTATTTATTTTTGGTGAACATACATAAAAAAAAAGATTCCGACGAATTGAGAACCTCCTTTTTTTGAAGTCGGTTAAAAATTAGCTACTATATGTATTGTATCAGGGATTTGCTTTGACATAAGACTTATGAAAATTAGAGCGATCATCGTTTTTTTTGCGTAAAACTACACACTGAACAATTTTCGAAAGTCGTAAACCAAAAGTGGTTGCTTCTGACTGATGTGACGAATATGCCCCAGCGAGGTTGTCAGCATATTACTCGTAAAAGTAACCCTGTATGTATAGGCACATCACATAACAAACTCTTCTTCTTCTGTTTCTCTTTGTTTATGGCTACTGTAGGTACAACTAGTGCAATTCTGCCAGTATTGAGATTCGAGCTTAACACGGTTTTTAGTAAAAAAAAACAGGCCAGAAGGTGATAGTTAGTCAGAGGTTAATAACAAACTCATATTACAACGCGTGTTTATTCCGGAACCGGCTGTCTTATCCTCTGACAGGAACACAACAGCGAGCACTGCCATCTGGCGGCGACATTTAGCGAGTAGGTAATATGGTTGTAGCTTTTCAGATGGACCCTGCATCAGATCTAACCACCGGGAAATTAGACACTGAATAGCCACTCTCCTTTCGAGCAAGTTCTCCGTAGACACAAACAAAGTAGGTAATTATTTTACGAGTACTTGTAAAATAATATCTGGTTTTCCTTTCATATGTCACATCACTTATCATTTCAATTGCTATTCATGGCATGTTCGTTGACATAACAAGTCTTTGACGTTAGTTTCGGAGATGACCCGCGTGATAGCCTTCTAATAAGTCAATAAGACTTAGGTAAATACTTTTAAATACGCGCTTAAATATTTACCGTGCGAATATCACGTACATTTTAATTAAGGAAATCGCGTAAACCATGTTCTCTTTATGTCGTTTAGAGTTGATTAACGATAGGTACTTAATGTGTGAAAAAGCTTGAGGAAAATCTAGTAATACATAAGTTAGTAAAATCACGTGTATACGCATGCCTATCCGGGCTGGATAGGTACGTTCATGTACTTACGGCAATGTATGTATGTTCATACATCATTTATGGATCCGTTTAATTCAACTCATGAGCTGAGCAGGATAACCTGCGCATACGCAGCGCCCCTGAAAATGTCGGGCGGCGGCCGACGCACTTCCGTGTCAGTCAAAATGAGGGTCACGCGAATGAATTCGGCGCTAGAGGCGCTTGCGACGCGCGAGGTTCATTTGTTGACTGGAAGAGATAGCTGCTTAGCGATAAGTCGGCCTGTTGTTTACCTATTAACTGTGTATCCTTTTTGTATTTCCTGTGTTTTGTATATGGTGTTCAACAAAAAGTATTGTTTTTGTTGTTGTTGTTGTTAGCGTATTGAGGTATGAAAAAGCCGTGGTGGCCTAGTGGTTCGACCTACCGCTTCTCATGCAGAGGGTCGGGCGCTCGATTCCGGCTCGCACTTCTAAGTTTACTTAATTTGAATTTACCACTGAGTTTTTCGGTGAAGGAAAACATCGCGAGGAAACCTCTGCGAAGTAATTCATTGATGTGTATGAAGTCCCCAATCCATACTGGGCCCGCGTGGGGGCTATAGCCCAAACCCTCTCGTGATGAGAGGAGGCCTGTGCCCAGCACTAGACGCAAATAGGCTGTAGTAGTAGTGCTCTCCAGTTAGAGATACGACAGTAACGCTAACTGGTAAGCAGGAATTCGGTGGCGCTCATTCGAAAACCAAGTTTTTTCGTCTGACTTCTTAGGGCCGTTGCATCAAGTTTAGCGTCATTGCAAAAACGAATACAGGTCCCGGCGATAAATAATGCGCATCGGTTTTTCTTTTTTTTTTCTTTTAACACGGAACTTTCGATCACTGCATTTAGTCCCGTGGAAGGACATGGGGCTATATTCGAAGTCTTAAAATAGGGATCTCCCTGTTCTCTATAGGATTGCTCACGCGTCGCGTGAACTTTAAGCAGCTAGATTTAAAGTTCAACTTGACGCGTGAGCGATCCTATAGGGAACAGGGAGATGCCTATCGAATATGGGGTCTAGTATTTAAGCCGGAAAAACGCATAGTTCCCGCGGGAACGCTTATCGAATTCCTCGCGGCGCGGACGAAGTCGCGGACAGAAGCTAGTAACTATTCAAATAAAAAGCACTTACTACCTATAAGAATATTTTGGGTGAAGAAGATTGACAATAAATTTATATTAAAAAAAAGAGAAATAAATTAAAGGTCTTCAATAAGTACCTAGTGATGACAGCTGAATTAATTATGAGAACAAAAAATACGGTTGTTACGCGAGTAGGCTCACGAGCACGAGGAAGGTTTATGTAGGTACCTATGTAAAAAATAAGTCGAGAAAACATTGTGAAGTAGATATTAATATTTACGAATCGAAATCTAGTTTTTGACCGCTAGCGACTTCGTAGGTAGCTTTCTTTTCATTGACCTAGGTATAATAACATATGGACGAACAGTGCCTAACAGAATATGTCAAAATATATGGAGCAAACTGACATTAAAAAATACGTTCCAATATGCGAATATCGCCTTTTTTGAAGGCACCCGTTTTGAAGGGGCCATTTTTCTTCGGCTGATTGTGAATCCTTACTTCTAATAGATCAATGCTTCTTTTGTTTTTATCTCTCGTTAAAAGGTTAGCTAAAATAAATTTTCTACGCCCCTCACCCCCAAAATTTGGGCACAGAGGTAGTTCCAGTTATTAGTTACTACTTCCATGATTAGGTAGTGCCTGCTGATCTATCAATCGTGATCCATTTCCACGGTGACCGGCGTTGGTCGACGTCACGCGCGGCCGCGCGTCCTCGGCCGTGCGATCATATTTTACCATTTATGTAACGTTGTATACAAACAAATTGTATAATAGGTGCCTACCAGAGCTCGCAAAAAATGTAGGTAGGATTCGACACTTGTTAGATGCGAATTTTATGCTATTAGAACGGATTCTTTTAGCTAAAAGCTTAGGTAGGTAGTACATACTGAAATTAAGCGTTTGGATTATACATAAAGTGGGTCCCTAGAGGGATTCGAACCAGCAACCTTCAGAACAGAAGATAGGCAGAATCACTATACCAACTAAGCCAAACCGGTCGTCAAATCGACCAAAATCTTACTTCAAAAAAACCGGCCAAGTGCGTGTCGGGCCACGCGCAAAGTATAGGGTTCCGAAGTTGACGATGCCCACAGTACCTTTCTTAGACTTATTAGCATCTAGCTAGCCTGTGGAAAAATCATTGGTTTTTTAATCATTTCATGACTCGTAAGTTTGTACAGCCTACTTAGCTGTGATAGTTTTCCTTTCAACTACGTTATATATACCATAACCGTGATTTTTTTCAGCCATCCAAATACCACCATTTAGCTGGCAGGGGGGGGGGGGGGACACGTGACTCTAACAAAAAATTGCACTTTAAAGCTTAATAATTTAAAATAATTTCACAAACGCATCACTTAATCAAAAAATGGTTTTAACAAACCCACAATATTTTTTTAAGACCTATTCAACGATATGCCGCACCATGGGGTACCCAAGAAAAAAAAATCCCCACTTTACGAGTAGGGGAAGTACCCTATAAAAAAAATATTTCTAAATTTTATTGTACCACTTTGTCAGCGTAATTAATATGTATATTCATGCCAAATTACAGCTTTCTAGAACTAAGCATCTCCGAGCAATAGTGCGGACAGACGGACGGACGGACGGACGGACGGACGGACATGGCGAAACTATAAGGGTTCCTTGTGGACTTCGGAACCCTAAAAAGGTAGCTACTTAAATATTTTTTCTTAAATCGGCTTGATTGAAGCAATCACCGAATCAATCAATACGCATGAGCACAGAATACGCATGTACCTATATAGAGTAAAAAACGATTTTTAATGAATCTAATCTAAGCGAATGAAAAATTCAGAGATTTTTGACACGTTTCATTTTCTTTCACTTGAATCCTAAGTAGGTAGGTATTCGTGTAGTTTATATGGTGAATATTATGTTTCGCAGGTAAAGAAAAAAAAATAAGACAAAAAGTCTCGACAGTATTGCTTTTTTAAGTACTTACCTATCATTTTTTGTTACAGCAATGTCGGCCGACGGGTCGACGACGGACATCAATGGGCTGCTCAACGACACCGGTGTGTATTCAAAATATTAAATCGTAATATCCTTTGCTTGCATTTTTATCTCTATTTCAAAGTACACAATTTGTCAAAAATAATATCGTATAACTGCCATCTGTCGGTTATTCCCGTAACTAGTAACCTTCGTGACTAAGCGCGCGAGGCACACAACTCAGCAGTAAGTAGTCAAAGCAAATGTCGGTAGATGGTGCGCTACGGCGTGACGACGTCAGTCTTACTTGCAAGTAGGAGCTTTACAACAGCGACGTTAGGTGGCGCTTTGTTAAATTTTCAACAAACGTCCTAGATGGCGTTCGCAACGCAATACACGTCGTGCCTTTCAAATTGAGGTCGCCATCCTTTGCCGTGGTTAACGCCAGGTAGCATAGATGGCGCTAGTATGTTCGCAAATAACATTTTCTAATTGATTGAACGATATTGCCATTGTTTGAGAAAAATCATTAAAATTATATTATTCGTTTCAGAACTTTAACTTTAATAAAAACCATTATTTTTTAGTAATTATAATTTTGTCCGTCGCACTTTGCTACTTTTGCACATAAATTGTTGTTTATGGTAATGATCATGATAATAGATGGATAATCACATATCACATTAAATTAATTAATTAATTATGTAGGTAAGTACTTATTTACTAAGTATGTAAATCAAGGTTCCTTGGGGTATCACGTGAGGAAACCTTACGACCTATTATGTAACAGTTACCTGCAACGTAACAGGATTAATTACGTTTTCTATGCGTCAATGGTTTATTTTAGGGTTCTAATTCGATTATAGTGGGTGGCGGTTGGTTTATTTTTATACCCAGGTTTCGGAGCTCACACTTCTACCTTACCTTCTAGTACCTTATCGTGCGTTTCAGGTAGTAGGTACTTATTTCATCATCGCCATCATCATCAGTCCAGCCGAAAGACGATCATTGCTGGACACACACAGGCATCCCCTAATACTCACTTCCGCCGGATTCCCGCGACCTTCACGAGTTCGCCGCTTTCCGTGTTCAGTATCGTTTAGATAAAGTCCCCTCGACTTTCAGACGCAACTTCTTCTACAGACAGACTTATTATTATAGATTGAGGCTGTGTAGTGTGTATTTGGAATCCCAATATGATACAATATTTATCCCGGAACAAAGTGATACGCATTGTTGAAATAGTTTGGCTTAGCATGTCATTAGCGTTCCTATATAGCCTGTCTATTATGTTCGTAATCTAAGTAAAATCTGAGACCTCATTCGAGTTCCTACACAGGGACCAGAGACAAGGTATTATATTAAAGACTGTCAATCTCCTTAGATTACGGCGTGCATCGGAAATAGCCAGGGCGCTTCAACTTTTCATACTTCACCTGTACAGCGCTATCTAGATGTTGCTCATGGAGTTCAAAATTGTATGCAAGCTACCTAGGCAGCGACATCTATTATCGCATTTTAACACTTATTTCGGGCGTACGCTGATTTATTTGAAGGTTGTAATTCTAATAACAGGGAAATAGGAATAAGTTCGTTCGTTTAAAAAATTTAAATTTAAATGTTCTTCGCGTGACTGTAGCGGTACTTATTTAAAATAAAATAAATTGTGATTCCGAAAAAAAACAGGTTTATTATCTGAAAATAGATAAGGACCATATTCTTCAAATCATCTCTAAAGCTAAGCTGCCCTAATTTATCCAGTTTGTTATTTAATTCCTAAAAATACCTACTTTAGTCCATTGATGGTCTGCTGGCTCAGCTACCTGAAGTGGGTTTCGGCCTCCGATGCGAGATGGCGCCACGCCACGTGGCCTGTTTTTTGTGATCCTCCGCCACTAAGTTCCGCTTGATTCATCTGAGTTGCAATTATGCTCTTTACTAAGTATAAGTAAAATAATTAAAAATCTAACATTACTACCAAGACAACAAAGTGAGATCACTCATAGCTTCTCATCTCAGGACTTTACCACTTCATTCAATGATTAACTTAATCGATGTTGTGAATCGTTGATGTCATAGGATTTACCGCCACCTGACGTCAGCACCTACTTACTACGTTTTTGTCGTATGCTGTGCCTTACGTTTGTTTTCATCTCGTCGGTGCTGCGTCCGGTTCTTTACGTTTTTGCGACCGACGACGACGTAGTTCTTTGGTTTGGAAGGAAAAATAATGATACACAATTGACGGTCCATCATAAAAAATCGTCTGACGCCAGCAGACATATAAGTAGATGTCTGCTGGGTTTGTAATAAATACGTTCGATAAAATTTGACCATTAAAAATATGAAAGTGATATGATGATGATGATGACGAACTAACAAAGGTAACTTGTTTACTTTCTGGATTTTTCAGAATTACACGTGTACGAGTAAGTATTTTGCTTGACTTATCAATTCTAACTAATCCGACTTACCATCCCTCCATCAATGTGACCGTTACCACTCAATGATACTAGCAACGCAATGATCTATAACAGCAGGTTTCTAGGAGAAATACAATTATAGGTAAGTGCTCAACTTACAAGGATAAGTGGTATACCAATTTGATCTATACCGCCACCATCGCTTATACAACTTTACCACAGGCAGGCGCGGTTTTAGGGAAAACCGTACAGGTCCCATAGAAAAAAATGCCCATTTTACCAATTTGTGATTCATAAAACCCAATCTTAACATGACCCCAGATCCAGACAAAGATTTATAACGTTTACAAATGATTATTAAAAAGAAAACAATGGAAAGGGTCGATGAAAGTGGATTCTTTGATTACTTACTTACTGATTGAAGAAATGATTTAACTGCTGACTTTGTATGTATACTTTCAACAAGAAGAACAAGCGAAGCCGTTAAAATAGATTAGAAATAAATGCAGGGCAACTCGGATAATATTTTAAGCATTCAAAAGTGTCGGTCGACATAAACTTTGTAATGCTACCTAGATTTAGAAAATGTAGGTAGGTACTCTGTTATTGTCGAACACCAGACAAAATCAATAAATAACGTCAAGTACGTACATGAAACCCTATTTCTAGGTATTGTTGAGTAAATACAGGAAATAGGCACGGTTTACTTACCTCACCTATATAACATTTTAGTTTATCTTTCGCTAGTTAGAGTGGTTACCGAGCACGCAAATAAATTGTTTTAAGGGTATGTTCGAATTGGAATTAGGTACTTACATATTTGCTTACTTAATTATAAAAAAAACTGTTATCTACTTCATTAGTTGTTACATAAGTAAATGTTTTCATCGTTCTAATGTAATGGCAATGTATGTTGTAAATTATGTAATGTAGAAAATGCGGCATGACGCTAAGAATCGGTGTCATATCATGTAAAGTACTTAACGGACGATATATGTAAAATCAGTTTAAATACTACCCAGCGGAATGTTAACTTAAATTTCTGTACTGATACCTAGATATGCGGAAATAAAGAACAAGAATTCCTACTTAATTCCATTAGGAAACTTGCTTCTGTTGTACTGACGCCACGAGTGTAGATTTCTATACACTACTAATTTATAGACATTAAATCCATTTATGTTCTGCTGTTAGTAACACTTTTGACAGATGAGAAGGTGAACTGAATCAACAAATTTGCACTTTCAAACTTACGATACTCAAATATCTAGAGAAGGGTTGCAGATAGTTTATTTTTGTTACATAATACCGAGAATGTTCTCCGAACCAAAACACCGCATGAATAGATTATATTTGGCAATTCATAATATCTTTATGAGCTTACCCCTTAACCAAACTTGATGTTATGTTTCTCTCGAAATGTTATTGCAACTGGCCATTGACGTAGATAGAACAATAACTTTTCGACTGTGGATACACGTGTTAATGCAAAGTCGCGGTCAGCAGCCAGTATGAAATTTATAATTACATACTAAGAAAAACGGCAAAAACAATATGCGGATAAATCTTTTTCCCGACTAAGGTATTTTTGGTAGTATAAATGAATGAAGGCATTCTCTTAGATAATTACTCTCTTAATGAACATGTAATAAAATAGTCGTAAAGATATCGAAAAAAACTACATATAAGTAAAACCATAAACACAATAGTACTTAAACATAAAACATAAATTCGCACAAAACTGGAATGAAAAGATCTTTTAAAATTAAGTACTTACCTCTTCAATTCCGATACACATCGTCATCATAATATCAATCGATTGATAGTTATACTAAGATTGTATACAAACAGGCTGTTTTTAACCAACCAAATTGTTTTCTCATGTCCATGAGAATAGTAAAAATTTGGTCACTACTAACGTCACCACGTTGATGACTTTACAACTCTAAATTAATAACATTTAATTTTGTCCTCAATATGATTGGCAAATATTTTTCTGCGCTGCGGCACTGCGTCACAATTTTACCCAAGTTCTTTTATTCATGAATCTTCTTGGTGATCTAACTAAGTATAAACACATCTTGAAACGTATGCGTGTTGCGTTGTAGGATACAAAGCGGTTTAATACATTGTCTAGTTACCTTGTGTTACTTCCTGATTTTAAAAACTCGTACTAGATGTGAGTACATCGGTATTCCTAATTTGCTATCAAATCGGTACAATATGAGGATCAAGGGTTTTCGATGGTATTGTCAGGATTTCAATAAAAACCAATGTATTGTAACTTTAATAACGTTACCTAACTCAAACACTTTGTCTTGATGTTATGTCATATGTCAAAACAGGGATTTGGTGATTATCTCAGACCAATCTTTACGATTACACCTTGCATTTTATTGATATGCTGTGGTAGTGGTAAATCCTGCAATAAGTCCCAGATATCGTCGCTTCATTTTTTTACTTTTATAGTTTTATCGTCTCCGAACCTCTTTTCCGCAATCTCCATTTCCTTCTCAATATATTTCAAGTGTCCGGACTATTTAAAACTTTCATAACCAATAATATTATGCCCCCTTAAAATGAATTTTCTTGACCACCAAAACAAACCTTTCAAGAGTTAAATAGGTCACACATGGTGTTTTACGATGTGTAGTTCCCACAAAGAACCGAGGTGACCTAATTTGCGGGAGTCCTTAGTAAAATTAGCTTAAGTACTCGTATTTTGATCATAGTAGCATCATGATTTGTCATATAAATAATTAAGTACCTATAGGTCTTTGTAGTATTCATTGTGTGTTTGGATATGCCTGTTAGATTTATTTACCTCTGAGCTTTTTTGTGATGGAAAATTCACTATGCCAAGGAATTCAAATCATGTGCGTGGACTCCCCTATACTGACCAAACCCTCTCTTTACAAGGACAGTGCCCGTAGTGGGACTTATTAACAAAAGAACATAAAAAGGTTATTGTGAATTTACGAAGTAATACCATGATTAGGTAATAACAAAAAGATGTAAGTAATTTAGCTTATCGATTTATCACATTAAGTACGTTCAATAAATCTTTACGCTTGGCTAGGTTCATACATGTTTCTAACAAAGTCATTTTTTCTGTGTTCGTTTTACCATGAGCATCATTTATTATATTTTCAGTTGGCATTTACGTATTTTTTGCTCCGCGTATGTACATGCAGCAAAAACTGTGTAAAATCCAGTGGAATTACCGGTCTCGTTTCATATTCTTTGTGCTTTGTGGTTTGGCCTGGATTGTACCATTACGACTGGCGCCTCGTTGCTCCACGGTATAAGGTTTCACCGACTCAGACGATGGAAAAGTAGAAGGTTTTTCCTACTCGTTATGTCCATAGACAAGTTTTATAAATCTGGCCTCTCTGTGATATATGGTTTTCCTTAAGGAAATTACTGCTTTAGCTAGTATATTGATAGCCATTTATTTCCGCACTTACATTTGAGGTTATTTAACCTCAAATTGAATGACACTTTATACCAGTATTTCGGCTGCGCAGATCTACGAAATCTCTTGATGTTATCCATCATAATATTATAAATGCGAAAGTAACTCTGTTTGTCTTCCTCTTCACGCTTAAACAGCTGGACCGATTTAAATGAAATTGCGCCGTGATAACCGATTTCCACGCGGATGAAGTTGCTGGCAGAAGCTACTTACCTATTTTCCGCTAAGATATGTCACCTAATTTCTAAGCGGTGATACACCTATCTACATATACCTTACCTAAGCACCTTCTTCATTGAAAGAAAATTTCTATATTACGACCTCGTACGTAGATCGCGTTAGATATAAAATAAACTTATGTTGAGCTTTGCTCCAATAGTTCTATCAGCATATTGTGGAGGTTTCCACTCCATTCATTCAATCAATGTGACATTCAATTACCTAGGTATATATTATGAGCTGGTTTGATTGCTCGGTCGTTACAGAACTATAAAGTTTCCTGGAATGACTTAGTGCGTGAAGGAATGTCTGCGGCGCTTTTAATTAGTGTGTGTTCATTGCCATGACCTTACATTTACAGGACAACGACCCATATAGCTAGCTAGGTACCGTTTCCTGTTACTGGGCTGGGCCAAGCATTTTCTGATACATTGCGCAATTATAACTAGCCTTTGTAATGTACTCAATACGAAATCGAGATGATCAAAGTGCATCGACCACACTGCCACTTCTCTGGACGTATCCAGAAAGAACAAGCGACGTTTAAATACTCGTGGAGGTTACACGACGCTAAAGTACATTGGCCTCCATAGCGTCGGAGAAAAAAATCAGTTCATACTCAGAGTGGCTTTTATCATGCCCGCTCAATCAAAGGTAAACAAGCCATGATGAAATACTATCATCTCGTTTCAAACGTCATCAAGAGGATTATTCCATAGTGAGATAACAGAGGTCAAGTGGTGTTTGTTCGGACCCATTACACCGTTATCGCGCCCCCCGTGGTTGCCGTGGCGTTTTACGTTTGTACATACAAGTCTTTAAACGCAATAGCTTATCACTTTTTCGTGAATCTATGAGTTCTGTGACCTTTTATTTATGACTAGCTTTTCCCCGCAACTTCGTAAGGGCAGAAATATTAAAATGAAAAATCCCTTTTTTTTTCGTTCCCGTGGCAATTTCGGGAAATCTTTTCTGAGCTGAGGGTGCCTACGTCATAACATCTACCTGCATGCCAAATTTCAGTCCGATCCGTCCAGTGGTTTGGGCTGTGCGTTGATAGATCACTATGTCAGTCAGTCACCTTTGAGTTTTATATATTGAGATGACTTTCCATATTGCTAACGTGTTCTTTATACGTCTCACTCATTGATGACTTGTATAAAGTGTATCGCTTTCACTGTCTATGTACCTTTACCTATAGTTAGGAGGATGTTACCTCGACTTAAGCTTCCCTATCGATTAATTCATAGCTAGAAAGTGACATCTGATTTACAACCTCAATAAAAGGTAGTGGTGTGCCTGTTTGACATTTCGTTGAATTTTCAATTAGGATCACAGCTGATGCAAGGCTTGACGTAACAGAAACAGAACTTGCAGGCATAGGTGAAGTGTTATCAGCAACAGTCACAACATCGTCAACATTTCTATTTGAATTGGGTTGATATTCTGAAATACGAATGCTGAAATAATTTACCTAAGTTGACAGAAAAAAGGTATTCTGAAAATGCCTGGGAATGAAGTTTTTTTTCAAGTCGTGCTTAAAACCTTCTTGTAAATGTATCGTTTATCATAAACAGTGTTTACGTACTAAATTGAGTTTTTTTGTTGTTGTTTCGATGATATTAATTTATGCTCGGTTTTTTAGTAACCTTAGTGCCTCTGTTTTTTCAACGCTGTGTTTGCCGTTAACTGTAAAAAACGTCATCACAATCGATAATAATTTATTTGCCAAAACTAGGTCAGTCATAATGAAAGAGTATTGTTCCTGTAATCAGTGGTTCGATTTTGATACGATCATTTACGTCAACGCCGACCTCTTCTCGACAAATATTTACTAGCTTTATCATTATTCAAAAATAAATCAGTGCGTTAATATAGAATAACATGATAAAGATGCATAGATATTGTTATGAATTTTGGAATTACCAAAAAAACATGTCGTTCATATACGTCTCTTTTTAGGACACTATCATTTTAGATTTTTTCAAGCATCTAATAACAACTTATTAGTTAAGTACAGTTATTATTTGCTGTATTTATTGGGCAATGGTATTAACAGGTAATACAAAAGCTTTAAACATTTTTAATTATCCCTAACACTGCTAGAGTCCACGTTGCCGTACTGTTGGGGTTACCAATTACGTACATGCTTCCTTAAATAGCCAGTAGTCTTTATCTTTAGGTCAACGACTGTTAATCTCTGGGCTAATTATAGGCTTTATCAGTGACAACTGGTTAAGATAAGTTTAAATTAAGTCAGTAATGGACACCGGATGATTCATCCCTCATCTAGAATGAAAGTTCTCACTCAGACAGAACATTTCATTCTCATATCTGCAGTTTCCAACTCCACTATTGTAATAATTACCATTCTACATCAGCTTTGAATTCCTATTGCTTTAAAGCCTGACTCCAAGTTCATTAAATTATTTTGATTTTTTTGATTCTGAAAATTTCTACAATTTTAAGGTACTCGTAGTTATATCATTTTAAGTAAAGACGGTCAGGCTTTGAAGTTAGTGTTTAAAACTTAAATTGTTTATTAATGCACGCTACCATATCCTCATTTAACTCACTTTTATGTTTTTCTTTCAGAATCAGATCTCACCGGCCTATTGCATGTTGGTAAGTGGACATTTTCATATTACATTTTAATTTTCATTGACATTGTCATTTGTGTTAATTATGAAACTGTGAATGTTTTTCAGATTTAAGAATGATTATAGATATTGTACCTAATACTTGGTATAATTTGCGTCATTTTATAAGTAGGTATTCTTAGTTTACTGAGCCGTTTCGTTGGATAAATGTAACCACAATATACATACATCTATTTGTTCGTGATTCTATTCAAATTAAGTAAATTCGCCTTGACTATGACAATTTTACATTTAGTCATTCTAAACATATCGTATTGTTCTCCGTAACATGGAAGTTCTATTGTAAGCAATAGGTCACACAACATCATCGTTGTGTAATAGCAATCATTACCGGGTGTTTGAAGTAGCAACACGTTTCGCACTAACGAGACGGTCTTATTTTAGTATGTCTAAAAGTATCGTGAATACTTCCTACCAACTCCCGGGCAGTTACTGTTACCTTGTATTAATAGACATAGACATCACTCCGGACCGCAACATTTACTATATTTGACAACCCTTGACCATCAATTTGGTTAAAATAACGACGTTACCATTACCCAAATTCCTTTTCTCATTTAAAAAAATCGTTCGCTGGCTCGCTGTCCATTTTAATCCACTTTCAGATATTCCTTATCAATAAAATCTTATAATTTGGTTTTTTATTCATAAATGTCACCGTTAAATTCTCAGTAATTTAACATCTTGATAAGCTATAATGTCACGGTTGCTAAAAAGATTATTTTCAAGGCACACTGTACTCTAATCTCAAAGAGAGGTAAAGGTCGTAGGTAATCAAGACTTACTGTCGAGTAGGTAGGTATTCATCAGTTACGTATCTACATAGAGATATTGGAAGAACAGTCGTTGATAAATGATTGAATGTACTACAGTAAAATAAAATAACAATAGCCTTACTACAGTCAGATTAGATTTCAAGGTTATTTTCGAAACTATCGAAGCTGTTATGCATTCAGCCAGTAATTTGAATGTATTTCGAGAACCATTCTCATACCAATGTTGCATTACTGGTCTATGATTACAACTGATCCGGACTTTATCGCTACAACGACGCATAAATTCTGTTAACTACAGTTCCTTATTATGAATACTGACATTCTGAATCGATGATCAAAATTTCCTAGTCAGTCGTTTATAAAATTTCAATATAAGTAATATGTATACTTATTACAGATTTTAACAATATCTACTATCAGTTCTAAGGAAAACGGTTCTTTTATTATCCAGCATACAGTCGTTACGCGGTACAAACAAAAGCGTTTCCGGAGAACATGAAAAAAAATTACACCGACGAAATGATAAAAAAACATAGATAAGTAGTGACAGTGTTAACTGACATTTTTAAACAAAAGTTTACTAATATTGGTTTAAATTTGTGGCTCATCATAAAAACTGGAATGAGGGTTTATCTCCATAAAAGATAACTATATTAAGCATGTGATTTTGATTTTAGGGGCCGTTGATAAAGTTAGATATTGGTTGCTTTCTGTGTAACTGATTTTACTGGAAATGAATTCATATATTTCTATAATATTACTATTGACTGGTAGCATTTGTTCTGGCCAGTATAGCAATTATGCCACTAATTGCTAACGATTTATGGAAAAGATCATTTGTACCTACACAGATGTGACCTTATTGCAGCGCATGCGTTTCAATTACGACTCATAATATTAATTGGTGTCGCCGAGTCTGGAGCCCGCGGTATAATAACTACCAGCTTCTGCCCACGACTTCCTCCGCGTGGGATTCGGTTATCGTATTCCCGCGGGAACTATGCGTTTTTTCGGGAAAAAGTCTCCTTCCCCGGGACTCCAACTATCTTCATACCAAATTTCATCTAAATCGGTTCATAACAGACAGACATGGTCCCGCAGAATAGCGTGGGTGGAAGATGACCATTATTTTAAGCTTGAGATTCAGATTTTCCAAAGTGACCAAATTCAAGGAACAAAGGATCTAAAGAATTAATTTGACCTGATGACCGGAATTAAGAAAACTTTAATAAAGGATCCCCGTCACAAAAAAGGAAGGTAAAATGAGCATGAATGTTGGCTGAATTTTAGTAATTTTCAATGTACGGTACGCACGTTTAAAAGGCAAGTAACATGTGGTACAAATATTTGAAGTAGGTACGTACTTTTGGATTTTCAAATTTGCCGGCGCTCACCACCTTTCTTCGAGATGCTTCTTTATTCAATGACACCGTCATAAAATTTAACACATTCATTTTAAACCAGACAATAAATTTTACGCCCTTTTCTTACCGTTTTGGCTTCATTCCAGAAGTCATTACCTTCGTCAATAATACTTAAGACGCAAGTCGTATATCTTTAAACAATTGTTCCTCGTTCCATACAAACAGGCTGATGAGAAAGTAACACTATCGCAAGTGATGGAGATGGCAGTGATCCAAGACGTGCTAATGCCCCTTTAAGATAATAATATAAGTGCTTATTCAGACAAAGGATATGGCCACTGGAAAATAATTAATTAATGCGTACGACTGCTGACTAAGAGTAGCAAAAAGAAATGAATTGTGAAACGTCTTTCAAGTTGAATGAATTTAAAAAGAGACTGAAATATCCAAAAACGATTTCAAATTCTACACTATTTATTTACGTAATTTACTGGAAGCTCTACTTTCCTGTTTCCAGATCCCATAGGAATACTTACTTCAGAAAATCCAGGCTATGTGTTAAGTTTTCATTTTTCTGTTATGCCATTACTATCAATATCCCACGGTTGGACAAAGTTCTCTCCCTTGGCTCTCCAATTCACAGACAAATGTTTATTTGACAGGAGCGTGTTGTGGATTTTCTCTCTGATATTTCATTTTCTTTCAATAGGTACCTTTTATTAGATTTGAATATTAAAAACAAAACCACGGAAGAACTGTCACGTTTATAATGTTATCAATCTGGTTACAATGAAAAACAACCTCACTGTGATTATAATCTTGGTTGAGAGAAGTCTTTGTGTGGTTTCTTTATCGCTAGAGCTATTCTAACAAATCGGTTTTCTTTATATGCATTTATGCACTTTTAGCACATAAGTGTCTTTATATTTCTATACCTATAGAGGTTAGTTTTGCGTTGTATAGAATAAACAAGGTTAACTGAATGGTCACGCGGCGACCCATGTGCAGGCACTAAGTATGATATAGGGCCGTTTTAATGATTAGAATTCTTAGCTCAATTAACCCGTTTCTCTGTCGTTTGACTTTCGTGACGATCCCCATTGTTTAATACAAATGACAAAGGACACGTAAATTATCATTGTCATGATAAAGTCCAAATCTTGAAAGAGAACACACGTAAGCATGTTAAATATTAAGCTGAAAAGAACGTCAGCGTCGAAAAGGTCAGCTCTGAATGACAGGGTTTGTTTCATCAAATTTTGTGATTTGTGAAATTTACGTAGTACGCTACAAGGCGAGCCGTCTGCGTCATAAATTCAGCATTTTCCAATGCTGCCCAAAATATTCAGCTGGTAAACAGAATTTACGGACACAAACGACAACAACATCGTCTATGGTTGGTTCCCATTTTCAAGTAAGTCTAATGTAGATTGGAGATTTCATGCCTTTTTAATAACAAATAACTAAGTATAAGTTGTAAAGAGCGAACTCAGCGGCAGATAACATTTTTGTATTTTTCTATAGGTACGTAAATAAAATAAAAGTTTCCAAAAGATCAGTGGTAAGTTGGAATTTTGCAGATACAGACGACTCGTGACCCTCCAACCCTCCATATGAGAGACGGGAGGTCAAACCGCTAAACCACGATTTCAACCGCGTTCACGATATCAGAATTTAACTTCCTTATATTTAGCAAACTGGAGGTAATTTCAGAGTAATTAAATTGGCCAGTTCGAGGTAGTCTAACTGCGCAGTGTTTATACTATTTTTAAATTTCCTCGCCGTTTGTTTGTCCGTCTGACGCTCTCCAGAGACTATTAAGCCGAACAATTAAAATCAATCTGATTATTTTCGCAAGACGAAAAAAGATCTGAGATGTGCGCAGCAGGCTGCTAGTTTAAGAAAGATAAATCTAATGGTTCTAGATCCATTTTCTAAAAGAACCACAAGAATGACCAGTTTTTTAAACTGGCAATATTTTTATTCAATATAATCTTGAAGATTTAAATGTCTTATGTAGTTATGGACTCCCTCATTTCAGCCGAAAGACCTGCCTACCTGCTGGACATACGCCTCACCCAAGGCACGCCACTCAGACTGTTTAACAAAATTTTGAATTTAGCTATACGACTGTGTATTGAAAGTTGGTCGTTATGCGAAAATGACGCTAGATGCTACCTACCAACTGAAAAATCCCATTTTCTTTTCCTATATATGTTTTTAGGTATACTTATAACACTAGAGGAAAAAATAAAAGGTAAACACAGTTATCTAATATCAATGTTGTATATACTGGATTTTCCAATTCAACAATAAATAAATTACTTTAGTACCTATATAGAACTGTTATCGGTTATCATCATTTTTATTATACGTTTTAAATATGTTAAACTAATCTTCACAGACAATAGGCCATTTATCGCAGTAATTTTCCATTGTCATAAAATGAGTAGGAAAATCTATAAAGTACCATTTTTGTCTCTCCAATTTGTTTTTTACAATAACTACCTATAAGAATTTAAAATAACTAATTGTGTCCATTTTAGAATGGGCGTAAAAAGTTTAATTTGTCAACGTTAAACAATTTGCTGAATTGTTTGTGGGGAAAAACAAATTGCTTATTCTTCTTCTTCTTAAACCTTCTCCATTCAAAGCCAGACGGTAAGTCGGTTTTTGGCACGGCTTCCACCTTATCATCGCTATTTGTATTAATTTTCCTGTGTGACTTAAACCTATAGAAAAATATTAGAATGTTAGGTTATGTTTGAAAAATCAGTAAGTAGGTACTATTTGTGGAAAAAAAAACCACGACTTTCAATTTAGCCGTCATCTTTTTTAACACTTAAAACAAAAACCTGATGAAGTCAACCTAACGTTGTGTGGCGTATTAAGGCCATACCAGGTGTTCCAATATTTGTCAAATCAGTCATATCACGATGCCGCTTTCGTGCTCTTCCGTCCTCGTCACAGATTACTGCAAGGCAACATTTACCGTGACTTCAGTGATATTTATATCTAAGCCCTAAGGCTGAGAATGATAATCGCTAACTAGAAATCCGAAGGTAAATTTTCTGTGTAATATATCTGTCCTTGCTATGACGTAACAGCGGCCCACTAACCTAAATGCAATGGTTCATTTGAATTCACTCACAGATGTCGTGGAAAATAACTGGATATTTATTATTGTTTCATAGAAAATATAATCCATGAAGATGAATGTTACATATTATAAGTATTCAATCAGAAGTAAAGTTGAGTTGCTGTAATAAAGTACTTATAGGCATAACATAAAACGACACGTGGTACGAGAATTTCACTAGAATAATAGTCCTGTTAATCATTGGCGATAAATCTATAAACTTTTAATGATTTGATATACAAATAGGGGTCCCTAAATAATGTGCATATCAAAACGTTTTAAGCATTGTTCATTGAACACATCAGCTCTTCATTGTCAATGCCGTCAGGTGACCAGGAACTCGGATGACTAGCATTGTATTTTTAGATCGACGCCTATTGCGTTGCTTTTGCGAAACTGTAGTTTTCTGATGCAAAAAGTGCTATATGAACTACGGTTTACTGTACAGCTACCTACTTATGCAACGGAAAAGAAAACCAGGCTGCAGATATTGCCAGATCTAATTTTATATAATAGTTCCTACCGTACAAGTAACTTCGACATCCGTTAGGAAGATTCATAAAGGAAATTTCCTCGGCGACTAGTCAACGTTAAGGATGTAGTTATCATTTAATCCTGCGTGAGTGTAATGGAGCCAGTTTACAATGCTATTTATTCTCCATCTAACTAACCTCTTATAATCCTCATTCATATTTCAGACACCCGTTACAACCTCGTGATGATATTGTTAATCGGTCACGCGCCATTGGCTAAGGCGTGGACTTCATAGAATATAACTGGACATCTTTTATTGACAATGAAATAGAGAACACCGTGGGAATCCAGTATTGTGTAAATGTGGTTGTTTCTATTTCTGAACGCAATCAACGTCACGCCAAATTAGACTGCATCGCAGCTATTGCCGACATTTGCGAGCCGTGTGTGAGGTTATTAATTACGGGGACTTCTTTGTCGCTTTCTGATTCACTCCTTACTTATTGAACAATAGATAATGTTGTGAAAATGATCTTTTCAGGTGTAACTACACGAATTGCACTAAAAGGTATATATTCTCGGTACCTCTCACCGACACCACAATCCAACATTTTTCCATTACATCTAGGTTGACCGTTTAAGAAAATTTACAAATTCATAATAGGCATTGCATGCAGTAAGAACCGTTTCTAAAATATATTAATTACCTTGTGTACAGTTGATTTCGAGGAACCTATAAATTCATCCGTCTAGTGACAACCGTAAATTATTTTTATTATAACTGGCGCAATCCTTTATGTCTTATTTAGAGCCATGTCTAATCTCTTCTTCAAAGAGTTTGACGTCAATGGTACACAACAATACCTTTGTTTATTATTAATACGTAGCTAGAACAAGATTCATTTCTATTAGGTATTTAAGGTTTGCCTACTTTGGTTATGTCTCCACCTCCATCATCTATGTCCGCTTGTAATAATCGGTTGACCGTATATTTAAATGTCCGGTTTTAACCCGAGAATGAGTGGTCGCATGGCCACAAAATTTGGTGTACACGGTTAGATTAAGATGGGTCAGCATATAAGCTAGGCTACTTTTTATCTCGGAAAAACATTCCAACTGAATTCCACGCGTTAGAAGTCGCGGACAAAAGCTCATCAAATCAAATCATCAAATATCGTAATAATTAACGCAAGAAATTTTGATTTCATTTGAATAACCACATTTTGCTAAGTCTAACAAAATCATCCATGTAAAAATCACCAATTCAAAAATGTCTCACTACATTTTTTGATAACTTACCTAACCATATATTCTTTGAGAGTCTCCCTCCGGTATGCGGTGATATAAGGTAAGTAGAGTAAATTTATGATAAGATAAAATTCTATGATATACTGATATCAATTTTGATTTAGTACCTCGATAACTGTGCCACAATTTGAGAAAGATCGTATCCGATAAGGTTTTTCCCCGCTACGGAAATGATGTCATGTCAAATACCTACAAAAACTCTTGTTTCTTTTGTGTAACTAGCAAATAAAAACCATGAACCTGGTTATCTTTTCATTAAATCCTTTTAAATGCTGTCAATATAACTTTCCCAGAGTTATGAGATATCAAGAAATCTTACTTCTACTCGTAAGTCCCTTAATTTGTCTATTTATTAATTGGCACGCTACCAATCTCATGTGAGACATGATATTACCTATAGGTACGTCGGTAATTTATAGGTATGTTATGTATCACATCACGTGGCCTCAGAAACGGCAGACCAGACTGTCTCAAATTAGAAGGCGAATTTAAACTGCTTTCAAAGATAGCATGACGTATTTCTCTGGCTCCAATCCAGCCCTCTACCCTGAAACATGTCACTGTTTAAGACATATTACTGTCCTTTTCAGATCGACTACAAGAAACAGTGTGGAAAGATGTAGCCAACCGTTTTCAATGTGTTTGCTGAAGCATAGCCCCAAGCAGCGGCAGTCACACCGCATACAGACGTCGCGTTTTTAGTCGTCATGTCATTGAACATGTTGTCGTCTTCGATAAGTACCTTCAAAATGAACTTTATGTCTACGCAAGAAGGTTCGATCTAAATATAGTTTTATAGCGTTTAGTGCGCAATTACCGTCGTCATCGGACGTTATGATTGCCGTAAGGACAATGAGGTGTGACGTTCTGAAATCCATACCCAACCATGGAAATGGAAAAGTGTGGTTGTGGTTATACATTTCCGCAATTTTCTATGCACGTCAGCGTTTGCGTTATTTGGTAATATCAACTATGCTACCTCACAGTCGTGTTATAGTATGCAAAATGACAAGTACAATCGATGCCTACTCAAGGCTAGTAGGTACATTTTTCACGCCAGTGTTGCAAATCACTTTGATTACAATTTTGAAGCAAACGTCACATTTAGCAGCTATATAATATCTAGTAGATACTCGTACTATTACGTTATTAAGGCATAATAAGTATACGATGGTAAACCAGCGAACGTCATTGATTATAATTTCATAGGAGGTGATCCGTATTCTTCGGATCGATGATATGACGCACCGACATACGTCAGGGACGTCTCGTATCATGACCTTCAACTCAGAACTTTACGAAGTCTATGAATGAAGGCTGTGTTGCGTCGTGACGATTTTGTCGTAAGGCGTAGTACGGAGGATTGTCCAATTGCCAGGGAACGAAAATAAATGATACGACGCTGTTTTGTTTTCCACAAAATTAAAATTCCGATTTGTGATCTGTTTCATTGTAAAGATAAAATAAGATTTTCTTAGAGTCATGATAAGTTGATATTCTTATTAAAGTTAATTAATGTATTGACTAAAGTTAATGGAATGTTGTACCGTACCTACAGCCTTCGCCTAAACTAAAAACTAGCCAAATGACAGCTAGTATGAAATCTCTCTATAAAAATAAGTATATTAATCGCTGTATGCTAAAATTTACTTTAAATTTGGTTTCAGTCACTTTTGATTTTAACTCTGTAAATGTGAAACTCAGAAAAAATTCGAAAACATAAAATCTTACTGCATCAAGAAAACCTCGCGACTTCTGACCGTTTTCTGGAACATTCAGTTATTCTAACATGCGAATATGTAAAATTCGTGCATCACGTGAACGTGTATGGATATTAAATTCGTCTGAATTAAAAAAAAACCAATTTGAAAAACTCGAGTCGTGGAGAAGTGGATTTTCCATATGTGTAAAACGAACGTTATTTTAATTATACGGACAGCAATGCGTATCGCATCGCATTGTTTTCAAAGATATGGTGCCTCTCAATATGTTATTCTTACATATAACAGAATCAGTGAACAGTCAGACTGAAAAACCGTTTTTAGGGTTCCGTACCTCAAAAGGAAAAAACGGAACCCTTATAGGATCACTTTGTTGTCCGTCTGTCCGTCCGTCTGTCAAGACCCTTTTTCTCAGGAACGCGTGGAGGTATGAAGCTGAAATTTATATCAATTACTCAGGTCTACTGTCCCTTGAAGCTGTGAAAAAATCAAACTTCTAAGCCAACGCAATCAAAAGATACAGCCGTTTATGCCGCAAATTTTCGACACTTGCAAGGGAATCAAAACCTACAGGGTGCTTCCCGTGAACTCAGAATCTTGAAATTTGGTACGAAGCAACGTCTTATAGCATAGATAAAGGAAAAATTACGAAAACCATAAATTTTTAGTTACATCACATAATATATTTTTTTTTAATAATTTTAACCTTACTACCCATTTCCTCATAAACGCGTAGAGGTATTAAATTGAAATTCATACCAAATACTCAGGTCTATAATACCTTTAAGCTGTAACAAAATCAAACTTCTATGTCAACGCAATCAAAAGAAACAGCAATTTAAGCTGCATATTTTGAAACTCGCAAGTACTCGCAAGGGAATCAAAACCTAAAGGGTACTTCCAGTCGACCTAGAATCTTGAAATTTGGCATGAAGCAACGTTTTATAGCACACATAAAGGAAAAATTCCGAAAACCTTAAATTTTTAGTTACATTACAAAATATATATTTTTTAAGATCTTTGTCTTAAATTTATGCTACTCCATCTTTCCCCGTTGTAATGTTATGAATTTCATTTTGCAATAAAAATACCATAGTTATGACTCGATTGTCGTAAAGAACGAACTTTGTAAACCTTACAGGTTTGTACGGAACCCTCGGTGCGCGAGTCCGACTCGCACTTGGCCGGTTTTTTTTTAATATGTTGAATATTTTTTTAAACATGTTCGACATAGTCAAAACCTATGAGACGAGCTCAAGGTGCTCAGGCTTTAGAGTTTCTTGAAACTGAGTTTAGTCAACTGTTACGTTCATGTCAATCATATTGATTTCTAAAGGCGTGTAACCGAATCTATTTTAGTCAAGGACTGACCCAGAGCTGTCACAAACCAGACGGGGCTCTTCCATTCCAAACCAAAAGAGCCAAATAAACATCACTTTTGCTATACACTTAAGCCGTTACAGAATCAAGAAGGGCACGGTGACGCACGTTTGAACCTTTGGTTGATAACTTATTTACAGATGGATCCACGTCACTGCGACACTTCCTGAATCTGCGTTTGATGTGATGAATAATAATTAGCCACAAAGATAAACATTAACCATAAAATTACTAGAAGACTTGAGCAAATGCAGCACGGGTCGAAATCACAACGATTGAAGATCCTTTTTTTCTGAGGGATCGATCGTGTTCATGTTTTCATTTCATTTGTCATAAATATCAAAATATCAATTATATTGGTCCAGAAACGCGTTAAAAACGTTTAAAATTACACTAGGTGTCCATGGGCCGCAGTGACCACTTACCATCAGGTGGGCTGTGCGCTCGTTATACCAACTTTTCTTTAGGTAAGTAAGTATGTTCTATACTTACTTACCTAAAGAAAGTAAGTAAGCTCGCCTTTGTACATGTGTCTCTTCTCTGTATTGATAATTGTATTTGTGTTTTTTTTTTCTGTACAGTAAAGTGTTACTTACTTACTTACTTACATACTTACTTAGTTAAAGAAAAGTTGGTAACCATTTTTGTGGGTGAAGTAGCAACACAAAACTCACATTGAAATCAAGTGAAATTACCGAGATGAGATTCTTTCGTATCTTTTAAACATGATGCATCTCCAAAATACGCCAAAATCCAATACAAATCAAGAATTAGATACAATCAATTTTGTTAGCTGCAGGTAAAACTTTACATCGTCATCGAAATTATTTCGGCCACAAAAACTTCCATACGACAAACTTATGTAATAGGTATGGCTAAACAAATAAACATGTTTACAAACATACGGTTCTAAATATTTTTGACATGATTACTGGCACAAAAACGTTGATTGCTTTTTGTTTTGCACGATATCTAAGAAATGTGGCTCAAACTGTCTTTTGTTTATGAAAACACGCTTCTGCGTTCTAATGTTTATCTGATAATGTTTTCCGTTATCGTTTAGTCCCATTTTCTAGTGAATTTTGCAATCGGTCAGGAGTTACTGCGTAAAAAATATTTACCTGAAAGAAATTACGTCTTTTTATACATTATGGTTAAGCCACGTGGGACGGTTAATAAAATGAGAAGCTGACTATGCGTTTTCCGGGATAAATAGCCTATAGCCTATATGTATATTGACCAGTGTTATAAAGTATCCCCATACGAAATTTTGTTGCAATCCGTCCTGTAGTTTTCGAGTTAATCATAGCTACATACATTTTTCTAAACATCGTTATTTTGTGTTCAGTATCGTTTATATGTATGTATAGTCCCCTCGACTTGATAGTTTCTTTTAATTTTCAAGTTTCAGACGCGACTTCTTCTACAGACTTATTATTAATAATACCTACTAACATACTAACAATCGTATTAAAGTCGTATTAAAATAACTAGAGTGTCCATCGCTAGACGTTTTAACCTTACATTTAATGGTACTATAACAAACTTTAGTACCTACCGATTCCTTGACTCAGAGTCGGTTCCAAAAACCATTCGTACTAGGCGCACTCGCAGACATTAAGCAGACGAGAAACTGTTCCAATAATAAATACTGTTCTACCTAGGTCTTAGGGATAAACAATAACATAGTCTAAATCTCGGACATGTATTCGTATCGGATTATCCGCCGTACAACTTTGAGGTTTTTACCTGAAATGTATAAAATAATCCAACTTTTAGGAAACTATTGTTTATAAAAATTAAACGTCTAAACTATATACAATTTTTTAGAGATGCGGGCTCGAACTAGTTTGCTACCAAAACTTAGTAAAACAGTTTACTAAACAGCATCAGTAGTTTATTTTCAATGCATCAATAAAAATATCGGTACCTAGCCAAAAACTTGTAAATTTAGTGAAACCAAAGATTTAAAGTTGCGTATTTATCAAATAAACTTAAAGCAAAGTAAGAAATTTTGCTTTGACTCTCTGAAACTATATTCTCTACAAAGAACTAGATAATATTAGAAGTCTACTCCTATTTCCTTGGCCAGACACATGACACCTGTTGCTATGGAATAAAACTTCACTCTGTAAATGTAAATAATTACCTACCTATTTTCTTTAAAAAATGACACGGAACCGCTAAGCTACTATAGCAAGTGTAAAGTAAAATGGTAGGTCATATTACTCAGAACAATCAGTACCTATTCGACATAATAAAGTATCATCAGCAAAATAAAAACCATTTTAAAACTAATTAGTAGTTTATTGTGATTAGTTCTGTAATAATTAAGGCCACCGCGCCGCTAACTGGTTGCAACACCGCCCGCCCTAGGCCCGAATGTCAGCATTGACGTCAGAGGGGCGGGAACGCTCTAAATATACCGCAATATATTGTAGAAAAACCACAACTTATTTAGGTTAAGAAAGTCCCTTTGTTTGCGAAAACCGCGCGGAAGATACGTTCAAAAACTTCTGTGTCGTTAAGGCGCGGATTGCAAGTGGATAGGTTAATATTGGAGATGAATGACCATTCATCGAAGATTTATTATTTAATTTTCTTTCGTAGGAAGATTACCCACATTCTGAACCAAATTTTTCTACAAATCTACACATTCCAAATCCAAATTCTGTCGTCTTTTCATAATACGTGAACAATGCTTAACTTTTAGCTCTTTGTCTGATTTAGTTTATCATCATTTATTTTCTATGTATGCATGTTCTTATATAAGATTTGACTTAAACGCTGCACTATAGGTATAATGTCTTTAACTTATATAAGCAAACCGATATCAAAACGGATAACGAGTAACCGAGAAGGACACAAATAATCTACTTACTAATTAAGAGGCAGAACACACGTACCTGACCCCGAAATAATTAATACTGAACAGAGATAACAGAATATAGAGATAATATTGAAAGGCGGCTTATGAACGCAGCGTTCCCACTGTTTGATTGATAAGCTGTGGCGCCACCGACGGTGCGTGGCGCAGCGACCTTTCTAATGGGCGGTGATCAATGTTTTACATTAAACCTTTACCACGGAATATTTTATAGTACTACATACAGAATGGCCACAGAATCAACCGCCTGAATATAGCCGGCGCACAGCTCGCGCCCAGCTCGCCCTTACCGTCATTTGTTTCATCCGGAGATGGAGAGTGGATCACTGGCCCGCGTAGTTGGACAGTCTTTCGGCTGAAATGATGATGATGATGAATATTCATCATCATCATCATCATTTCAGCCGAAAGACGTCCACTGCTGGACATAGGCCTCCCCCAAGGCTCGCCACTCAGACCGGTCCTGTTCTACTTGCTTCCACCGGTTTCCCGCGACCTTCACGAGGTCGTCGCTGCATCTTGTTGGAGGCCTACCGACAGCTCGTCTCCCGGTTCGGGGGCGCCACTCGAGAACTTTCCGGCCCCATCGGCCATCAGTCTGCGAAATATATTGTAAAAGAATTATTATTTGGGGGTGTTGTTGGGACATTTATGTATCACCTCGATCATTGCTGATCTATTGTGACGGCCCTTTGTGTTATTACAGTTCACCGGAAATACCCCGTTGAGTCCAAAAAGTTCCAGACTCTTTGGGCGGTGATGTTTTGTATCTCTTCCGGGTGTATAATATAACTCCCTATAGGTGGATAGGTAGGTACTTCGTTTGTGGATGAGGGGTCCCACTCAGTTCAACAGTTTGTCGTATATGTGGATGTGCATTTTGACACTAAAACTAAATCACCCTAAATCAGAGTAACACTACAGAATATATAATAACACTAACAAACACACTATGCTATTTTCCTTCGAATATGGATATTTCTACTAGATTGGCGAATTTAAGCAGGAAACTAGTTAATACTCCGTAAATCATATTAGAATCCTACGCGACGGCGGAAATTCAAAAATAAACAAATGATTCATATAACTAATGATGTTTAGCAACCTCATCCTATATGCACGTGGGTGAACAGTATTTTCCAATAAAAACGAACATTCTCCACACTAATAGCTTTGAATGTTCCCAATGCTTTCACAGCAACCATGATATTAATCAACGTCCAATTTTTACTACCTACGAGCTCTCACCACTAACTCGAGATGAAAAGGTGATAACCAAACCAACTCCCAGGGATGTCAATCGTGTTAAAGCTAACTAAAGCTAGTTCTTATTTCCAATAAAAATGGTAAATTCATTTCTGTTAATTCATTTAAAAGTGACGTGTAAAAGTGCCCAGATGTGGCCTATTTGCTGAATAAATATTTTCATTTTCATTTTCATTTTCAATGTATATTGAGTACATTATACCCACGTCACAGAATATTTAATAGTAGGTAATACTACTACATACACCCGCCTGAATCTAGCCGATTTGTTTCATCCGGAGATGGAGAGTGAGTCGTTCGCCCGCGTACTGGTACACACACAGTTACAAGTGTACAGACGTCCTTGCACGGACACAGACGTCCTCGCACGCAAATATTGACACTTCATTCGAATTATGTTCGAGATCGTGCTTTTATAGGCCGTGTCCGCCGTGTGCCCACGTATTCTCTCGCTATCTTGAACACCTCATCCCACTGACACCTGACAACAGAGAATAGTGTAGGCAAGTGACTCATAATATTTTCAATTCACGTTCTTCTTGACACTTTCAACCTACAACTGTTCTTGACCTTTGATAGGAGAGCTTGTTCCACGCCTTTTGTTTTACGCACTGATAACTATTCATTAAACATGTACACCATAGGTCAGTTATAAATAGGTGTAGGTAACCTTGTTTTTTTTTTGCCTTGGACCTTTGACAAACTGTAATTGTAAAGGACGGATGATAAACTGACAGAAAGTGCCTTAGGAGAAAATAAAATTAGAAGTCATATTCAAAACTAACAAAACAATTACAATAGTAAGGTTCACGAATTTCGTAACCACTTACGAGATTAGACCGTGCATCCCGATGCGTTCTAAATAAAATCAAACCGAAATAGCGTATTGGCAGTTGCTTTTATAGGGCAGTCTTGACGTCATTACTAACCCACTCTTGGGATGCATTGGCCCTTTTACCACACACGTGTGATCCCAATAGCTTTACAGGCCTTGTAAACATTATAGACCTCGCAGACAGATTTATGCCAGTTCTTTCCTTCTTAAAGAGTGTGGGCAGATTTCATTCCTGTTATGTACCTATGAATCAGGTTGAATTGAAGGTGAGATAAAAACAATATAAGCAAATTATGCAAGAGTTTGTGTATGCGCTTTCTTAGAAGAAATTCAAGGTTTTATTGGACAATTGAATGGTTACTTATTCTTGTAACTAATTCCATTACGACAATTAGTTCTTGGAGTTCAAATGGCATTTCGGCGGTTCATTATAATTTATATATAATATACCTAGCAGCGATATAAAAACTTGGCAGCTCTTACAGCTCCAATTTAGTATGATTTACGTTTAAACTAAATCGATAATTATGATTCAAGTTACAAATGAAGCTCAGACGTCGCATGTCCCAAATTCGGCTGTAGATATAAAATCAAAGTAGCCGTTTTATTTTATGTCGATGAACCCAGCAACGAGACTGGCGCGGCGGGCAGGTGAACAAACTCGCAGATATGGACAAACATATACCTAAATGCAAATACCGGGAATTCAAGGAACTGGATAATTGACCGAAGAATTAAAACGATGCCAACGAAAAAGGTCATTTAAATATAAACTGACTGGAGTATTGAGGCAAATGACGATAGCAAAATAATATGAAAATGCCATTTCACAAATTAAAGTTTTTCCTCTAACACCTTTTAATGCCCATGTAATCAAATTTGTTTACATACCGAAATACATTTGTTTATAACGTAACAATTAAAACTACTTAAAAATAACTAAAATACTTAAAAATACATAAAAATTAAACAAAATTAGATTTTAGAAACGGACCCCGCGGCATGGTACCGAAGATGCTGGCAGCATTTCCCCGTTGTATAGCGATGCTCAAGCGTTTATTTTTGTTTTAACCTACTTTAAAAAAAAAACATTATGACTTAAATGCTGATTTTCATCCGAGTCCATCACCACCACAAGAGCCTTTTTGCGTCCCATTGCTGGGCACAGGCCTCCTCTCGAAAAAGTTTCTTTAAGAATTGATATGAGTAGTCTCCACTCCACACGGCCCAGTAATTGGGGACTTTACGGATTTCTTCTTGAGTACCAGGACCCTGATGATATCTGAGAACTCAGAAATCATAATTACAATTCACATAAAAGGAATAATTATTAAAAGCATCCAATTCCAATCCGCACTGGGCCCGCGTGGGGACTATAGCCCAAATCCTCTCGTGATGAGAGGAGGCTTGTGCCCAGCAGTGGGACGCAAATAGGATGTAGCAGTAGTAGTAGTATTAAAAGCATAAAAATCAGAATCAGGCTATTAGATAGTGCATCAAAACTTATTCACTATATGCAAATGCATAAATATTGGGTTCATTGTTCGCACTATATGTAGGCAGTGCATTTCTTCATACACTTTGTAAGCCAAGTCTACTGTTATGAAAACAATCATTAACAATTCAAACAAGTGCCGAAGGTAAATTCATCCCGTTATCTTACGCCGACTGTGATAATCATTGTGCAATATTTGGACGGAATATGTTCTAGATGTAGTATTTCAACCTTGAATCAGAATCTGGTAAAGGCAATGATGAAGTTTGAGAACTTGAAGCGGTCATGAAATAATGAAAATTTAAAAATAAAAACTTTAATAACTTTTATAATTCATGAAAGAGCATCCAAAATTGATCAATCGAAAACATCAAAGCATTAAGAATTCGTATAGCATTACGAATCTATAAATCAGAATTATTTCAATGTAAGCACGGTGATGTAAATAAACTGAAGCCAGACGCGCAGTCTGAAGAGTTTTATAAATGTATCATCGTTTCGGACTTGGCTTTCTGAGATTACAACTAATGGGGAAATCTCCAGAAGGTTCCATGAGATTGAATAATAATCAATGTTGGAAATGTAATTCTGAATCAGCTCCAAACAGCAATAGGGTGAGTAGTATGTTAAAATTGGTACTAGAAGGGAACATTGGCTCGTTTCATAAAAAAGCATTATTTTCTGAAAAAAAAGACATCTCAGACAAAAGTCTATCCGCGCAGAGAAAACTCATAGCAAAGTTGAAATTCAACCATTTATTCAGAAAATTAGCTAAATACGAGCACATATTGGAGTGCATTGCTAGGTAAAAATCACCTACTACTTTAATAGAATTTGTAATTTATAGCACTTTTGGTATTGGTGCATTGGCTCTAGACTGTAAGCCTATAATTGTATGTTTTGAAAATAAATAAATATGTAATTTTTCATGGCATAGAAATAGTTCTGAGAGAGAGCTATGCTATGACGTCACGTACCAGTTATCATTAAAACGCGATCTTTTATTCGCTTAAAGTAATAAGTAATGAACGAAAAAACTTAGCCATACGAATATTTATTGAATAGTTACTTTAGACTTTGATACCGAAATCGTCTTCTAATTACGCTTTACCAAAAAAATTAAATGTTGTCAGTTGACTTGTCTTTGGATGACTTTTCATCTATGTTTTTGTACGGCAGTACAATCTGCAATAAATATACGGGTCGTACTGATTATAAAGGACTTGAACTTGTGCTTTTCTTTACAGATTGTTTTTTTTTTAAAGCCCTTTATTGTTCTTCTTAAAGGCCATGCCAAGATAAGCTAAGTGAAACTGCCCCCGGCGAGTCTTGGCTTGTAATTTTTTTGACGATGTTGCTTTCTATGTGTAAAAACTATGCAAAACTTTATACTTTTTTGTAAAAAGAAACGAAATATGATCTTTCTTCAATTCAATATCGATGTAATGTAAAAGGTAATGTCTATATTCTTCTCGACTTATATGAAGATGAGAGAAGAGGATGATTGGGTCATGTATATTCATAAGGTCATTTAGTAGAAACATTAATCTAACAGGTTCTATTAAAAAAAGAAGAAACTCTATTTCCTACATACAAGGGTGAGCCTTCCGTAAACACGTTCACGTGGAACCTGTTGGGCAACGGATCTCAAGAAACTCAAGAAACCAGGTTTATCTTCAAGTTTTGACTGGTGGGAACCGTTGAAAAAGACTTCCGAGATGTGAAATCTTAATGGAATAAATTTCAAATATTATAATAGCGGTGTTCAACTTCGCTTTACAGTCAAGGCGATGTTCAAAAGATAACAGATTATTTCAGCAAATCAAAACATGACACACTTTAAAAGCAAGTTTTAGGCCAAATCTGTTTTCTGATACGGACGGATGCATAAATACTAGACTGATTTTACAACCTTATATTTTACTACAAATTGGCGTTTACGAGCTATGAATGACGCCTCCCAAGTGGATACAGACACTGTTACCAAACTGGAGCGAGGCACCAGCCGGTATGGGGACAAATGAAATGAAACTAGGAAATAGATATATGTGAACTTTAATCTCAATCAGTATACCTTGTTCACATAAAGAGATATTGCCTTAGGCTACAAAATTTCAATGGCTCAGCGGCTTAGGCTAGGGCGTGGGCAAATTGGAGATCTGTGGGTTAACTTTGTGTATTTGTAGTTTTGTTCTTTAAATTAAATAGATTTAAGAAATAAAGAGGGAGGGCGCCACCGGCAGAAGAAGCCGGAAAAAAAATAAAGAAAGATGGGTACTTCACCAAATGGAAGGCTCGGGGCGCTACCCGGCGCTATGCCCGAGAACCTTTGGGTGAAGAGTTGGAAAGCTGCAAGCCGGAGAGTAGGCCTGGGACTCCAGGAAGATGGAGGTCCCACCAGGCTTAGAATTGTCCACGATCCGTTCAGGATTGGACCGTAAAAAGGCAAAAAAAAAGTCCTTAGAAATTTAACCAAACCCCCAAGGAGGAAAATAAGGCCTGCTTCTGGCCGACCAAACCGCAGGTGCCCAATGTCAACTCACTTGGGGGCTTTTGAAGTCAAATCCGGGGTTTATATAGCGGCACTCGAGCAATAGAAAGTGACACGCTTCCACGCGATTTGGGAAATAAGGGATTATCCCTTTAAGGGACTCAAAATTAGGCACACGGCCTTGCAGCTTATCGCTTTCAAGAGAAAAAAGAACGTAGGCCACGAAGGTCGTGGATGACAGTTCGAAAATTGCCAGCGTTCGAATTCGCCATAGACGACAAATCGTTCCAAAATACTGGTTCAAATTTAAAAACCCATTATTGAACTAGGCCTAAATAAAGATATGAAACATAAGCGATGAATTGCTGAAATTAAAAACCCTGAAATAAATTTTATTTACTAAGAATCACTATGGCGTTTTTAAGACTGTCAACACTAGGGCGAGTTTTCTCTAATGCTGGATGAGGCAAATGGAACAGTAGTCATACAGCCAAGATCGATAATCGATATAGAAATCAATTATCAAAACGATTAAAAAGGACATTTAAATAGGGTAGGGGGGTTTAAAATAAATGTGTAACAACACAGACACAGCGACAAGGAATAATCATTAAAAATAAATGTCTATTTCAATAAGCAGACATAAAACCATTGGAAAGATTTTATATCTCACGTTTTTGTTTAGATTAGAAAAGGTTACAGCAATAACGTTGGGAGAAATTAATTCTATTTTCACATTGACGTACGAAGATTTAAATAGAGTTTTAGAAACTGTGATCACGCCATCTTGAATAAGTAATTAATTAACTATTGTACGTATCACTTCTTTGATAGATTTATGTTAAGTTTATTCAGCTTCCGACATAATTTTATAGTTTTCTGCTATAGATAAGTGTCCCCAACGGGCACTTCCTTCCGCCATTATTGACACTTCCTTACTCATTATGTTATCAATTTGCACTATATTTATTACATTTGAAATGATTGAATGGTCAAGTGCTGTAATCTTGCTTCATTATACGTTACATAAATAAAACATTAATTAATTATTCCGATTATTCATTTGAATCATTAACATAGGCAGTCGTTAAAATTTTACAGAATACGTTAAGGTTAGGTTCAAGTTCAAGGTTACTTTTGAATTGTATCAAGAAATGGGGGCATTCTGTAACCTCCGCAGTATCGAATATATTGTCGCTAACCCTCGTCTCATCTACTATTCATGAGACAGCAGCTGGCCAATGAAATTTACTAGCTGTTTCGTCGTCCACGGCATTAAGCGCTTAATCTTTGTCAGTCGTATCGATTACATAGTTATTTGTAGTATTTAGAAAAATGCGAATACTGTTGCTATGGAAATTGTTAGATAAGGTTATCTTAAAATTCTTTTTGATACTATATTTTTTTGTTTATACCGAGTCTCTGTATCATTAGGTACTTGAAATATATTTGTATTAGATATTTTATTAATACATCTATGAATGTAAATTCCAAACTGTAAAAAGTAAATAAATAATTAATTTAATAATGCTCTAAAGTCTAAGGGCATCGATGATTGAAATATGTTTGTAAGTTAGCTTAGTTTCGGATAAAAAAGCAATCCATTAATCGCACACGTCATATTCACAGGTAATTTAATCAATTTACTTCTTTTCAACACAAGCATTTTTGAGTCGATTTATTTTCGTTTGAGACGTTTTGGCCATGTTTCGTTTCACGCAGCAACAACTGGGTTTTACACAGAGGTCTTCATTATAATTAAATCTGTACAAACAGAATGAGCAAGACAATTCCGCAAATTTCACCAGACAATAGCGAATGACGTCTGTTATGTGGATAAGAAATAGAATTTTACTTATCGGACGTACCTACTTTAGTTGTTATGCCCCCCCTGTAGACTCCACTATCAGTTGAATTAGTTCATTGTCCTTCACAGTTATGTCAAGAACGGGTAATGTTATTCACTTTAAACATAGTACCTACGTGTGATGATGATGACTAATACTTTCTAGGAGAGAAAAATATGTCATTGTTTGAATTGTGGTAGTAATTGAGGAAAATAAAATTGTATCAGAAATTACCTATGTTAAAGGAGAAAGATATGTACTTAGTTAAATTAGAACATTTAAGTACCTAAAATATCGTATTACTTTTTTGATACATAATGTATTGGTTAGTTAAAGTATAACATTTATTTAAGTAGAAATTGAAATGCTGGCATGTTAAAAAAACCTTTATGCACTTATCAGCAGCTGATATTCAATCAACTTTGAAAAGGTGAATATAATCATAACACAACAAACACTTATTGTAACTATTTCCAGTAATTAAAGAATAATCTTAATTGCGAAATATCATTATGTCGATTTATATATTAGTACATTAGTAACAATCAAATCAAATATATAAACATATAATGGAACTTTTTTAGATACGTTACTGTACGCACATGACTGTAAAATTATTTTTATCAACTCAGATGCCATAGCAACAGCGCTCTATTATTACCACAGATTATTACAATTACGAGTATAACCCAAGTTCACTGACGCAATAGCTATATAGAAACATCGATAACGAAGAATAACATACTGCTAACCTTCGCTTCCAACATAATTTTCATTTATATAATATTTCGCTTCTATTATCACAGAAAAAGAAATTACATCGCTCGTCCTTCACAGAAATAGAAGTTTTAGTTGGAAAATCTATTTTTAAAAATAAAATGAGGTGAAGTTAATTTTATTTTTTACGAGTAAGAATTTATAGTGTTTGATTCTCTCTCACTCTACCCGACAATTTCATTGCTTTTACTCTGATGGACTCATTTTCAACTACGACTAGCTGATTAGTAGGTATAGTATATTTAATGATACATATTTATGACTAAGTAGGTATGACAATATTATTATCATCACCTGAATTTATGCGTCTTCTTACTTATCACTACATATTATATAGTTAAGTCCCCCGCCGCGTCTATCTGTTCGCAATAAACTCAAAAACGACAGGACGCAATCGGATTTTCATGCTATTTTCACTAATGAATAGTATAGGATAGGAAAAAAAATATTTTGCTTAAAATTTGTGTACAAGTTAGATTGATTTGGATGGATTTCCATAGATTTCGCGGATAGGGGGGTTGAAGATTTTAGTTTTCAATTCGTTGCCGGGGTCGCTAGATATATTATATTTTTATACGAGATAATATTACGTCATGCCCTGCCAACAACGATTTATTCATATACAAATTCTATAGGTGAATTAGCCAAGAAACGAAGCGTGGCAAAGATCCAGTTTAAAAATAGCTATTGATGAATAGGCAGACATCAATAAAATTAATATGCGGTATCTGAAGCTTGAACCAAGTAGTGTACCTTTAAAATAAGCTAGTCTCGATTGTGTTCACATTTTCTAACGAAATTTGCATATTCTATATGACGAAATTTGGCTGAGACTATGAAAATTAATAGAATGTAAGTAGAAGATGCAGCAAGACACATTTTTTCATACTTCTTAGACTAATATTAGAAATGCGAAAGTAAATTAATCTGTCTGTCTGTTACCTCTTGACGCTTCAACCACTGGACCAATTTTATGAAATTTGGTATGGAGATATTTGGAGCCCCTGGGAATGCATATGTAGGCGCAATCTATAATGATATATAATAAGGACTCATCCTTTAAAAGTAAGTAGGTACGAGTATATGTATTGCGGCACCCATTATAATTATACAAAACTGATTATAATTTATATAGCATTTTGGTAAAATGTTATCGCTATCCGTTTCATTTACATAATACTTCGGTAATACACTCCACAGATCATGTAGAATGAGTTGGCGAGCATAATAGTCACTTTACGACATCATACTGAAAGATGTTCATTGCTGAACACAGTAGGTATATCATTTCACCAAGTAGGTACCTATGATGAGAAAATCCAGAAATATCTGGCATGCTCCTATGCTTTTCATAGGAAAGAGACAATTCAAATAGGTAAGTATTTTTTCACAAAAACTCGTCTCTATAATCTTCTTAAAATTCGTACAAATTTGGCACTTCACTTCTAAATATGACTGTTTGATATAACCCGATAGTAACTTTATTTTCTGCGTAATCCGGTCTTTCTTAGCTTGCTTTAATAACCAAGATCAATCTGGGTTTGATTACGTGGCTTAGTCTACTTTGCCAATTCACAGCTAAAACCCGGTTAAGCGTTTAACGCGAATTTTCTCTGACATGTTTTCTTTTTGGTGTTACATTAGTTAAGTTGACATTTTGTCAATTTAGTCCATCTATATTCAGGACATATTATAATGCCTTTTGTTTCTTGGACTAGAAAGTTTTAGTTTTTCCCGAGAATGTTTGAACTAGGACACCCGGGATATTATCCATATTATCCTATCCATACTAATGCGAAAGTAACTCTGTCTTTTTTTAGGGTTCCGTACCTCAAAAGGAAAAAACGGAACCCTTATAGGATCACTTTGTTGTCCGTCTGTCCGTCCGTCTGTCAAGACCCTTTTTCTCAGGAACGCGTGGAGGTATGAAGCTGAAATTTATATCAATTACTCAGGTCTACTGTCCCTTGAAGCTGTGAAAAAATCAAACTTCTAAGCCAACGCAATCAAAAGATACAGCCGTTTATGCCGCAAATTTTCGACACTTGCAAGGGAATCAAAACCTACAGGGTGCTTCCCGTGAACTCAGAATCTTGAAATTTGGTACGAAGCAACGTCTTATAGCATAGATAAAGGAAAAATTACGAAAACCATAAATTTTTAGTTACATCACATAATATATTTTTTTTTAATAATTTTAACCTTACTACCCATTTCCTCATAAACGCGTAGAGGTATTAAATTGAAATTCATACCAAATACTCAGGTCTATAATACCTTTAAGCTGTAACAAAATCAAACTTCTATGTCAACGCAATCAAAAGAAACAGCAATTTAAGCTGCATATTTTGAAACTCGCAAGTACTCGCAAGGGAATCAAAACCTAAAGGGTACTTCCAGTCGACCTAGAATCTTGAAATTTGGCATGAAGCAACGTTTTATAGCACAAATAAAGGAAAAATTCCGAAAACCTTAAATTTTTAGTTACATTACAAAATATATATTTTTTAAGATCTTTGTCTTAAATTTATGCTACTCCATCTTTCCCCATTGTAATGTTATGAATTTAATTTTGCAATAAAAATACCATAGTTATGACTCGATTGTTGTAAAGAACGAACTTTGTAAACCTTACAGGTTTGTACGGAACCCTCGGTGCGCGAGTCCGACTCGCACTTGGCCGGTTTTTCTTTGTCTATCTATCTCTTCACGCTTCAACCGCTGGACCGATTGAGATGAAATTTGGCATGGAGATAGTTGGAGTCCCGGGAAAGGACATACTTAGGCTACTTTTTATCCCGGTAAAACGCATGATTCCCGCGGGATCGGTTTAAACGTTCCCGGACGTGTAAACCGAATCTTATACTTAAAATGCTAGCGCGTTAACCGGCTTGTACTATATTTCTTTGTTTATTTATTTATCCAAGAAACTCTAACAGAAACGGCTCTATCGATTTTGACGTAATTTGAAATTCTATATTCCAAATTTCGTCCGTCCAAGTTTACGGGGGCGAGAAATCGATCTAGCTAGGTCCCATTCCATTCCATATGAGAAACATCGGTTTAAGCTATTTCGTCCCGAGCAAATAAGTCCCTTGTATAAATTAATTGCAACATATGCTGTAGTAAAAAAACAAGCTACTTCAGTTTTTATACATGACCTTGAATTTAGTTTGCACTTGGAACTTTTGGACAATAAGGTTAAGTCGAGGGCGAAATCAAAAACAAAAACATGGCCTATAATCGGCAGAACAATGTTGTCCCTAGTGATGTTAGGGTGTCTGTGCTTCACAAGGCTAGCGTCCTGTACAGGTCCAGGTTCGTGCACCGGACCTAGTGCATGTACTGGACCGGATTCGGGATCGGGGACAGGAACGTGTACTGGACCCAATTCCTGTTCAGGACCGAGTTCGGGATCGGGGACAGTAACGTGTACTGGAGCCAATTCCTGTTCAGGCGCGAACAGCGGTGGCGGTCAGCGCTCCCCAAGTAGCAAACAAGAATAGTGATTAAATCTTACATATCTTAACTTTGTCTTAAATCAGAATTAGCTAATAAAAAAAAGACTCCGTTAAGTCATTTTAGTCTTTAAAACTAAATAGTTTTAAGCTACCGCTACTTTAGCAAGTTAAGAATACCTAAATCCTAGTTAAGTATTTTAAAAACCATTTAGTATTAAGTGCGTCCACACTTAAGTCTAAAAATGATTCTTTTACTCTACTCAGATTATTTCAAGACTCACTAAAGACTCAATGGTATAATCAAAGTATCAGTTTAGAATTGCTTAGTAAAAATTGAATCTGTAGACAAACTTAGATGATCGTAACACTATAAGTTCTAGAAATTGCTTTTGTGAAGAATATTTTATTCTTTTATCCCTAAATTTAATAAGCTTTAAGTAAAAATAAGCTTAACGGGACGCTTTTCGACAAAATAAACCAAGTGAAAGATGGATGAAATTAAAAAAAAACTACTTCAAAAAATTTGGTTTTCATCATTCGGCGTGTTGCGAAATATAGAAAACTAGCTTTTCCCCGCAACTTCGTATGCGCAGAAATATTAAAATGAAAAATCCCGTTTTTTTCCCGTTCCCGTGGAAATTTCGCAAACTCCTTTCTTAGCGTATGCCTACGTCATAACATCTACCTGCATGCCAAATTTCAGCCCGATCCGACCAGTGGTTTGGGCTGTGCGTTGTTAGATCACTATGTCCGTCAGTCAGTCAGTCAGTCACCTTTGAGTTTTATATATTTAGATTAACCTCAAATTGTGTGCGGTGCAAGTGTCAGTGCTTCAAATATGTTAACAGTGCGACATCTTGGAGTGAGATTTTAGTGTCTACCTATTACCCAGTAGCTATTAAAAATAGATCACGAAACAGTAGAGGATACTTAAAGCGTCAAATTTGGAAATGGAAGTAGCGGACAGCAGTGATTCTGATTGCACGGCAATTTACGATCTGGGGGCACGGCAGTGCCCCTGCCAAGACGAGTCAACGGAAGCGTAGGGCATTATATCTACCTTGTCTTGAAACGTTTTGTCGTATTTTCGTAGATTCGGTCTGGCAATTGCTAGAATATTTTTTTTTTTTAGTATGGAAAAATGTATTTGGCCAATTAGCTGAATAAGTGATTGAATCCATAAATTAAAATAATAATAGGATAAAAAGTAGCCTATGTCCTTTTCCGGAACTCCAACTATCTTCATGTCAAATTTCATCCAAATCGGTCCAGCGGTTGAAGCGTTAAGAGTTAACAGACAGACAGACAGACACACACGAGTTACTTTTGCTTTTATAATATTACTAGCTTCTGCCCGCGTAGAATTTGGTTATCGGGTTTCCGCGGGAACTAGATATGCGTTTTTCCGGGATAAAAAGTAGCCTATATCCTTTCCCGGGACTCCAACTATCTCCATACCAAATTTCATCCTAATCGGTCTAGCGGTTGAAGCGTGAAAAGGTAACAGACATACAGAAAGACAGACAGAGTTACTTTCGCATTCATAATATTAATTAGAACACGAGTGTCATTATCACAGTAATTAAAATTGTATAAATTAATAATTTTGTTACATTACATCTTAAACCTTAGTTAATTAAATGTAAGACTACTTATATCTTAACTATTGTACGTCCGGAAAGGGCAAACTGTTGAATCTATTTTTTTATAATTTAACACCTTGTACTACACAGTTTAAACAATAAAGTTTTATTATTATTATTATTATTATTAATATAGATGTATAACTAGTAAAACTTTAGATTTTATTAATATCTAAAACTAGCCGATGCGTGCGACTTCGTCCCGCGTAGACGTAGAATTTGCGTTTCCGATGATTACCTACACATAATAGACGGTTAGTTATATTGAAAGTATTGAAAAACTCATTTGACCCGTGAAAAACCCGTTCCCGTGGAAATATCGGGATAAAAAAAAGTGTTATTTCCCGGTTCTCAAACTATATAAAACTATCTCCATGCCGAATTTCATCATAATCGTTCCAGCCATTTTGTCATAAAGAAAGGACAAAGAAACAAATTTTTCCTTTCTTTTCTTTAAAACATCTTATCTCATCAGCTAATTGGCAAAATATATTAAAAAAAACACTAAACGATTATAGCCATGCGTTTGAAACTATGTATAATAAAGGTACTCTATAGTCATAATATAACTACTCAACATTTCGACTTTCTAGCACTATCCATGACGAATCTTTAAAGGTACCTATGAAAATACGATTAAAGGCTTTGAGAAAAGGTAGGTGTGCCCAGCGCTTCTGTTGACTCGTCTTGGCGGGAGCACTAGCGTGCCCCCAGACATCCCATGAAAAACATTTTACCTATCTAAAATGCTACGTAGGTAATGTGTCGCCTCTTAGATACTTACTGCCTAAATATTGCTTGCACTGTACAAAGTTTTAAAGATATCATTGAGAACAAGCGTGTCGTTCAAAAAGTCAAAATGTGGGGCTTGGTCGTTTCGTTACTCAATTTTAAGCACAAAATTCACGCCTGGTTAGCTTTCTGTTGATAAACCGCTATGAGTGTTTGCGTCACTGTCACTAAACGGCCTGGCCCTACATTTTGACTTTTTGAACGACACAGCTTGGCTCCCCATGAGATCTTATATAACTTCTTCGCAGCGCAAGCAATGTAGTATACTCGTATTAGTAGGTACTCGCTTTGGCATGAAATTACATAAAAATGTTTTTGGTGGGATGGTTCTTCTTGCATAAACAATACCGTAAATTTGACGGTAAATTGTATAAACTAAATCAAAGTAAAGATTATTTAAAGTCCATTAAGAATTAACTAGACCTACACTAATTCGGTTTTTAGTATAAGTTAAGTATCATTTCTCTAAACCGGTACTACTCCAAATGCAATTTGTCTATACTTTATCTAAAGTAACCTTACAAAATCAGTTTTGTCTAAAGTCATACTTCGTTAAGAATAGTAAGACTTAACGCCATTTTGCACTTTAAGTTAGAAAAAATATTGAAAAATTCCGACGCTAAATCATAAAAAATAAAGTACATTGAAGTTAGATTTTTGTTTTAACATGTTAGTGTTGTGTTAGTGTTTGTGTTATATCTCCAACGTATACGGAAAAGTAGTATTCTGCGCTGTATGTAAGTAAAATTTTCATTTAGCCACAAAATATTCCAAATATTTAGTGCTTATTTTCCAGTATTTTGTAAGCCCGTCTGTTTTATAGCACTTTCGATCAATTTTACACGATAAACAATCATGCGTTATAGTTTTCAAGTACCAATAGGGACATAAAACGGTATTTTATAAACGTAAAAAAATAGTTAGTTAATCGCCATTTCGATAAACCTACAATGAATTCTCTTTTAAGTAAAAGAGTTCGCCATGTTTTCTAAAATAACAATTCCATAAGTAAAAAAAGTTTTAAAATTTTCTTTGTTAAGAGATGATCGAATTAGTACAACTCGGTGTTAATAGTATTAAGTAAGTATTAAAGATATCTTTAAGCTTATTTTTTGGTATTAAGTCAACCTTAAAGATATCTTGAAATCGAAGTTAAGAGATCTGTTAAGCCCTCAGTCTTAAGTAGGGTTAAAGTCTGTCTAAAGAGTAGTATTAACTCTTTCTTAAAATTGACTTAAATACTGTGCCCACTTTGTCTTAACTCAGTCTTGGAGATATCTTCAAGATATCTTGAGGGACATAATAGTTTTAGTCAAGACAACTGATAGAATTAGTAAAATTTTCTTAAAGATATCTATAATTCCTTTTTAAGACACTTGATTGCTACTTGGGTCTTGCACCGCAGAGAGTTCGTGCACCGGAGGTGAATCGGGAAGCGGAATTGATTCTTGCACGGGACCTACATCATGTTCAGGACCCCAATCTGGCGGAAGCACGGGTTCGTGTACTGGACCCGGGTCTTGCAGTGGAGCCGGAAGCGGCAGAGGCACAGGTTCTTGCACTGGACCCGGTTCGTGTTCTAGCCCAGACTCGGGCAATTTTGACAGGTGTTGTACAGTACTGGTATACCCCGAAATTCAGTAATATGCTGAAAATGGTGTTAAAAGCATGAAAATCGGTACGAATGATCTTTAGTCCAATGTAGCAACAAAATGTTTATCATTTGCAGCATTTTTTGGCGTACCAGCCCAACTGTGTGCTCAAACGAATAATTTTGTAATTCGGGTGTGATTTATTGATGAAATAAATATTTTTGTATTTTATATTTATTTACTTCCATTTATCTTCACACTCATACCATCACGTGCTGTCCTGGTGGCCACTACACGTTGTCAGCGCTACCACCTTTCTACGGAAAAAACTTAAACTAAATTCAAGGTCATGCATAATGATTGATGAATTTCGATTTTCTAAATGGGATAAATAAATACCTTAAAAAGTACTTTTAAATTTTCATTTTCAGTTTTCGCGCTAAAAAGCTAGCCGCCATGTTTGCTTGGTCTGTGACTTCACTAGGGTAGTAATTATAAGTAACCAAACAAGTGAAGTCAAAACTTAATCAGTACTTCCCGATTTTTCCTTGAATGGTCAAGACGAGAATAGGCTATTATTTATAACCCTATTCTCGTCTTGAGCGCGCGCGTCCTTCAAACTAACCAAGATCTCTCGGTTTGATTACGTAGTCTACCTACTTTGCCAATTCACACCTAACCAGGTTAAGCGTTTAACGCGAATTTTCTCTGACATGTTTTCTTTTTGCTGTTACATTAATTAGTTAGGTAAGTAGACATTTTGACATAGTCCATCTATATTCAAGACATTATAATCACAATGCCTTTGTTTCTCGGATTAGAAAGTTTTAGGTTTTCCAAGAATGCTTGAACTGGGACATCCGTGATATGATGTGTAATAATCCGAAATGAGAATAAATGCGAAATGAGGTGACCTATAAATCAATTTCCAAACCAAACCAAGGACTGCTTTCGCCCGAATATTCATTAGTGTAAATGTAAAAATTATCTCAAAAGAGCTGCACATACAAAAAATCTGATCCAATCTCTTGAAATAAAAGTGAAATATTTTTTTCCAAATGCATTAAGATAGTTTGTCGATCCGAATTTCAGATTGATGTTTGACGTAAGATGGTAGAAGTGGGTTCGTTTGACCCATATTCCTTGAGGGTTGCCCCCGCAATGACGTCAATGTTACGTAAATGTAACCGCCAGATTTAACGATGGTGATGATTGTGCAATCAAAATATTAGCAAATTGATGTTACTCGAATGATAAAATGGCTATTTATAGTGGCGCATAATAACGTGAACTTCAATGAAGGGTTCACGATAAAGTAAACCCATTTCCAGTAGATATGCGATACTTATGAACAACGTGATCGATCATGTTATTACGATTGTGATGAAATAATATACAGGAAAATTATTTAATTGAAATTTTATGAAAATTCACTATTGTCAAATTCTACACGTGGTTGAAATCGCTAAGAGCAATAATATTGAAACCCAAGTATACGGGAGACATTAATTTTCAATATTTGGTTTGTGGCTAGCTATAATATTTTAATGTTTTATGACTTGGACACAGTCATAATAAAAATGATTAATGGCTTCTAGAACTTACGTATCTATTTGTGCATTTGGATATTGCATTTCGTTTAATGATCCGCATCCCATGAATACAGGAAAAGCTTGCAATGAAGATTGAAGTTCCCTAAAAACACGCATCTATAGCACGCATCTATTAAACTTAATAATTGTAGTCATGTAAAAACAGAAGCTTTTTGTGTGTGATTAAAGCGTTGCAAGTTTTTCCTGTTATTTCTTCAGATAGACTAAATTTTCAGTCACCAAAAAAATGGGTCTGTTTTACGAACATGCGTACATCATGAACACGAAAACACGAGAAATTTCAAAACAATACGTCAAAGTCACGTTCATCATCACTATCATCATCGCCACAGTAAGAATAAAGACAGAACTGCAACGTCTCGAGTGATTCATTTAAATTTAGTTGTAGACACAGACGACACGTACCTACCTACATATAGTGTTGTCTGGCCCGTTATTATTTCATTTGGCAAATATGCATTTGGCGCCATTTCAACGATATTTTCACAAGTTCGAGCCAAACGGTAAACAAAATATTTTGCTGGGACAGTTAAACCGTAAACACAAATAGTAGAAAGACAAGCAGATGGTTTAAAAACTGGACAATATTCCGCAGGTATTTAAGACTCTGAATGATTTTATTTAAATCTAGACTTGATTAGGATTTTCAACTCTGAAAGGATTATGCCTACGCGACGCATATGCTTCACTGTCATGTTGTTTTTAAATGCAACATTAAAGTTGATGATCTTCTTATTAGTTTTGATGCACAAATCTTTAACACAAAAAGCGTTCGTCTTTAATCTTTTGTTTTTAAGGACGTTGCCTCTCAACTTTTTTCTTTAGTCTCAGAATCCTTTTGCATTGTTTCAAAAAAACCAATCTCAAAACTGGTTTCAGTTAGTAAGCTCTTTTTATGGCCGCCTGGCGATTTTGAGGTTAGTTTAAGGGCACGTGTCGATAAAACTACAATGAACAACCTTTAACCGAACATAACTTCACTGCATACGATTATTACAGTCCAGAAAATACCAAAGTATCATTATGTAAATCTTTAATACAGTGGCCGCTTTTTGTTCGCTTGACGTCAAGTTTTTTTAGCTTGCGTTGGGGTAATATCCTAGTAATGTCAGTACCCGTACCGCAACACGTGACGCTCGCTCACGTTATAAAATTTAATGTAGTGATTCTGATAGCCGAACTGGTGTAAAACTATTTCTTGATCAAGTTATAGTGCTTCCAGTAGGTATTAGGATATAGAGTTTTACTGAAGTTTAACTATTTACGTGTTGCGTTTCTGGCAGACTGTCGACGCCTGTATAAACAGCGTACATGTAGTACAAAGATTACAATTTCAACAACGCACCAAATATAGTAATAATATTCAGTTGCCTTGACGATACATCGAATACGCGAGTTGGCGCCCAAATTATCTGTACAAGTTTCCTTAAAGTTCTAGAAATGGAATCAGATTATCATCGGGGTCAAGAATCTTAGGTCCTTGACTGGTGCCCTTGGTACGGTTGAAATACGAACAACCAACGGTTGTCGCCGGATATTGCTTTTGGCTTATCAATGAATGGAACGCCACAATAATTAAATTCAATTAATTAAGTTACGGGCTACCTGTACATATGTTTTTAAACATATTTTTTTTGACTTTGTGAAATAATGCGTATTTAAAATCGCTTGTGCCCTTTACTTTTTGGCTGTGGGTTAAATAATTTTGAACTAAATGTTCTGTAGTGTGTCTTCGTAGATCTTTGATGTAATTGTGAACAATGTAGTAACTTTCTGCAATGATAAATATGTGAATGTCAAAACGCCAAGGGTAATTGATACTAATATTAAAAATGCTAAAGTAACTCTGTCTGTCTCTTTGTTACCTCTTCACGCTTATACCATTGGAACGATTTTAGTATGGAGATAGTTTTGGGGAAGTAAAAAAGTTATTTATAATCCCGGAAAACTCTCAGTTCCCGCGATATCGCTCTATACCTAGCTCTCTATACTTAGTACTATTAAATACTCTGTGATCTAACCTATTTCCACGCGGACGCAGTCCCGGGCAAAAGCTATTCCTAAATACTCCATTATTGAATGCATGTATACTTACCGTCTTTACGTCGAATGAATTCCCAAGCACTATGCGCAAACATCTCACGTACCTACCTACTGCACTGTTCAACCAAAAAATGTAAGCTTCTTTTATGTCCAACGAATCGATATGTTATGACGTGAGAAAGGGAATCGATTACTATTGTTGGAAATTTCAACATGATTATCACAATGTATATATTTTTCATTTAAGAGCAGTATCACTATAAGTTTTTTTTTATCGCCAGTGATACATTCATCATCAAGTATTTCAATCGTTAGTAGTTAAATACTGGCTCTAAAATCCTTGGCTTCATTATTGATTTCCACGGTATAATCAAATCTGACCGTGATCGGAAAATCGATGCCAAGGCTGGTTTCTCTGCATTGCTCGTTCCATTTTTTATGACTGCAGAAAGTTCTGTGGGACTAACGAGCAGCCCTATGGCACGTTCACCTTGTAACGGGTTCGACGTACTTTCATGGCACTTCTTTTCCTGTCTACCATCTACCCGTGGAATTACTAGTTTAGTTCCATTACGTGAAATGTTATTCTTCGGAGCTGATTATACTGCCTGTACATGTATTGGCACTTAGGTCATTTAGGGCACTACACTCATGTACACTGTTCTATATCTATAGGACAGTGTTAATAGCGTGTAGGGATGTAGGATCCTAACTTAGAGAGTAAGAAGAGCCGAACCACCCTATCCATATATTATGTGACTATCTGTCTTGGTATAATGAATGGATGGTAAAGCTTGACCAGGTACATTAGCTGATGTATCAACGAGGGCGTTAGTTCACCGTTTAATATATGTAGCAACATCAATTTGCAATGCCAGACTGAGCACTGAGCACTATTGCGTGAGTCAGTTGTCAAATTAAACTGGCTGTACTAAACTGGTGTATAATTTTACACCTAAACGTTTTATAAGTTATTATTGTTATTTTTGGTACATTTTCATGTAACGGACCCATGGGGTGGTCATTAAGCATTCATGGGGCCGAAGACAACACGAAGAGGCTATTGGTACCTTTTACTAGAAATGTGAGATGGCCTCAACTGTGGAGATCTGTCCTCCCAGTACAACATGAGGCTGCCAAACTATTATTATTATTTTAATTTTGTAAATTTGAATTTACTAAATTTACGGCATGCATTGTTTTGTCGATGAGTCTCTATTCTGTTATTGCTCGTAGTAATCGAGCAATCTACTGCATTTTGTTTGGCAAAACACTACGCCCGTCGCCAGCAGCTGAAATCACAAGACACGCTTAAAAACACCACGTGCTCGATAAGAACAATGTGATGTGTGATGTGACGTGGAACAAAATTGAAACCGTTACTAACCGAAACACATTATATTATACTCATTCGAAATGGTACGTCATAACCGCCGATAGACACAAGTGTGCAAAGTTTATTGTAGAACACCTTTTGTTACCTACATGCAGTTTTCCGAAGGTGACTTGTTAAGAAGACTTATTGTTGTCGAGATATGACCAAACGTCTTACATTTATTTGAATAACCGTGGAATAATCGTTCCGAATGATTTCTGAAGCCATTTTTTGTAAGTAAATGAAAGTTCCTAAAACGACTTTATTTCTTTAAACCTTTAAACATTCTTCAGAAATGTCAAAAACGATTAGAGACTAAAATAAAAATGTCATTAAAATACCTTTTATTTGGGGTATCTATTCTACCTCATTTTAACTAGATAAACGATTAAGTAAATGCACGTTTTATTTTCGCACAAAAATAAGTAAAAACAATTTTATTTTAACATCATTAGAAATCCATTTACTTACATCTTAATACTTAATTAATCTCTGTAGATCCGCGTTCCACGTACTGTCTCACTTTGTAACAAAATATTAAAAGGAACTAATAGTCCATAAGTGCTTTAATGTATATGACCAATTGCATCAGAGTAAAAAAACAAGCATAATTTAATTACAACTTACTGGCAAATAGTGATCAAGCTGGTTAAATTAAATATTAAAATAATTTAGTGCAATAGAAAGATGTAACTTTCTAGATAATAATAACTAATCCATCCTACCTATAGTATTCATACTAGATTCAAATTATGAAGTATGCAGCTTAATATATTCCACAGACGTAAAGTAGCGTATCATGGATCATGGGATTAGATTAAAGGATTACACCTAGTATTTTTCCCTTTCAATGCATGCGCCGAGATCCGTGTGATAATGCGAAGCCGAATGAAAATCACGAATGCCATACATGAAAGATAGCATGAGTTAATGCTAAATGTCTGTTGACATATGTACTACATACATGAACTCAACTCAACTCACGCCTGTTTTTCCGTTGGGGATGGCAAAGACCACAATAACGCCACCTGGGTTCTATCCCAACATACTTCCCTCGCTTCGTCCACATTCACCCCTCTCTTCATGCAACTTCGTCGGTTTCGAGGCAACTTTTAATTTCACTTCTTTTTTATCGCTTTCATCATGTTGCCTATTCACCGTCATTTTATATCTGTTTCTGTGTGGCTCCGACCTCACGAAACGAGTTGTGTATAATTATGTCAAAAGATATACCTATATCATGTTTCATAGCAATACTTTCTTCATGTTCAACTTGTTCATTGCACAAAACATGATCAATAACAATAATGCATTATTACTGTTAATTATTATTTTGTAATCCGTTACGATGGATTCTTTCAACATTGGGGACAAAGACATGAGACCTTATTTAACTGATATATCGTTAGATGCTTTGTGTTTCTTCATATAAATAGGATGAAGGTAATAAATAATTGCATGCGGAAAACAATTATCGTCTCGTCTCACGTTTTAATAGAGATTGCTAATCCCAATGCTCTAATGATGATACTTATTACTGACCCTCCGGAAAAATCTTCCTTAAGTAATCTAGAGAGTAACACAAGAACATATCTATATTAATTAAATTACAATTAATAATTACCGAACTTGGTGTAAGTATCAAAGTGGTGTGTGAGTTTGAAAGGGCCGACGAAATTTTCGCCAACGAACACAACGTACAAATTTATCAATGCTGCGCAATTTAAAAACAATGAAAAGGCAGAATAAAAAGCAAAACTTAATTTACGTACAATTTATCTTTTTGCGTAATGGAGGAGACCCTAGAACATTAGTGAAAAATTGAAAAACATTGTAGTAGAATCCATCGAGTTTGTTTAAGCTGTGTTAACTTTGAGCTACTTAATTGTGTGACGCAAGACGAAACGCGTGGGAGCTTAATTTTTAATTGCTTAGGTATAGTGGTAATGTAAAGTTACAAACGAAAACATTTTAATTACATTCTTATATAATATTTTTATTAATTGTCATGAAAGTAAAAAAAAAACAATAAGGTCAAGACAAGAGGAAGTGAATTGGAATAACCGATGGTTGGAACTTTGATTTCATAAATGTTTAGGAACCGGTTAAAATATATTCAAACTTGTAACATTTACTTGACATTAAGCCCGTTCACTTGTCAAATAATGTGGATTTTCCTTTTTTGCCGGCTTCGATATGTCACGCGAATGTAGCGTGCACGTTTGTCACCATTAGGGGAGATCGGGGTCAATGGTACTGAATCAATAGGTTTGACAATACAGTTGCGGAACCAATGTGCGCAGTATAGAACGATGAGGAACAACGAAAATTCTTTGAAATATTTCAAGAAATACAATACATGGAATAATTTAAACATCTATAATTTTATTGAAGCAGTATCAGCAGCTATCATATCATCCACTTAGAGGTAGGTACATTTTTTTACGTCGGGAATATGTTTGTACGCAAACCGCAATAGGTATACCGAATCTATTTGCACTCGTTACCACATTTTCATTTTAGAAAACAAAAACATGTTGATTTTTATAGTCTTTTTAATCCTGTTAAGTTCATTTAATAAGTTAGGTACTGAGTGATATAATCTCAAACCTGGCAAAATCATCGGTGTCGAATGTTATCGAGTCACGCGCCGCCGGGCTGTAATCATCACTGTCTGCCAGATAGGTAAGGTCAATCTTATTTATCTTTTTTCATATCAGTCATATGAGGAATCCTCACGCGTTGTCACAACTATTAATTTTACGAGGTTTTACCCGCGACTTCGTCTGCATGGAAATTAACACTATATTTCCAAAGCCCTTTTTCCGGGATACTTTTAAAACCCTTTCCGGAATTACGGGATTACCGGGATTTGTGGGTTTCCGGGATTTCTATCCAAAGTCGTCTTCCGGGATCCCTCTAATGAGTTATCGGGATTTTTAGGGATTTCCGGTATAATAGGTACCTAGCCTATAGCTTATTCCAGGTTACAAACTATCTGTTTGCTAAATTTCATGCAAGTTGGTTGAGCCGTTTTAGCGTTATTGAGAACATCCAAACATCTAAATCCAAACACACGAACATTTATCTTAATTATATTAGTAAAATGGTCTGACCAATCTTAACCAGTTTAGTAACTTATCCATCGTATCCATTGCAAGTACATTTTAGTGGTGTAGGTTAAGATTGGTTACAGATGAGTTATACACGCGCACTCACACGAGCGCACTACAGAGTCTACAGACTGTGTGTGGCGGCCTCCAAAGAAGTTTTATCAAAGACTCAAATAACCCATGTATAGCAAGGCTGTAAATGAGTAAGACAATATCATAATTACGTAAGTCAACACCATGTTCAATGAGAAATAATATATGAGAAATTATTATAGTCGTCACTGTTATAATGAAACGGTTACGGAGATCATGTTTGTTTAATTAATAATGCTGAATAATTCAGCGCGGACATGTGAATACGGCGTGATTTAAATTAGGCGTGGGAGGAAACGTCCATCATTTAGTGGTGTGTTTTATTGCCTTATTGAGGAGTCGCCGTTAAAGGCAATCAAAAATGACGAATGACCTATCTATTACAATTTTAGAGTATTGTGAGTACCTTCCCAAGTAACATTTTGGCCCTATAACTTGAATTATCATCACTAAAAGGTCGAGTAAACGTCGTATAAAGGTCTTAGCGGTGACTACCAGTTGTATAAAGGCGTTTGGGAACACATTCTTGCTCTATAAGCTAAAGAGCCAAATTATCCTATAAGTTGTTGATGTAAAGGTTTATAGAACCATTTTATAGGGCTATTATAGTAAAGTGCTATAAAAACTTCAAATATAGTCACTAAAGAGCTATGTTACTGTATAAAAGTGATTGAAATCACCATTATGTATCTAATTTGCGCTATAAGGTTTCCGGGACAACCGCTATAAATCTTGCGTTTTAGCAGTGATGAACGTTCTACTATACAAGGATTTTACGATATTGTGGTTCCACAAATCACTCCTATAGTACATGGACTTTAGTAGCCATAATGACGCCGTAATAGAGCGGTTTTGTTTTATAATCGATTTTTAGGACATTTTTATAGTACTTAAAAGTGTTCTAATTGTTTTTGAATCCCTATTATAGGCTCGTACGATAGTTGTGTCTATGACTCTTTTATATGGCCGAAACTTTCTATAATGGAGTTTATAGATCCGTCATAGGATAAAGAACTCTAATTTTACTCAAACTTTGACATGACAGGAGTCGGTGGTACTATAGTGAGCCGATAAGACCCACGGATGTACTTAATGGCTCTAAAGTAGAAATGACTGTGAATTTAATTTTATAATATCAATATATTTTATTCAAAACTCAATTAATCGAGGGCGCATTGAAAATACTAAGCAAATCATATACTATTCTATCAGTAAAACTTTAGTCGCACGTGCTTTTTGCAGCATTGATCGAAATATTAAATGTCTAAATAAGATAACATAAACTTACCACGATAGAATAGAACTCCTTTATATAATTGAATTATTTTTGTTGTCCATGAGTAAAGTTCACAGCAAAAACACACAATACCAAACTTTGCCGAGAAAGCGCCTCAATAGGAATCACGGGTTCTACTATAGACTAAAATAGGACTATAAGGGAATCAACGAACGCTACTACAGTATAAAAAAGCACTATATTAGCGTTACTGTGGCCCGTATGACACTAAATTGTAATACGAGTCCTCATTACATCACCTTTACAGACCTAAAACGTCACAACTAAAGCTGCTACGGTTCCGCTATATCACTAAATGGAGATATAACTGCGCCAGATCGGCGTTACTCAACCTTCTATGGCCTTTTATAGGGCTAAGGTGGTGTTTTGAGAAATGTTCTATGGGCTACTATAGAACCAGAAATTGTTACTTGGGTTGTTACCATATACATAGGTTAGTACCTACTTACCTACTTATCGCTTAAGAATCTGGGTGGAATTTTCGTGTATAACCGTTCATACTGGATATCGTGATCAAAACACGTAAAGACATACGAGCGACGTTACAACGTGACCTGAATATTAAACAGTGGGACCTTTAACGCATCTAAACATGCCACTTAACCCTAAGCAAATCATAACCGATATAATTATTGTTCATCGATAAGCCATTTCAGAACTAACTGATAGTTTTTTTTTGTGCTATAAATACAGTGCTCAGTGCTTTATATTGGGTATCACTTATTAACATGTTTTTTTATTGTTTAGCTTTAAATAACATGTGATCAACGTATGTTTAAAAACAGATAAATAGAAGGTGGAAAACAAATACAATACGTAAACTCTAAAATAAATAAATAACTTTGCCACTTTTAGGAAGAAAATAGCGTGATCACCTTCAACTTAATTGTCCTCTTTGAGTCATTCTTAGAAACGGTAATATCAGTGTTTGACATAAGGAAACCTCTGCATTACTACTCTATGGCACCCATGACTGAAGCACGTGGACAGTTTGGACGCGTATGCTACCATCACGATTGAACAGTTCGAGCAATTAGGTGCGCTATAGTATACCTACGTCTTTTCAGGCTTCAGTACTTCGAAACAGGCCAGAGTTCAAGTTGTCGATAACGATAGGTATGTACCTAGTTGATGGTGTTGCTAGTTGCTATGGAGTCGCCATGATAAGATTTAAGACTCATAATAGTTTAACGTTTGAAGTTTAAACGCTGTTTTTATCTCATCGGGTCATCAGGTATATCGAAAAGTTTACCTATGTAAGTTTCTCATCAGGAAAATGTCTGTTGATTTGCCACCTTTCGTAGTTAGAAGTAGGTAAGACCATTATTGCATCATTCTGCCGATACATCTCTACCGCGGAATAAAAGTATCTTGATATAAAATTAAACTATCTTGATATTATCAAATATTATTGAGGATAGACGCACGTGAATTTACTGTAGTATTTATGTTAAGTATCTATTCAAGATAGGATAATTAATGTGGAACTTTTATCGCTTATTACTTCCAATTATGCTCAAAATATATAAATGATAATTTTGTGATATTCATCGTGAATCGTGCTATGACATCATAATTGAATAAATGGAACATAATTGTTATAGGTACTTATTAGATACTACTTGGTTCATTTTTGTAATTGTTTAACATATATCAATCAAATGACACCCACCAACGTGTTACAGAATTTTATTACCTACTCTAGGATATTTTTTCTTTCCTTATATGAGAATAATTAATTGAACAGTTTAACCACCATTTCAGTAGGTCTCAATATCAATGAGGGACCCAAATTCGCGCTTTTTGATAAAATGAGGGCGCAGTTACCCGAAAAGTATTACTAGTTCCGGCAGACCGACTTTAATGAGATATTACATGACGCACTCTGCCGAAACTGCGCAAAAACTTTTTAATAAAGCATTCATGGTTATCGCGACACCGTTCTGTGTCGTTTTATTAGTTATTTCAAGTGGCGATACGCGGAATAATGATGTAGAAGTAGGGTGCTTGCCCCCCAATTTGTCCTCGATATCGGACGCGCAGCGCAGTAGCCCGAATTGAAAGCGTTTACCTTTTGCGTGACGCATGACTTTGTACGTATATCGGTTAATAAGAGTGGGTTAATGAATTAAACTAACACACTAATGAAATGGAAGTTTGTTTTATAAATAGATGATAAATCTAGTAAAGGCAAGTAAGTATAATACACGTATATCACCTTGATTTTAGCCGTTTCCCACTAACAAATATTATGGCGACAATGACACGGGAATAACCCATTAAATTAACAAAATATTTTCCTTAACACTTATCCTTGTAATATTAGTTTCCCAAAATAAACAAATTAATTTTGAATGCTTAAGTAGTTGTGTTTCCTCCTAAATAACGTTTTCTAAAAAAAATTAATATCCGTGACTTGAAAAGATTGTAGAGTTCCCGATGGTTAACTATATTATTTCTCTTGTTGTATCAATATTATTATTTATTTATTTTTATTATTATTGTGCGTATTTTTGTCCGTGTCAACTTCTGTTTTCTCACCGAGCGGTCTCGACGGAAGACCAGCGTTGGCTTTACGAGTACAGCTGACACATGCTGAGTCGGGACCATTTCGCATCACTGTATAATCACTTTTATTAATCTTTATATCTCTTTTTGTATGTTTGTGTGCGAATAAATGATTTATTTATTTATTTATTTAGGAGATAAACAGAAACATGCAGAGTAATAAAAAAAACAGGGAAAAAAAATACTAAATCTAAATACAGCTATTTCCTTCAACATATCTCACTGTGAACACAAATTTTATAGAAGTGACAACATTATTAAGCGGTAGCATTTACTTTACATAAAAGTACTTAGCTTACATAATAAGTAGTGCTGGAGTGTTATGACAAACAATAATTTACAATACTTATTTATACTACAAATGAATTAGTTATAACATATTTACTAGGTGTATAGAGTACTTTAACAACTTTTTTTTTTTTAATTACTATGGCTTATGTAAAACAAAGCTATTTATTATTATTTTGTTTATTTCTAGGCTGATAATGCTCGATATAGGTCTGCAAAGCAGTGAGTGAGATCTTAAAATCACAAGTGCTTTTATTGAACTTTTTCGTGGATAACTTGGCTTAGATAATCAGCAGCCATATGCGATAGCATTTTCTAGGGAAACGGGATCTAACAACGGCAGGTGGATGCAACATCTTCATTACTTATTATTTTACTAGTTTTACCACAACCGGTAAAAAGTATCTTAAGCGCCAAAGTTGCATTTACGTGAACGCTACCTATGCTAATAATTATGCTAAAATATCATCATTTACCGGGGTTTTTGCTACGCTAAAATTTTCTAGAAAATTAACGCTTTAATTTCCTCAACCACACGACGACTCGTCAGTTTGTGTAGATGCTAATGATACACACACACTCAAAGGCTTTCATAATACCCGTGACTAATCTGTTGCAACATTTGCAACAGCTAAGCGGCCCCAATCCGTTGAACTTGACACCATCTCTGGATTTTTCATGTGCTTTTTTTAAACCAAAAACGGCATAGGTACTTATGATTCCCTATGTCGATAGGCTACAGTAAACACATGCTATCAGGTGGCTTATATGCTCGTTTGCCTACATGATAAGGCCCTGTCTACACAGCGATTTTCACCGTGTGATTTCTTTTCCGCAATTTTAACAATTAATTAACGGTAAAAATTCGCTCGGGAAAGAAACTGCGATTTGATGCAGATTGAACGCGATGCGATTTTATGGGAATAGATCGCAGTGCTGGGAACTTTCTTTTAAATTTATTCGCAGTGCGAACAACTGGGAATGAGCAGACAATGCGTTGAGATCAAGTTGGCTACATTTTGATCTTGTTTTTAATATGCTCTGTGGAAAACGCATTACGTTATCTGGTGACTCAAGCGACAAAAACCAGGTGAAAGCTCATTAAGAGTTCAAGATAACATGAATTTTTTCAATGGAAATGCGTTTTTTAAGTTAAGTCCTAATTTGATCAAAGTTAATATTTTTAGTCATTTAGGGGAGAAATGTAGTGTAAATTATTAGATACTTACCCAACTTTTAATTAAGTACCAAATCTACTTAATACGCCAGCATCCATTATGAATGCAGGTACCTAGCTGAAGACTGGTTCACATAAAATGTTCCTACCTTAAATCTAACTTGCTCATAGTAGACTTAAAAAAAACCTAATCCGGTATGTTTCTTTTTAAACCAGTTTGCAAAGCCCTTCGTTCGTATGGCAGTTACCTGAACCCGTACCGTACCTACGTCAAAAACATCATTTTGCCATCCCTTTCACACTCTACTCAAATTTATAATTGAGTGAAAGGGATGGAAAGGACAGACAGATGTCTTTAAAACTCAACCGTTTCGGCTTTGCTCCGACGACAAAATAAAGGAATTTCGGTCTGACCTTCCACTTAAACTAAATATTTAGCGTTAATTCGTCGGCATATCGAGACAAAAAGTAGCTTGAGTTCTTCCAAGTTCTAATATATAAATGTCAAAATTCACCTAAATTCGTCCAGTAATAGAGCGTGAAAATGTTACAATCATTCGAAAATTTCGTGTTGGAAATAGATAGATATGAAATCTTATACTTTATACACTCTAAACTTGTAGGTATGTTTATTTATTTCTTTATTCCTTCTAGCGACCTCAGAAACGGCTCTGACGTTTTGGACGAAATTTGGGTTTATGGAGGCGACAAATCGATCTGGCTAGGTGTCATATCTGAGAAAACTTGGTTTTAGCTATTTTCACCCGAGCAAAGTTAGGTCGCCCAGGTTATGTTATGTTATGGCTATTCATAGTAACTAGTAGGTGTAAATAATAAATAACAATGCAGATTTAAGAAAAAAAAATGTCCATTCATTTAATTAGAAATTAGTCATAGGTATCAAATAACACTGTCACAGCTCACTTTCTGAAAATGCAGTAATTCTTACAGCTAAATCACATCAGTATTTAATATTTTCATAACCTACCTGTACCCTACATTTTTTGGCACTCAAATTATATGATAATAAACGATTTGAACTTCCAAATTACAGACACAGACAGTAATTGAATATAGCGCTGTAGATTATCTTTTCAATCAAATGCCAAAGTAATATGTGAGTAACTATTTTAATGCTCATCAAATAGGAGCTGTTTTTCATTGTCGATCATGCATTGAATGTCAACTTGCAACAAAAGGGCCCTATTAGCTGGCATGGCTCGTAGTTGCTCTGCCATACGATTCGCAAATATCTGTATGTCGTCCATTACCACAGTCGCTAAGGGATAATTCGTCCCTGAAGTACTAGCAGCCGGCTTCACAATCAATGTAGGCACCTCTAATCTTGGTGCTTCAGCTCGTGGATTCGTTTCGAGTTCAAGAGGTTCTTCTTTAATCTCTATCATATATTCTTGTGGACACAAAGGATCCTGGAAAAAAGGTCATGATATGAAAGAAATTTACCAAACCGTAAATTTGAATTGAATGCAATGCCTTTGTGTTATGGTGATCATGCTTAGCAATGCAAAGCATTATGTTTCGAGTAATAGCGAAAAGCCAGACAAGCAATTAAGCGCTGTAAAACAGAACAGTAAATATGTAGTTCTATAGAATCATACATTCTTTTTAGTAGTAGCTTCTTGAGTTGTTCTGTGTTTAATACTTACTTCATCATGTGGCAAGTCCGGTTCTACTTTAATTCTGAAAAACGATATTCAAATTAGTATTTAAGTATTAAGGTTGAAGGATCACTTATAAGCAACAATAATTACCGCAAAGCTGGTTCTGGGTTTATTGATAACATTTTTGACGCATCTATTGTATGTTTCTTAAATGAACTCCTTACAGGATTTTTAAGTTCCTTATTCTTTAATTTCTTTTTCTTGGGTCGCACTTGTGCTTTATGTAGTTGTGTTTCCAATTCAGATGTCGATGGGGCTTCTTTTCTTTTTCTCAATGGTCTAAAAGAATAGAGTTTCAACTGAATATACATGTCTAGTTAAAACATAATATAAATATGGATGTATGACATACTTTCCGCCGACTAAAATGAAGTCCTCAATTTTGTCATCTTTCCGTGTATTAATTTTATACCTGTGAAAAATATTTATACACTTTTACAAAAGTTATACTTAATTTATAAATTAATTGGGTCAGACAACTATTAGTTATTCTGTCCCGTTTATCGGGATAGAAATATTGAGAAGTTTCCTAGAAAAATTGTTACAAGATGGACTATTAAGGTGCTTGAAAAGTGTCCCTTAAGAAAAGACTCCATTATACCTTTATGCAGTATTTTTTTGTCTCGACACGGTTTTTTAGACTAGTCGTTTAATCAAAGCTCGAGTTCTTTTAGACTTGTATGAAGGGGACTCAAGACTTCTGAAAGAGACCTGAAAGTCCTTTATAGAGACTCGAGCGTGTTTTGTTTACTATCTGAATAATTCGAATGAAGAATGATTTTGTTGTTTGATACTTCAAAACTTTCTGTTTCAATTTTCATTATTTGGGCATTTTTACTAAATCTTGTACCCCAATTAGTGAAAATGTCAGAAAAAAATTAAGACCGCGTCAGTTTTGTGACCACAATTAAGAACGAAATTCATATGAAAGCAAACTATTTTCTCGATGTTTTTTAAAGATTATTCATTAAGAAATTTATAAATCGTATGAAAATGTATAATTCCGTTAAACTTAATGCTTAATGATGGTCACAAAACTGACACGGTCTTAATTTTTTTCTAACATTTACATTAATTGGGGTACAAGATTAAGTAAAAAAGCCCATTTGACACGAGTCTGTTTAGGCACGCTTACTAATTAATAAGTAAGATAAATAAAGATGAACAGAGATTTTCAACTAGATCGAAACGATTTTTTTCCATCAAAGCAACAGCTTATTAACCTTTTCATACTACTTGTATTTTTCAAAAATCTTACTTCTTTATAACTTCCTTGCATAAAGCCGCTAGTTTTTTCGGATTCTTTAGCAGCCTTTGGGCCCTGGAACAAAAAAAGTTCATGTACTTACTTAAGTGTTTACAACATCTTCCGCGAACCAACTGTTATGTAAAATATTTAATTTTATACCTATATTTACTTAGGAACGGGCAAATATGGATGACCTTAAGGACCCTCGCAAACGGGGAAATAAAACGAATTTTACTGTTGCCACAGCTTATATTTAGCAATTTATTTTTACTAACACACTGTACAGTCGAGTTCGCCAATATATAAGCACTTTTGCACCTTACCACGTTGTAATAAGGTCCAAAAGTGTACACATATTAATGAGCTCGACTGTACCTACATCGTGGTCTCTATTTACCCCAACGGGGAAAGGCATGAGTGTATGTTTGAATGTAGGTATGTACGTCGTACTACGATTATGATGAATCGAATACGAAAAACGCATAAGACAGCCTAACAAAAATACCCACATATTTTTTATAAAATTAGAATTAAAACGCGACGAATGGTTTACTGCGCCTAGAGATCTACTATCTAAAGTCCCGCGCCTTCACATTTCAAAACGCTTCAATGTAGGTATGTATTTAAAAAGCACCACCAACACTCTCAACACATAATGTGTGCGTGCTGAGACAGCCATCAACTATGCGTTGAGAGTGTTGGGTGCTTTTTAAATAATAATAAAAAAAATAAAGCGTCTTGAAATGTGAAGGCGCGGGACTTTAGATAGTAGAAGAGCCTTAACAGTGGGACCTTAGGTATAGGATGGAGGTTGGTGATATAATATAACACTTACCCTGAAACTCCTGCTGATTCACCTTGCTTCAGAGCTCGCAGTCGGTTTAACCTGCAAAGAAATATTACATATTAAAAAAGTATAATAGTGTAATTTTTTTTCCTACATAACAGGTTCCATGTACAGTTTTTGCGACGCGACTTTTTGGCATTGTAATGTTGGATTATTATTTCAATGAATTAGTAATTAACTATTTCAACGAATCAAATGCATTTGACCAATTTCTTGTCCTTACTTAGCAAAGCTTTGAGCCTTCTGCGAATACCGTTTTCTCATCAACTTGGATGTAGGTGGTTTCCTTGTTTTCTTATTTGCCATTTTTGGAGATTGTCAATTGCACCGCATTAGGCACCAAGGGCTATATTCGAAGTCTTAAATAGGGATCTCCCTGTTCCCTAAAGCATCGCTCACGCGTCAAGTTGAACTTTAAATCTAGGTGCTTTAAGTTCACGCGACGCGTGAGCGATCCTATAGGGAACAGGGAGATCCCTATTTTAAGTCTTCGAATACAGCCCCAAGTTCAATAACGATAACTCAATAACAACTTTAACAATCAAAATCAACAAGTAAGAGTAGTGTGGATCACACCCAGATAAACAACGCTACAAATACTGCTAATTCGTACTATGCCACAAATTTCACGGATTCGTAGAATGAAATGATAAAATAACGTCATGCGCCACGCGCGCTGTGTCTACTTCGGAAGTTCGGAATGGCAACATCGCGAAAATCGAAACGGCTCAGCTCAGAGCACGAACACCCCACCCAACGTCGCAAGAGGGTTGCCTTTGCAAGTTAAAAACAAAGATACCTATACATACCTATAGTTAGGTACTAATGTACCTAACTATAGGTATGTATAGGTATCTTTGTTTGGCTAGGAGAACGTATGATTTTCGTCTAAAAACTATGTAGGTACCTACCTATATTAAACGATTAAGTGTTGTACCTAAGGACATATCTAATTTTTTTTATGTCCAGACAAGCTGGCACAGCTACAGCGGTAACTTACAAAAGTGATCATCTACCCTAACACTTCAACGTTGACTGTACATCCACTTAGAAAAACTATAGTTTTAAGAGGATATTTCATATTCGAGAAATTTAAATCAATGTTGGTGTCTCGCTGGAGCGGGTGGAGCGATAAGCGATAGAATGTGCGATAAGGACAACTGCAGCTCCGTCGAAAAATCCGACGTAAAAAACTCAGAAATCGAGGTTTAGTTCTCCACCAAATATAAACCAATCGTAATGGAGTTTTGGGAACTGGATGAGAATGAAATTACCTGTGTCTGACCGTTTTGTATTTGCGTTTTTTTTGTTGTGGTACCTATTTGTATACCGGGCATTTCTTTGCGGCCTATTCAATGGGGGCTATCGCGTGTGAATTTGCCACTAAAAAAAATGAAAATGAAAAAATGAAAAATAATTTATTCGTTTTCTTATGTACTAAGTTTACATGTTCTGGTGTCCCTTTTTAAGTAAAATATATACCTGTGCTAAGGGGCACCGATCCTCCATTTGATGGCATCTATAATTAGTACGCACATTTCATGAAAGGTAAGTTTTTATTATAATTAAGGTAAGTAGTAATTTAGTAAATATTAGGTGACTGAATGTGGTATAAATTTTTTATCTTTACTGTACCCTAGGATTATACAAGATGAGAAGTAAAACATAACACAAAAGGGGTTCTGGTACATGTCTGTATGAACCCGTGAAATTGTATGTGATGTGATGTATGTGTGTGTGTGTGTGTGTGTGTGTGTGTGCGCGCGCGTGTGTGTGTGTGTGTGTGTGTGTGTGCATGCGTGTGTGCCTGCGCTGATGGTAGGTTTATGTTTGATTAAATGCATTTGTATCTGCTTTTTTAATATGCATACTAATGCTTTGAGAGCGAAAGTAAGTCACTCTGTATCTGACTGAGTGATCACTCGTCACACTTAAACAACTGGTCTGATTTACATGGAGTTCTGTAATAGGAGAGAAAAATTGTACAAACAGGAAATTAGTCACTTGGTTCCCAAGGGGAAACTAATATGCAAAGTCAAACAACACGGACAGAGTCACTGGCATAAATTAGTTTAGTATTATGTTTTCTAAGTCATCATATGATTGAGTTTTAAGCCACGAAGTAATTTTGGCCCTGCAATTACGTTCAGTGTTCGAATATATGTCAATTTCTTTATTTATTATATTATATAGTTTAGCAGATAAGGTGGCATACTGCCTCCGCGCAAACGCTGTTTTCACCCTCGATGCTGAGATGACATCAATCCTTCTCCTCCGTTTCAGCTTGTCAAGTTTCACATACATGGTAGATTTATGTCGCCTCAGCACCGCATTCAGTGTGTACAGCTTGCGCACAGACAGTAGGCCACAGAGTGCATATAAGTCATTTGTAGGGAATCTACGGGGCTTAAAATACATAACTTTAAGGAGAGCACGCTGTGCCCTCTCCAATTGAATAAAGTTGGTTTTTGTGGCACCACCCCAAATTGGTATACAATAAGCTATCACAGATTGAGCTAGTGAGGTGTATATCTGGTTTAGTAATTTAGGAGGAGCCACATGTCTCAAGTTCTTGAATATCCAGATCATCTTACGAACTCTGGTCATAACCAATTCGGTGTGTGCATGCCAGGTGAGACGTTGGTCCACCATAATCCCAAGGTATTTTGTGTTTGAAACTCTGGTTATTGCAGCACTAGAGGCGCTAGTGTCGCGTGAGGTCCAATAACATTCAGTTTTCACTGGTTTTGGCAGGCTTCGTGATATAAATCATAATTTCTTTAATTTACCTGTTGAAAAGTGATCTCCTTCGTGAAATTATCGCAAATATGGATTACTTATTTGGCTATAAAATGTAAATGCTTTGAAAAAAAATATTTTTTCCAAACAAAACGGAACTGCACAACATTGCGGCATAGCTGCTCGATATGATGATAGTTATTTATAATTAATAATCTTAATGAGATTCAAGATTGAAAACTTCGTTTCGACGCCGATCTTATAAAGTCGCCTTTGACAGCTATAGCTGCCACTGTTAGACTAAGGTCCAGAGGTATACCTCTGGACCTTAGTCTACAGTGGCGCCAACTGGTGAGCAAAGAAACGATAGTCCCCATTGGGCCGTTTTCAGCGTTGTTTGGAGTCACCTACCTAGTTCTATCAAAAACAAAAATATCACAAATAGCAAAACGTACCGACACAGATAGTCAGTGATGATATTGATCTTATTAAAAAAAATGATCTACGGTCAAAATCTAGGGAGGAGGGAAAAAGGGATCCCCTTGTTTCCCATAAAATTGTAGGGCCTAATTTCGTTAGTCAGAAAATGTTAGTCATAAAATTTATGGAATTAAGTACCATTAGTCATAATAATCATAAACATAACTTGAGATACTCCTAACGTTCAGGAGTCATACTATCAAGTGTAATACACGTCGTTAGTCATAATATTGATATCCATAATATCTGAAGACATACTTGTTTATTATCAGAAACTTAATAAATCATAAGCTTTTAAGTCATAACTGTTTTAGGTCATATTGTTTTATAGCCTTATACACACTGGGCTTTTTATTGGTAGTCATAACGACTTTATTAGATTAAAAAAATATTCATTAGAATGAAATACTGCGACACACGAAACATTTAGGTTGGGTTAGGTTAGAGTATGAATATTTACAGAAACGAAATGCTGCGATAGACGAAACATTTAGGTTAGGTTAGGTTGGAGTATGAATATTTACAGGAACGAAATGCTGCGACAGACGAAACATATAGGTTAGGTTAGGTTAGAGTATGAATAATTACAGAAACGAAATGCTGCGACAGACGAAACATTTAGGTTAGGTTAGTGTATGAATATTTACAGAAACAAAATGCTGCGAGATCCGAAACATTTAGGTCAGGTTAGGTTAGAGTATGAATATTTACAGAAACGAAATGCTGGGACGGACGAAACATTTAGGTTAGGTTAGGTTAGAGTATGAATATTAACAGAAACGAAATGCTGCGAGAGACGAAATATTTAGGTTAGGTTAGGTTAGATATATTTCTACGCTATGAATAATTATCGCTAGTAAGTTTTATGACTAATGTAAAAATTCACATCTAACGTTATGTCAGAAAATTTTAGGATCAATTACATTATGACCAATGATAGTTCTGGGTACTGATTGGTATGACTAATGATAGTTCTGACCCACGACTATTATGCCTTACGAAATTAGGTAATTCGTTTTTATGGCTTTTTATATTATTACTAACGGCATTATGACTTGCAATAATTATTAGCCAAAACATAATGACTTGTGAAAATCGGAACTTCGATGTTATGTCAGTCAATATAGACCCGGGAAAAATGTCGAGAACGTACAGTCGAGTTCGCCAATATATACACACTTTTGCACCTTACCACGTTGTAATAAGGTCCAAAAGTGTACACATATTAATGAACTCGACTGTACCGTTTGTACAGGAAAATGACGACTAGCATATTGTCCTCTTAATGAGAGGTAGTAATTAAGTAAAATACACTATTAGATACTTATACCTAAATAAACCTATATCATAAATATTTGGCAAAAAATATGCGGTTCTCGCATGGCGCAGTTGAACGAAATCAGTCCAAATCCTTGACCTCGTGTTGCTCGTTGTTATTTAGACTTATCGTTTCTAAATGAGCCATGTAATCGTCTGCGACATGCGATTATGGAATCAACATTTGTTAGGCACAGATAGTATCTAAGGCGTGTCTGTAGCGTAATTTCACTTTGTTTTCAGTTGGGTTCGGAAAAGTAGACTAGTAGCTAGATTTCCCCGGGACTAGTAGTTAATTTCGCATTTATTTCTATGGATTAAAGAATAAAAAATCCTTTCGCAAATAAAAGAAGTATTTTAGAACCTACTAGTTATTGTCCGCGTGGAATTTGATAAGAGCGTTCTACCCCCCAACCTACCAAATTGTGGAAATTTTGTGGCAATCGTATCAGTAGTTTTGAGTTAAATCCGGACATACACAAACTACTACCTACTAGGTGCTACTACTACAGCCTATTTGCGTGCCACTGCTGGGCACAGGCCTCTTCTCATCACGAGAGGGTTTGGGCTATAGTCCCCACGCGGGCCCAGTGCGGATTGGGGACTTCACACACATCTTTGAATTACTTCGCAGAAGCGTGCAGGTTTCCTCACGATGTTTTCCTTCACCGAAAAGCTCAGTGGTAAATTCAAATTGAATTTCGCACATAAGTAAACTTAGAGGTGCGAGCCGGAATCGAACCCCCGACCCTCTGCATGAGAGGCGGTAGGTCAAGCCACTAGGCCACCACGGCTTCCATACACAAAACTTAACCTAAATTCCTAGTACTTAATAGATTAGAACAAAACAGTCATAAAATGAAAGTAAACTGGCTTTTATTGGCAAGTAGGTAGGTACTTAAAAAGAAACATGGCTGTAGTTTCTTGACAAAAATGTGTTCACATCATAGACGTAAATAATATAGACCCGGTCTAACGTACACGTAATATGTCCCCACTTCCACGGTGTCCAATCCAAAGTTCTGTCACCGAGCGTGCGTGACAATAAGCGTTATTAAAAAAACTTTTTTCGAAACTGTTTCTCAGTATCTAAAAACTCGTCTCGTTGTTGAAAAAATGTGAGCCAGCTTTAGTGTCACGATATAAATTTAACTTTGGATTGGACACCAATGAAGTGGGGAAACATGACATGTATCTACGTTAGGCCGGGTCCATACGAAGTATTATTTATGTCTATGGTTCACATGGACGACGGGTCCGGGGTCGTGTCAACTTTTCCCTTTGACTGACCGCGTGGGACTGCCGCGCCGCCTGCGCAGATACCTACTTGTTATGAAGGAATAAGGGCCTTATCACACTTGCGATTTGCGAGCGAGTTGAAAGCGTTTCTCAATACAAAACTGGTACGCGGCGTACTCGCGGCCTGTTCGCCTCCATACAAAACTCGCTCGCGAATCGCAAGTGTGATAACGCTCTTAGAGATGGGTAATGTGAAAAATTGGTTGTCTGTAAAGTCGGTTGACGGACGATAAAATTGTATACGTGATAACGTCACGTAACGCTACACTACGACGCTACTATTGCGTCATATTTTTTGAGGGCGCAGCCGGCGTTCATCATATTATAAGAAGACGTTATCACGGCAAAAAGAAATTGTGACGACACAACTGATTATTTGATGGAAGAAAATAATTATAAGTTCATAAATATATTACGCTTTATGACAAGCTACTTATGACAATTTATCCAAAATTTTAACGTAGATTAACTTACCGCCTTACCTTTTTTCAGTCATTTTTCGTGCTCTTTCGCGTAGAAATACCTTGTATTTCTTTTTCAAAACTTTTTTCTTCGGTTTACCCATAAGACTAGTTCCTCTAAAGTTAAAATAAGTAGTTATTTCTCTTCAGTTTAAACCCGTAAATAGATAGGTAAGGTATAGCGGGGTAAGACCGTATGCATGAAAAATCTCCTAAATGCGACCATATTTTTTAACGGTGGCAACATGATGTAGGACGTCATTTTGTTCTCTATCGTTCACTAGTTCCCGTTTGCTGCTACGACGGTGCGGTCGTGTGCTACGGCGGATTTTAGAGAACAACGTAATTTTTGTCTTTTTTGCTTCCATCCGATCTTTTTCTTGTACTTTTATTTAATTATTTTGGCGAAAATATAGCTTGTTATATGATTATCTCATATGGATACTGATTTTTTCGTAGTGATGGCTAAATTGATCTAATTAAGACTCGCTTAAGATGCCTATTAACGGATATCCGGTGTTCCCCCTCACGGGTGAAGATCGAATGAAATCATCCGGTCTTTGCCGGAATAAAAAGAAGCAAGTGGTTCTCAAACATTTTACATGAATGTTTTATTTGCAAAATGTTTAGAAACCTCACTACATTAGTTTGTAGTGATTTTTCATTCACTATACTTACTATTCTGTCTTTGTACTTATTTGATATTAAAAAAATGATCAAAGCTGTTTTTTACCTTTGCTACATCATAATATTAATAAATAAAATAAATAAATAAATGAAATTTAAGTATAATAAACCAACATAAAATCTGTGATGCAATTCTTCATTATTTGACATCTTTTTTATGACTACATAAAGGCGGTGCGAAGTTCGCCGGGTCAGCTAGTATACTAATACTATTTCAACCCACTCTGGACTATTTTATCATATCTACTAAACTTATACATCAGAATTACTGTATCTCATAAACTCGGCCAATGCGCCCATGCCCATTTACACATCTATACTTCCATATATTTATATTGTAAAACCGAGAGTATGGGGAGTCCTGGAGAAGTCTATTTTTTATTTTGGAAATATGAATAGTACCCGCGGGAAAGCTATAACCAAATTCCACGCAGACGAAGTCGCGGGCAGAAGCTAGTTCGTAGTATATGCTTACACTAAACTTTATACTCCATATCATTAATTTTGACAAAAGTCAAATCCATCCGACCTTTCCCTCGTAGGCAAATGATTCATTTTATGGCGAGACAAAGTTTGAGAACCCTAAAATGTAAAAAAATCAAGGTCTGGGGTAAGATCGGATGCAAAACAGTACAAAAATAAGAAATCGATTGGAACATTTGTCTGCAAAGTTATTTCATGCTGGTTTTTTTATATGTTTTAGAGCGTTAAACATCTGATAAACCTCTTTTATGCACCTTCTTCTCAAAGCGATAGCAATGGTTTTAAAAATACGTCCGTTCTTACCCCCGAAGGTCATTTTTTTACCATATGGCCAAAAAAAAGTTAGTGTTGTTTTTACAAGCTTTAAAAACAGAAACTGTTGAGTTTACAAGAATATACTAAATTTACATGAATGTGTCGTTTTTTAAACTAACGATTGCTTTTTATTTCATTGATTTATCTTAAATAGACCGCAACCCTTGTTCAATTGGTCTTGAATCCGTCCGTTCTTACCCCGCTATACCTTATTCTCGCGTTAAAACAACAGAATTTACGTCCACTATACACGACGTGCCGAAGCATTCTGAATGTGGCACGGGGGGGGGGGGGTTACCGAAGGTAATGCACAATGTTACCTTACCATCGCGTGGAAGAAAAGGATAGCAGCGCAAGCATCAACTACTTTCAACGTATACACCAAATTAATAAAATGTAACGAATCCAGACAGTTGAAAAACATTTATAGTAAAAGGACATTTAAAAACCTTATTTCAAAATGCTTAAAAATAATCGATGCGAAGCTTGATAATTGATGCTTAAAGATGCGAAGAGGGCATGTTAAAAAAAATATTGTTTTTTTAATACCTTTTGGCTTCTCTGGCTTTGATCAGAATATCCCGATGACTTCTTTTTCTCGCAGTTGTTGGTTTAACTTTGTTACCCATATCCTACCGATCTAAAACCCATATCTCAAACATTACGAAACCTTCGCAGTCCGTCGGAGTTTGTGAAAGCGGTTTTTTTTTTCTTTTTCGTCTGTAGTTACATTACTCAGTAGGTACCTATAGGAAGACAAACAGTAACACTTAAGTCTTCAGAGTTAACTCGCCAATATAAAATTCAGTAAATGATGTAGGTCTACATTCTATGGGTTATCTAACTTAGGGTATGATACTTGTAAAAATACTGCTCTGCTGCTTATGATCGGTGTCCTCTAAATATCGCTATCTCACTCCCTCGTACGTTGCGCACTCCCGATAGCGCACGGCAAAAGCAATACGTCCACTTCCTCGAAGGCCTGGCCGAGACTGAATTCACAACTGCGTCTCACATCGAGCGGTTCTATCCAGAAAGCTGGCAACGTCCCAAATAGCTGTATTTGCTGTTTTCATTAATTTATCAATATTAATGAATGAAAACAAGAACAATCGCTCTATAGTTGACTAAAACGTTAATAATGGATTGCAAAAATTTTCATTGTAGCACGAAATTTTTAATAACATAGAAGCAATTTCGTTTGAAAACTTTTCATTTTTTTTTTCATGCATTTTAATAATATTTTTGACTATAAATTTCAAATCTTCCTAGCAAATACCTATATTTAAAACGACACTCGTCAGTCAACCACAGAATGAGATCATTATTTGTAGGTTAGTTTAGTTTGTTGTAGTAAAAGTCATAACTTATTACCTATGTTAAACGAAATTTCTAGATTCAGGTTGTCTGTTATTAAATTTAATGGAGTTTGTTACAAGCTTTCTAAAAATACTACAAGTTTCATGTAGTTTATTTGGTAAATTCCAGACAAAAATCGCGACAAACATCAAAATGTTTAGCAATACTTCGAAACCGCTAACGATAAAATGAGGACTGGAAGAAATCTGGACTTATCGCTGTCTAGCGATAAGACTGCCTGGCTTATCTGTTATCTTTTTTTTGTATTTTATTTATCTTCGTCGTGTAATAAAGTAAACTCTGTTCAGCATTAATATCCTTGATAATTATCTTATCATAGTGACAATCGGTGAAACTAGTGGCTCGATCTGTTTGCAAACAAATCCGCAACGTTTCTGAGCTTCGGACTTTCAGAGAAAGTGAGTTGCAAGAGTTACTCAATGTTCGTTGCAAAACCGGATGAAATATTATCACAAAATTATTTCACCTTTTTATTTAACTTAAGGCCGTACACTGACCCAGCATCGTCAAATTGCTCATGTAAGATCATACTTTTCTAAGAAATGTTAAAAGTTAAAATTATGAAAAAAACATATGTTATATTTGATTATATCATCCTTACATTGACAGCTTTGGTTACACGTTTCACGAAACTTCGCTCGATACAATTGAATTCCGAAGTAACCTCTAACTCGGACCTTAAATCCAACTTTACTCCAGTTTATTATAGCAAACAGTGTACAACTAAATATAACAGATAAATTATCCATATTATATGCATACATTGACAGCTTTATAAATGCCATGTTTTTAGACAGTATTTTTATAAAAATAAAAACGTGTTAAAAACTACCTAAATCGGGCGTTCTGTGCGTAGCGCTTTCTCTTTCACTCGGGGCACGAGTGACAGTGACGGCTGAGCTGGGTATAGGAATGGCTTTAAGCCATTGATAATAACTGAGTGATCAGACATGTGTGAACTCATAGTTCTGTGTATGTAAGTACCTAAAAAGAACTACCCACCGCGCTTCTGCTTATTATTATAGTGCGACCAGATCTGGCGAATGTGTCACGTCACGATTTCGCCGTGTGCGACATAGATAGGTACATAATTATAATGACTTCTTGCATGTTTTGATACGAGTAAGTACCTACCTACATACAGTTCGAAGATGTAGTGTTCAAGTGATGTACTGTATAATAATTATAGCTAAGTAATCAAATATCCTATTTCTAAATTTGATTCACCATAGTGATACACCATGAGTCAAGTCAGCCGCGACTGAAATCATTCTGCGCGTCGTGCCCTTACTACATGAATCACACCTTTTCTTAGACATCCGTTCAATGTATGAGTTTAAAGGTTTAAGACTGTGTACACAATTTCGTTCAAGTCATAACTTGCGCGGACGCTATGATCGGCGAAACACTAACGCACACTTCTTTACTCTCTGTGTGCGTAAGATGCGAGCGCTTTAGCGCGTTGCCAAACTAGTCTTGATACATTTTCAAATACAGAATTTTCATAAAAAATGTTCTATTTTTGAAAAGTGAAAGTAGAAAATTGCATAATTAGGTGTCATATTACATTCCGCCTCGGGTTAAAGTAACTTAAAAAAACAAGTATGTAGCTACATAAATAAAATTGTGTTTGCAACTTTGCATATATTTTTTCCAAGTGGTAAAATCCATATTAATATTATAAATATGAAAGTAGCTCTGTCTGTCTGTGTGTTAGGCTTTCACGGCTAAACCGTTGAACCGACTTTGATGAATTTTGGTATGAAGATAGCTGGAACCCTGGGGAAGGACATAAGCTACTTTTTATCCCGGAAAAATGCACAGTTCCCTGGGGAATTGCGAGAAACGAATTCCATGCGGACGAAGTCGCGGGCAAAAGCTAGTAAATAATAATGAAGTTTACTTAATGGATTACCACACTAATATTTATCAATTATAATAAATAACTGCTTATCTGCCTGTCTGTCTGTTTCTGTGTGATTGAGTATGTTTGTGTGTTAGTGTGTTCGAGTGCATTAGATGTGTCACGTCCCAGGTAAAAACTAGTTAATAAATGAAAAGGGAAACAAGAACGTAGTTTATTTCAAAAACGTGTGTCCCGTATCGGCATTGATCTGCTCTTTCTGGGATCAATCATTTCGGGCAAAAGACACTTTTCATAAAAATCAAACAACTTGGTTTTCATTTTCGATTCCCAAAAGGCGTTGTCTCGGGAAATTCTTGCCGTTTTTAATGGAATTTTTTGCCCTGTCCAGACCGCAAACAGACATGTTTTTTTTGCTGAAAATAATGACATTTGTTCACATTTTGTAAGTAAAACCATAAAAACTTAAATCTACCTAGTAAATATATAGTACCTATGACATAGTACCATAAAAAAATAATTCTTACCTGATATGCAGTTGACCTTGGATCTGATAATACCAGTCGTGGTTGTTATTAACGGAACCATCAATTTTCCATCATGGTCACAAACATAAAAACACAAATATTTTATAAGCATTTCAAGATTATTGGCAAAGTTGGCATTGGCATGGTTGGTATGGACGCGTACCCATATCCATACTACGAGTTGACGGTACGGCATCTGTACCGTCCATCGTAGGTTAAAAAAAAAACTTACCTGAGCCATACTATCGTTTTCTGCTAACTCATCACATTTACTTGACGTTTCGTCAGCCTGACATTTTTTTATATCCCCATCACTTTTGGCAATACCTTTAGATTCGTGCCGGTACCTTTACGTAATTTAATAGTACCGAATAAATAAGTAACTTTATTTAATGACCGAAAAACTGTGACTTACCTTTTTACTTCTCTGGCGATAGTCAAAGATTTCAATGTGTTGCTACATCCGTACCGCTTGCGTTTGTTACCCATTTCTGAAAAGTTTAATTAATAGAAGACTTTTGAATATTGTTACATCAAATCGTCTAATAACTAAATGTCACGTAATAATTAATATAATATACCGTAATTTTAAAAAGGTATTAACAAATACTTACCAAAGTATCAATTCGTACCAGTCGCGCTACGAGTAAGCAATGCCGACCCGAGCATTGACCTCGGTGTCGGAGCGGACGGCGCGAGCGAGCGATACGTCCTCACTCTGGGATGGTCCGGCGTGAACTGATCGTAAAACGTTTAGCGCGCTCGGTTATAATGGTGCATTTAAAAAATTCGTAATAAGTAACTAAAATCATTTAACGGGCAAAAATAATTTCTGCCCGTTAAACAATATCTGTTCCTTCATAACTTGTGTACAACGTTCATAAAAACCTTTTAATGCGTATAAAAAAAATACTGAATTGGACCGATTTAGACATTTAAAAGTAGTGTTTTTTTTAAAATGAAATGTAACATTTTCGAAATTATTGCTCTGGGGTGCACTTTAAGACCATTTACTTTGTCAGATAAACGCATTAAATAAAATGTTATAGTACAATATAATGCTTGTTTTATACCTGAAAGATAGCTCTGACGAGGTTTTTCGTAAAATACCATGGAAACATTCAGTTCTTATAAAATAACTGTTAATAAAAAAAAAAATTGCTCTGGAGTGCACTCAACGAAGACTTTAACTCTCTTAAACAGCAATTTCTCTTCAAAAAATCCGACCCTAAAACCACGATATCGCCTTCAGAAATTCTCAAGAAAACGCATTTTGTGCTTAAAATGTGTACACAGTCTTAAAGTAATAACAGTAAAGCAAAATTCACCCGTGCTCCAGTTTATTGGTTTATTAAATACTTGAATGCAAATGCTAATTATATTTTACTAGCTTCTGCCCGCAAATTTGGGACCTACACTAAAAAAAAGTTAATTAAAAAAACCAAAAAACCCGACTGCGTAAAAACTAAAAAGAAAAAAACAAGACTACTTAGTTCAGTAGTAGCTAGGATTATGTTAAGTAATTGATTGCTATTGAGGAATCTAAAGATGCCTACTATCGGGACCCATTATTTGTAACATTTTAACCTAGATTTTAAATGGGTCCCGACTGTAGGCATCTTTAGATTCCTCAATAGCAATCAATTACTTAACATAATCCTAGCTACTACTGAACTAAGTAGTCTTGTTTTTTTCTTTTTAGTTTTTACGCAGTCGGGTTTTTTGGTTTTTTTAATTAACTTTTTTATTTTATTATTTTTAGTTAGGGATTAAAAGACCGTAAATTCCGCAATCTTGTCATTTCATGGAGAGAGTTGCTATCGTGGGGATTATTAAGTAGCTTGCGATGATCTAAATTACTGATTATTAATCCCTCTAGAGACCTAACCCGGCTCAAAACGCTACATAAGCCTGAACCTATTAAAATTCTTCAAGTCAACCGATAGATGGCGCTACTGGTACTACATAAGAGTATTAGGTAGCTATTTTATTTATTTACGAGCGCTGAGTACTGACTAGTGTACCTAATTGGTACCTATAATCAATTAGGTTATATTTCACTGTATCACACACACTATTGACACTTTAAATGTAATAACGAAACTAAAAGTCTTCAAGTCAACGGATAGATGACGCTACTGGTACACTACATTGCATATGCGTACGTACTTGATTGAAGTTTGAGATTTATGAAAAACATTATTATTAAGTATTTTATAGTCGCCGTGACCTGCTTGAAGACTCGTTGGTCTAGATTATTTCCTGTGTTGCTAATTCGAACGGATGTACTACTGGGTGGATAGGTAGGTACCTACTTTACGTGGTTAGTAAAGGAACTTTGAATCGTTATAAATCATAAACGGTTCTTTTGTCTGAAAAATGGTCAAAGAAACCTAATAATGATTTTTAAATACCTATTCAACGATACCTCACATGCCATAGTTGGTTGACTTTTATTTTTTTATTTTGTACAATATGGCGTCTGGTAGCCGCCATTTTGAATTTTGATAAATTTCATATCTTCAGTGACACTCGCGCAATTCAGACAAATCGATTGACGTATGATTCATTAAAATCGACCCACGCGTTTGATCTCTAGTGTGCCACAAAGGAACAAACATACATACATACATACAAACATACATACATACATACATACATAGACAGGTAAACACATAACCCTCCTTTGCGGTGCGCAGTCGGGTAAAAAATAGTGGCTTAGTCGACGCGCGGCGTGCTCCGCGATTTTTGCTACTGTTTAGAGCAGGGGAAGCTGAAGAAGACGGCATATCTAAGTCGAGATAAACAGACGAGTCCAGATGCTGTTCAGATGACATAGATGCCAGCTTGTCAGTTGCTAACTTCATTCTGCAATGAACATGCCTACATTTAATACCTACCTTGTTAGAAAAATACTTACAGGAAACCGAGGGCGCGCACAAGTCAACCATACATGATAGGTATTTTAACTAAAAAGATGCAGTCCAGTCCAGAATATAATGAATAAATAAACGTTTATGTCTATGATTAGGTTTATAGGTAACATCCCTACAGACCAAATACCTACTTATCAAGGTTTTGTAAATACATGAAAAAAAATTGCAAGTACCTACCTGACCATTCTTATCTAAATATATAAAACTCAAAGGTGACTGACATAGTGATCTATCAACGCACAGCTCAAACCACTGAACGGATCGGGCTGAAATTTGGCATGCAGGTAGATGTTATGACGTAGGCATCCGCTAAGAAAGGATTTTGCAAAATTCCTACGGGAACGGGAAAAATCGGGATAATACTTTTTAATATTTCTGCGCATACGAAGTTGCGGGGAAAAGCTAGTTTGCTATAAAAGCCGTGATAGTAAATACCTAACGTGCGTGACGAATACGTTTGAAGTTGAACCATCAGATAATATTGAATATTATACGAATAAATCGTAATAAATAATTAAAAATCTTACACTTTCCTTTCTCTCATACGATTAGCACTTTCCCGTCTTCTTTTCAATGTTGTTTTTTTAACATATTTCATTTTCTTCTTGTTTCCCATGATAACTACCTGTCACAACACTCACAATAAACTATCACGAGGGAGATACGGAGCTGGGATCGTCGGGCACAGGTCCTACCACAGCGAAGTATTCTGGCCGACTGGCGTAGAGCGATGTCGTATATTAAGGGTCTTACGCGAAAGAAAGAGATGGCAGCGCGCACGTCAGACGAAATAAAACAACGTAAGCGTCAAAGCTGAATTAAATTATATGTAATTGTTATATCTAAAAAAAAATCTAGTCAGATCAGTCTTTAGTTCATATAGATGTCTAGTTTTCAAGAAAATCTCGAAATCCTTTTCCTTGTCGTTAAGAAGTTTTAAGCGTTTTAAGATAATAGCAGCTGCGACTTTGTGTTTTTTTTTTTCTATCGAATAAAATTATCTCAGTTATGTTTTGATCTTGATCAATCTTTCAAGTATATAATCAATAAACACATATCCAAAAATCCGTCTCCTAACATGAGTACTTTACGAGTTCTGAGCATTTAAAAAATATGTTTTTTCTTAACATATCCCGTTGAAGCGTTCCTGAGGGGAATTTGCGTTTTTCCAGGATAAAAATTTGCCTATTATCTTCCTCGGGACTTCCCGGACAAGCGTGAAGACGTAACAGATAGACAGACAGTTACTTTACCATTTATTTAGTGTGGATTTTAACCGCGTATCTTCGTCAAAACGGTCTGACACCAATTAGTCATAAGTAAGTCACTTTCGCTTGGCAACAATGGTAGAAAGTTATTTTTGTTGCATAAATTATTGCGTCCCGTTCATGTGGAAATCGTGTTTGTTTGGTCTGTTTGTTCTTGTTAATACGCCAAGGCTCGCCACTCCAAACGGTCCTGTGCCGCTCGTATCAACCGACTTCCCGCGACCTACACCAGGTCATCGCTTCATCTTGTTGGAGGTCTACATATAGCTCGTCTTCCGGTACGCGGACGCTATTCGAGAATTTTCTGGCCCCATCGGCCGTCACTTCTGCGAGCAATGATGAATTGATCATTGGATTCTCTGAAACGAGGACCTTGACTAGATAATTTCGGCAGGATTGATAATTATGTATTTTAGCGTCATAGTTAACAAAGCCTGTTTACGGTACATGTTACATCTGCACCGTTTTGCACACGTTAGATTAAGATGATGTTTGCATGGAGTTTGAACCGTAGATAAACCATCGTGAACGGTACACGGATCACACATAACTTGTGTCACGAGACTAGTCATATAACAGCAAGCATTGTCAGCGTTGGCGCAGGATTTGAGATCAGCAAAGAGTGTTATCACCAAGGCAAATATAAAATATTTCTAGCTACAGAATTATTTCTACAGATAGACACACAAGAAAGCAAGTTAGATAATGTTAACCAAATGGTTAAAACTGTTACCGGCTACAAACCGGATTCTGGTATATTGATATTGCTTATGCATGCGGACAACTGGAACTCAAGTGAGTCATAGGATATGAACTGCAGCGGTCAGGATATTCACAGACCAGTGACTATTTATGCGATATAATGTGGTTGAATGTAGTACCTATTGTATTGTGACCTGAAGGAATTTGATTTGTAGGTTTGCCGCAGTGAATACTTCTCAACTTGACGATGAAGAGACTGTTAAAGATGCATTGAAACAGTAATATACAATACAACGGTAAAAATGAAAGACGTGACCGCATATAGATTTACACTTTACAACAAAACGTGCCAGTCAAATGTCACGTGTAATTATTACGAACATTTCGACCGGACGGACAGTCTGATTGGTTGGATGACCGTGATACAGTGTTAAGCAATTTGTGTTCAATCACGTTAAGGCGCCTGTAGCCGTCGATGACCTTGAGCGTTTTGAGCCCGATCCTCTCAATAATAACCGCGCCAAATACGCTAACGTAAATTACAACGATAGCAATGGTTAATTTCGCCCGCTGTCTTAAGTCTACCGTGGCCCAACGGTCCAAATTCATCATGACGTAGATGAGAGCGCAAGAGGGGCGCGGGTTCAAATCACCGCTTATAATAACTTTTTGTATATTTTTTTTATGAATTGAATACTTTTTTAAATAATTTACATGCTGAACATGGTACTAGTGATATTTAGATATTTTTAATGTTTTTTCGTATCAAAGTCGTAGTTTAAGAATATGCAATGCAATTAGGCATTATGCGTATGTAGGGTAAAACCCCGATAAATGACTACATTCATAATAAAGTTCAAACAGCAGGAAAACTGGCCTGTCTGGAAAAAAAAATGTTCATGGTTTTATTAATTATAATCATGATTTTTTAATGTCAAATATTCTTGAATAAAGTCATTGTTAAAATCCGATCATTCTGTACAATCTAAATATATATTCTGTACATCTAAATATATAAAACTCAAAGGTGACTGACTGACTGACATAGTGATCTATCAACGCACAGCCCAAACCACTGGACGGATCTGGCTGAAATTTGGCATGCAGGTAGATGTTATGACGTAGGCATCCGCTAAGAAAGGATTTCCCGAAATTCCCACGGAAACGGGAAAAAACGGGGTTTTTCATTTTAATATTTCTGCGCATACGAAGTTGTGGGGAAAAGCTAGTCTAAATATATAAAACTCAAAGGTGACTGACTGACTGACATAGTGATCTATCAACGCACAGCCCAAACCACTGGACGGATCTGGCTGAAATTTGGCATGCAGGTAGATGTTATGACGTAGGGATCCGCTAAGAAAGGATTTCCCGAAATTCCCACGGGAACGGGAAAAAACGGGGTTTGTCATTTTAATATTTCTGCGCATACGAAGTTGCGGGGAAAAGCTAGTCTAAATATATAAAACTCAAAGGTGACTGACTGACTGACATAGTGATCTATCAACGCACAGCCCAAACCACTGGACGGATCTGGCTGAAATTTGGCATGCAGGTAGATATTATGACGTAGGCATCCGCTAAGAAAGGATTTCCCGAAATTCCCACGGAAACGGGAAAAAACGGGGTTTTTCATTTTAATATTTCTGCGCATACGAAGTTGTGGGGAAAAGCTAGTCTAAATATATAAAACTCAAAGGTGACTGACTGACTGACTGACATAGTGATTTAGCAACGCACAGCCCAAACCACTGGACGGATCGGGCTGAAATTTGGCATGCAGGTTCCTTAGGGAACGTATGGGAGCGCTAAGAGAGGATTTCCCGAATTTCCCACGGGAACGGGAAAAAACGGGATCTTTCATTTTAATATTTCTGCGCATACGAAGTTGCGGGGAATAGTACAATATTGCAGAGGCCGCCAAGTAGCGCATTGCCGGACGATTCTATTAGTACGAGTCCGGCAATCGCAATTGCGGCCGACGTATATATAATGCTTTTCTCAAACAGCGAGGAAATACGTAAGGTCAGTCGGGGCAAGTGCGCCAGGATGGGGTAAGTGCGCCTAACATAAATATATCGAAACCTATAAATATTACTCAACTAGTAGTTGGCTGTTTACAAGGCATAGGGCCGAATTAAATTTAGGCGCACTCACCCCACATCAGTATTTACTACTTCCATGATCGTGGATGATTTGGCCATGGAAGTTGTACTTATTACCTCCATGGATTTGTCAGTTTCGGGGTAAGTGCGCCTAACATAAATATATCGAAACCTATAAATATTACTCAACTAGTAGTTGGCTGTTTACAAGGCATAGGGGCGAAATAAATTTAGGCGCACTTACCCCACATCAGTATTTACTACTTCCATGATCGTGGATGATTTGGCCATGGAAGTTGTACTCATTACCTCCATTGATTTGTCAGTTGCTCTACAGAGGTGTCTCAAATAGCAAGCGAATTTAAAAAAAACACACACGACAATAATGTTTTTGCTGGCCAAGGCCGGCAATGGACAGCCTGGCGTCTTCTTTTTTTGAAAGTAACACGAACATTACCGAGCATGTTTGAGAAAAAGCTAGTTACTATAAAAACATCAATTCAGATTCCTTTTCTAAGTTGGTGGACGCGAATTGGTCCATAGGTGGACGCAATCTGGATTAAGTGGACGCAAACTGGGTAAATCGCCTAATTTACCTATTTGTGTCGTTTTTTTGAAAACTACCAGATGTTTCGACCAAAACTATAAGTTATATTGAAAAGGACTATATCATCAATACATTACATCCCTTTTATAATCAAAATTTCAATTAGAACATTTTTATTTTCACCTTCAAACTTGCCAACTCCAGTAAGTGGACGCAAACAGGCGAAGCGACCCTACTTTTCAGCGACTTTCTTGAGGTAATAAGCGGTTCGCCCTTGTCGCTTTCGTATCAACTTTATAGAGCAGTGTGATCTTCTCCCCTTTTTATTACCCATTTTAACACTAGGTAACAATAACAATATTATAACAAGAACACTATTACGGAGTAACAAAACAAACTTAACAAATAAGTATCTATAACAACAATAAAATGCAAATCCTCGAGACATATCACTCCACTCGACTTACTCTCTCGCTAGTTACTCACTCGCTATTCACTCATTTCCGAGTGCCGGCCGGCAGGCCGACCATGCTGTGCGTCCTCTGATCGAGTTCGGGATACCTACCTAGCTGGCAACAGCGCGCGCGACCGCGAGGTAAACAACACGAGTGCCGAAACTCGCAACGTCGCCTTGTTCTCAACCACAACTTTATGTTGAATTTATAGAAAAATAACACTACTTCAAATCCAATATAAAAGTCAAATTTATGAAACGAACTTTTATCCTTCTTTCTTTAGTAATCATGATAGTTTAGATATTTTTTAATCAATAAATAAAAATATTTAAAAATATAAAAAACGCCGCATAATTCAACAAAACGCCTACCATAACAAGCGCAGCAAATGTGTGTTGTGATACTTGTGATTATACACTAAGGAAGACATAGGTTTTTCGTCTAAAAGCTATTTATCATATAAGTTAGAAGGTCAAGCCCTAGATAAAATTCTGAAAAGTACTTGCAAAAAATTTGTCAACGTAGATTTTTTCCTAAGCGGAAATAAATGGTTACATATAGGAGGATTAAGGATTTCTTAAATGACATCCATAGTACAAATCATTACATATAAGACGATATAAAATACCAGAAACACTAATTGACTATATTTGTGTTCCATATTCGTAAACTTTGCAGATGACAACTTGTTACAATTATAGAAAAATGGTTACAAAAACACCTCGAATTTGCATTTTTGCCTCACTACTCACCTTAATAAGGTAAAATGCAATAACAGACGCCCATACAAATTATAAAGATGATGTTTCAGAAGTTTAGTAGGTACAAGTTCAAATTCATTCGAACAGAAAAACAAAGGACTTTATAACACACCATATAATAATGCTAATACGTATTATACTTGACTTAATATTTCTAATTAAATCTATAAAGAAGAAGCGTTTGTCATTTCATAAAGGCAGAAATTAAATAGCGGGCGACTTAGGTAGGTACAATAAGATTTTTACAAATTATTATTTGTATAGACGCTTATATCGAAAGATGTAGTTTAGATTTAGAGACTGGTCAAAGTACTGTCAAGATTACAGAGTACTACTTTTCATCCTAAATTTTTTTTTAATTTTTTTTTAATTAGCCTGTTGGAGTGTCCCACTACTGGGCAAAGGCCTCCCCTTTTTTCCGCCAGGTGTCCCTGTTCAGTGCCTGTGTTTGCCACTCTTTATCAAAGACGTCTAGGTTATCCCGCCATCTCATTTTTTGGTCTGCCTCTTAGCCGGAAAAAATAACCAATGAAATTACGGTGGGACAGAAATTAAAATCACCCGAAGACAGTCGCGAAAAATTACAAGTTTTGTAGATTTTCATCATCATCTCATCATCATTATACACATGTCAACCGAATGGGAATCGATGATGGGCGATGTGAAGAACGGTATTTGACATTAATAAAAACTCAAGTTAATAATTATTTCTCAATACCTATTCAACGATACCCCACATCCTGTTGTTGGTCGACTTTTCTTTTTTTTAATATGGCGTCTGGTGGCAGCCATTTTGAATTTTCATTAATGTCATATCTTTAGTGATACTCGCAGGATTAAAACTAATCGATTGACTACCTACTACTAGCTACTACTACTACAACGGCCCACTGCTGGGCACAGGCCTCCTCTCATCACGAGAGGGTTGGGCAATAGTCCCCACGCGGGCTCAGTGCGGATTGGGGACTTCACACACATCCTTGAATTACTTCGCAGATGCGTGCAGGTTTCCTCACGATGTTTATCTTCACCGAGAAGCTCAGTCGATTGACATATGATTCATTAAAATAGACCCACGCGTTTGTTTTCTAGAGTGCCACAAAGGAACAAACATACATACATACATACATACATAGGTACCTACATACATAGACAGGTAAACACATTACCCTCCTTTACGGTGCGCAGTCGGGTAAAAAGTTAAGTCTCAGTGATGAAATCTGTGTAGAGTACGCTAACTGTATATTCATAGCGCTAAGGCAGCCCCACGCGGTCACGTTGCCGTCAATTTCTTCAACCATAGATGTTAGTGAGAGCGGTGGACTGTATGACTACTATGGTTTAATGGAAAATGAAGACAAGTAGAAGTGAATTAAGAGTATAATAAGATTAAAATAATTTTTGGAACCTCACTGCTGACAATCAATGAAAACCAAGTCGCCTAAACAAACCGTCTCCAGGCGACGGTCAGAATTATAAAAAAGTAAAAAGGCTAACCCTAGAGGAGGCGGCACGTCGACCAGTCGCCAACAATAGACATAAATAATAATTCGTATGGACCCGGCCTAACGTAGATACATGCCATGTTTCCCCACTTGATTGGTGTCCAATCCAAAGTTGAACTTGTATCGTGACACTAAAGCTGGGTCATAAATTTCCAACAACGAGACGAGTTTTTAGATACTGAGAAACAGCTTCGAAAAAAGTTTTTTTAAAAACGCTTATTGTCACGCACGCTCGGTGACAGAACTTTGGATTGGACACCGTGGAAGTGGGGACATATTACGTGTACGTTAGACCGGGTCTATATTATTTACGTCCATGTCTTCAACAATCACCATTGTTTGGTAACGTGTCTTCACTTCACGTTGTTAAACGTACTCGTGCCTGCCGAGCCGTAAGTCTGGCGTCAGTGTTGATAATTGCCACGTTGTTACCGTTGTAAGAATGTTGGACTCTCTTCGAATAACATTAACAGCTGTGCCAGCGTCTATTATTAATCAATATTATGTAGGTATATACTTAATGATTGTCTATAAGTTAAAAAGGACCTATGTCGAAAAGTCGCGTCTGTCTGAAAAAAAAAAGATCAAGTCGTGAGGACCATATTTATAAGCGGTTTTTAATAAAATTGTCTGTGTATGTCCGACTTTAACACGAAAAGTACCGGTGGGATTGCCAAAAAAATGTGGCAGTAGATTATAGCACGGGTCAACATATAGGCTACTTATTATTCGGGAAAAACGTGGAACTCACGAATTATTTCCCTTGACTGTACCTACCTACATACATATTAAGTATTATTGATATTCGAGACGGTTTAACGTTTTGCAAGTAAAACTCAAACTATTTCTCTCAGGCCGAAAAAAAACTAATTTTTTTTAGGCCTATGTCCAGCATTGAACGTCTTTCAGCTGAAATAATGATGATGATCATTGTTAGGTAACTTTATTGCAAACGCTCGTAATTCTTAGAATCGATAGAGGAACAGGTTGAATCGATTAGTATGTAATATAAGAGCAAGATGCATCAGTATGCATAGTAGGCATTGACCTATAATAAATTAATAACATATGGACGAACAGTGCCTAACAGATTATGTCTGGAGCAAACTGACATTAGAAAATACGTTCCAATATCCTAATAACGTCTCTTTATAATATGTGTCAAGATAAATATTTTATACAAAAGTAAACCTAACACTATAAGACTAAAGTGTCAAATTTAATGAGCGCCAAACGGGTGCCCTAGTTGTTCGGGCACCCGTTTTGACGGGCCATTTTTCTTCGGCTGATTGTGAATCCTTACTTATAATAGATCAATGATAGTAGGCATAAGTGAATCAGTACTAAGTTGCATATTACGTCGATTTACCTAAGAAGGTTACACGTGGAAGTCGGAAATGGCGACTTTGCATTACTGGCGCCAGTTTTTACATATGGATAATAGTCGCATAGGTAACAAATGAATAAGGGACGTAAAGTCGTGATTGTTAATGACTTTTTCGTTACTACTAAAACGATTTATACTTATTTTATTTCACATACAATGTGAAATGTAGCATTGTCAATAAATAGGTGAAGTAAAACTGTTATTTCGTATGCCCCCTCGAAGTGTCTCCTCGTTTATTTATTTATTCATGGAAAATCAACAGCTGTATAATGATTACAATCTAGAATTAAAAAACCGGCCAAGTGCGTGTCGGGCCACGCGCAAATTATAGGGTTCCGAAGTTGAGGATGCCCACAGTACCTTTCTAAGACTTATTAGCATCTAGCTAGCCTGTGGTATGACGTGCCCGCCCGACGCCCCTGCCGCTCGAGAAAAATCATCATTATAAGTTGGTCGACTATTACTCGTAAGTTTGTACAGCCTACTTCGCTCTGATAGTTTTCCTTTCAACTACGTTATATATGCCACAACCGTGATTTTTTTCAGCCATCCAAATACCACCATTTAGCTGGCAGGGGGGGGGGGACACGTGACTCTAACAAAAAATAGCACTTTAAAGTTTAATATTTCACAAACGCATCACTTAATCAAAAAATGGTTTTAACAAACCCACAATATTTTTTTAAGACCTATTCAACGATCTGTCGCACCATGGGGTACGCAAGAAAAAAAAATTACATCCCCACTTTACGAGTAGGGGAGGTACCATATAAAAAAATATATTTCAAAATTTTATTGTACCACTTTGTCAGCGTAACTAATATGCATATTCATGCCAAATTACAGCTCTCTAGACTTAAGCATCTCCTAGCAATAGTGCGGACAGACGGACGGACGGACGGACGGACGGACGGACGGACGGACATGGCGAAACTATAAGGGTTCCTTGTGGACTTCGGAACCCTAAAAAGCCTATTACAAAAACGAAACACTGATCCGCATTCTCACTGTTCACCGATTACCGGTGCTAACAGGACAAGTTGTTGATGCGCTGATATATCCAGGTAAAAGTATACTGTCCTAAGTCCAAAATGGCATATTTTCCTTGAAATCTATACAATGATTGGCCTCTTTGGTCTAAACAAAACACCATTCGACGTTCTTCTCACGCGGCACCCTCATAACGACAAAAAATCTCTTCTGAGCTCTAATGCTTGAGCCCAAATTTTTTTAAAGGATTTTCAATAGAAAAACCCGTTTGATGAGTGCGATGAACCTTTGCGGTGCGAATGGTGCGATGCACTTGATATAGATCTAGCTAGACACTCGATCTATGCTTGAGGTCATCGTCATCAGCATCGTAAGCCATGACAGATAACCGCAACCACCACCACATCATCCTATTGAAGTTCTACTACTGGCCACAAGCTTCCCCTAATTACGACAGGATTATTATGACAAATATCACCAGGAATAAAATCATCTTCAATTCAAGAAAAGAGATATACCTATGTTCTTACCGTTGCGTCACTGACATAGGTATTTGAAATTATCCTCTATGCTCGTAAGTACTTGCAACTTTAAGAATAACTGTGATCAGTTCACAACTTTATAACACTAGGAATAAGGATAAACCTCTTGTCACCGGTTACCGTCTTCGTAAAGTGAGCTCTTCGTTTGTTGGGAACTGTGTACGCTTTTATAACATAAGTTATCTACTAGCTTTTTGCACACGACTTTGTCCGCGTAAAACATTGAAGTTAAATGCAAATCGAGGTCTTTGCGAATTTTTTTTCTCGTGGTACGACTCGCTAAACTGCCGCCAAAAACCAGTGTTCCAGCAAGGGACCTCGGTGAAATTACCGGCAAATATATCCTTTCCATCTTAGGTTGAGACCTCTAACAATAATTAGTATTTTAAAGTTTATTATTTCACAAAACAATGACTTAATGACACCCCGCATGACGGGGTCCGCGAGAAAATCGCCTCTCTCGGCATCTTTATCGCTACATATTATGTACCGAACCCAACATGTGATACTGTTACTGTGTGTGTACTGTTATTGTATTAACGTTGTTTTTTAAAGATAACAAGTGTTATTAAGCATATAAAATGCTCAAACTATCCATATAAAACATAATGTATAATTTGTGTGGCGCGTTTGTAATTTGTGTGGACTAAAGTGGCACATAAATTACAGCAAGAGTGCATTTAATATTTTTGTTTCGAAAGTATAAACTTTAGGTGAATTACAATAGGACTATTGATTCTCGATGCTCTAAAAGTCACTTAAATAGACATACCGATAAAATATTTGAACATGCAATACCTATTTACTTGCCACTCAAATTACCTCAACGACCAAAAACATCGTTTCAAAAACTACACTATTTTTTTTATTACAGCAAAGACTACGGGTCCGTCACACAGTTCACATGGGAGATGCAAAGAAACCCGATTTGAAAATTCACCGATTTACTCAAATCACGAATTTATACTCACTCAATGAAATTGGGCTCCGAATTTTCAAAGTCTAAATAAGCATTCACTTTTTCTCTTTTTCTGAAAAAAAAAAGGAAAAATTTAGAAAATACAAACATCATGGCACCAAGTTGGCTCAAAGCTGTGACAGCGAGGCGCGATAGCGAAGCGAACGCTACCAGCTCGAACAATAGGCTACCAGTACTATACTTGGTTAGTGAGCGCGAAATTATGCAATTATTCACAAATCATAAGTACATTCTATAAATAAAGATGTATATAATACTTCCGGATCAATATAGTTAACCATGCAATTTAAAATGCATTCTTTAAGATAATTTTATATAGTACTTAATGTAATTGAGTAATATTAATTTTTACTTACATAGCTTCCATTCTCTTTTGAAATCTCTTTAGCTGTATCTTCCGTGATGGCTTTTTCTTATTTAATTGTTTATTTCCCATCGCTATTAACTTAAACTAATCTATATATACTACACTATTCCGAACTAAGAACTAAAAACACACGCACACACTAATAACACAAATTTTACATACAATTTACCATAATAAATGGCGAGAATTAGCAGAGAAAACTTTCGCATTAAAAGTTGCGCAGGTCCGTTCAGAACCGTCGCTCAGCGATCACTGTCACTCGTGGAACGAGTGAAGGAGAAACCACACTTACGCACAGAACACAAGACCCGATGGAGTTATTAGTATTTCAACAGTTTTAATTTATATAAAAATACCGTCTATAAATATGGCAGTTTTAGAGCTGCCAATGTCTGCATATAATAAGGATTATTTTTCTGTTATGTTTAGTTTTATACTGTTTTGTACAAAACTGGAGTAAAGTTGGATTAAAAGTCCGAGTTAGAGGTTACTGGCATGAAACGTGTAATGAAAGCTGTCTATTTAAACAATATAATTAAAAAATAGTATATGTTTTTTTATTTTTTTTTACTTTTACCATTTATTAAAAAATTATGATATATTTAGAGTTTAAGTAGTCTATGTAACGTGAACCTGAGATAACATAATCCAATACACCACCCATATATTCACAAGCATGTTTAATTGTTGTGTACCTTTTTAGCTATAAGATCTTCAATATTTTCATGCCTACATTATAAGGTAAAATATAATATATAAAATTGACAACTAAGATTGTACGCAGTATTATGCAAATAAACTTAACTTACTTACTTACTATGATCTTAAGTTATTGCAATGTGGCGATTGCTAATGGGTCAAGGAAGGGCCTTAAGACATTTCTGCGGCACACCGCTTTTTTATTTTTTATTATTACTATAAGCAAGCATTTGACCACGATCTCACCTGATTCGTGAAATAAAGTAATTATAACAATTGAAATTTTATTTTCGACGTTTGATTTACCTTTAGAGTTAATCTTTATTTCCGATGGGTCATCTTAAGTCTGTTTTAGTGCAGTCCAATTTTATGATATCGTTGATTAGGTATTTAAAAATCTTTATTAGGTTTATAAACGTTTTTCAGTTAAGAGAACCTTTCAGGTTTTATAACGATTTAAAGTTAAACCGTATATAACTAATAGCTAAAAAGTGTATACTAAAAAAGTTAATTAAAAACACAAAAACCCTAACTATCTAATTATTAAGAACAGAAAAGAACCCTGTATGTTGAACTTAGATTGCAAACTATTTCAACGCCACGACTCAAGCACATTATCAATAACAAGTGTAATTCCCTCCATACTTTAAATACATATAAATAATGTAGGTTATGTCACCTTACATAACACTTCTGTATTTTCCCGGATATACATCATTTGTCTCTTTCCATTTAGTGTTGCGCGAAAGAGACGGTTTAAATATGTAGACGACATGGTAGTGCCATTATGATCAGTCACAAGATTTTTTAATCCTATTATGAAAACCGATAGGTAGGTATGAACATGTGGTAATAAAACGCATTGTTTCCGCATTATTATGTATTAAATACCACACAACAAAGAAACATTATAAAAATGCATAAATATAATACCACAAGGAACCAGTTAGTAAAAAAAATCCAAGTCAAAGTCAGTAGGTAAGTACTTATTACCTACTTAAACTCTCAAAATGTGTTCACAATAGATAATTATAATAGACAAGTATCACTATAATAAAAACAAAGCATCCCGACACAAAGCAAGAACAGTCACGGAATTTGATTGATGAGAATTTTCCAATTTCCTATCACACTTCGCAATTTAGCCATGTAACTTACCTATAAATAGTGATGCCCCTTACATTTCGTGAATGCATGAGAAGGTATCCAAGTGAGTCATCAATTAGAGGTAACTGAAATGTCCCAAGATAATTATTTATTATTTCTCATTTCGAACACATACTAGAGATCTTCTACTATCTAAAGTCCCGCGCCTTCACATTTCAAAACGCTTAATTTTTATTATTATTATTATTTAAAAAGCACCACCAACACTCTCAACGCATAGTTGATGGCTGTCTCAGCACGCACATGTGTTGAGAGTGTTGGTGGTGCTTTTTAAATACATTGAAGCGTTTTGAAATGTGAAGCCGCGGGACTTTAGATAGTAGAAGATCTCTACCTAACTAATAATGATTCTAATTAAGCAATTAATTAGGTACGCTTAGTAATTATGTGATATGAATATGACCCTAAAAATACTTGCTCTCAACACATTTTCACATTGATAATCGAGCATAATATTTTTTAATTTTTTGTAAACATTCAAGACAATGGTTTTCGAAATGAAACCTCCTATATAAAAGTCATCGTCAACGGTTCGCCAAATTCGGATTGCCATAAGACACCGACAGCTAAGCTTCACACGATCCTTTAGTTACGAATACAGTTATTGTTTATGATAATCGATCCGTTAGGACCTTGGCTTAGCAGTAATGTGGGGATTACACATGATTTAAATATTTTGCGAGACAATGTCTTTCGCTCTAAAATTTTTGTCCAATGGGTGCCGCTTATACAAAATAACAACAAAAATTAAGATATTTTTTATACTCTTCTATCTGAATTTCACTAAGACCTCAATTAAGAAATAAGTCCTATTTGGTTGAATTTCTGAATAAGGCTTTATCTTTAATGTGAATTGTATTCAGTACTTATGTTTGAATTTTTATGAGGTATCTTTATCCTGTTTGGTATTATGAAAGAACGGTAAACCACAATGGGAATTCCATTCCAATTATATGTATTATGAGCACTTCAACTTTTATCAGTAATGTCATTCTGTGAATTCCGCTCCTGAATTGTAAATTTTCCTCTATTTGTTTAATGTTAAAACGGTCACGCGGTACAGAATCTAAGAACCATAGACGTAAATAATAATACGAAGTATTATTTATGTCTATGCTAAGAACACAATATCATGAGCCACCAGTGCCATCACCACTAAAACCGAAAATATTTATTATGTGGTTAATTAAATAGGTCCAATGTTATGGATTTAAGTATGCAATATATGAGGTAGGTACCTAAGTATAAGTACTTCATATACTTCCATCAGGAAAGTCAGTAAAGTAGGTACTTTCCAAGCCAACTTGCTCATTGATCCGGTGTTTCCCCGTTTTATCGATTTGTACGGTTCACAAATTAAGGATCCGGTGTACAATTGGCAAAGTGGTACGAGAATCCGTTAGCCGCATAACGTTAACTTTTATCGTGCCTTCACCTCAATTTGCAGGAAGTACTTATCGTGACTGGGAACCCTTATACCTACTAAGACAGAACGTTATTGTTACTCACATGCATAAATATTGTCGTTGCGAGAGTAAGTTAAGGCCGTTCCCCGACTTAGCATCGTCAAATTACTCATGTAAGATCATACTTTTCTAAGAAATGTTAAAAGTTAAAAATTTGAAAAAAACCATGTTATATTTGATTATATCACCCTTACATTGACAGCTTTCGTTACACGTTTCACGAAACTTCGCTCGATACAATTTAATTCCAAAGTAACCTCTAACTCCGACCTTTAATCCAACTTTACTCCAGTTTATTATATCAGACAGTGTAAAACTAAATATAACAGAAATAATATCCATATTATATGCACATTGACAGATTTATAAATGCCATGTTTTTAGACGGTATTTTTATAGAAATTAAAACGTGTTAAATACTAACTAAATCGGGTGTTCTGTGCGTAGCGCTTTCTCTTTCACTCGTTGCACGAGTGACAGTGACGGCTGAGCTGGGTATAGGAGCGGCCTTAAGTATTTTTTATCTCATTGGTATAGATAGGCAAATGAATATACAGCCCCCCTGATGGTGGTCACTGCGGCCCATGGACACCGAAATCCTATGATCCCCCATTAAGAAACCATAAGATCTCGAATGCGTTGCCTACACTGAGGCCCTAAGATGGAGTGCCTCTGTGCCAGAAATTTCACCGGCTCCCTAACTAAACCCCCTACCGGAACACAACAGTGCGAGCACTTCTGTCGGCAAGTTAGCGGCGAAAGACGGCGGTGTATGTAGTGTTTTTCCACCTAACCTAAATGTTTCCTTGCAAATGTGACGTAAATAATTGTGTATCGCGGGCGATATATCAATTAGAAATCGCGAACCTTATACAGCTTCTGACTTATACAGCTCGATACCAATTCCTCGTTTACCGCCCTTAATACAAAATGTACTATTGTGACCTTGCCAATCATTTCAAATACGTTTCTCTTGTTCACAGATGCCCCGAATGATGCGAATTACATGATATGCGGCGTAGTCATTGCCATGGCCCTTGTCGGGCTCATCATCGTACTTCTCGCCCTGACGATTAAGTAAGTGATATATGAGATGATAAGGTTAATCGGGGCAAGTCCGTCAGGGAGGCATAAAGCACCTAAACTACCTTAAATATATACTTACATCGATGGCCTCAACTATTAGGTACTCTAATAACGAAAGATATATTTATACTGCAGTCCAAAAAACAAAATAGTGTCGTTGTCGTCGTTGGCCCTGCAAAGTTGGGCCTGACAAGTACACAATTAAAAAGGGTCGATAAAATAATTTACGTGTCTATCCCACTGGCGCACTTGCCCCCACTAATTTTACCTACATCGATCTCATCGATCTATGAATCATGAGCTTACAGAGTGAAGGATGATTCATACTAATTTGTGTATATTAGCGAGTTGTCAACTTTCCGCGTCAGGTCCTTCACACTATAATTATAGCTGGTTCGATAGGTAACAAATTTTTTTGATATACTCACTCAGGCTGTGTTCTAATTGCAAGCCTTTGGGGTAAGGCGAACACTGTTCCGCTTGAATTCGGTCAGAGTCCGAGGTTCGTTGAACCATGTAAAGTTTCATGTTCAAATCTTTCAACGTTTTCCTCAATCACTGCATGCTATGAATAATTAATGTCTTTGATCTTTAAGCAATCGAGAACAGTGGCATTGTTTGAAGGTAAATCAAAAGTTGACAACGTGCTATTTGCAAACTGGTGAATCATTTATACGTTGTATTGTATGTGCACTGTTGTTTATTTTTTAACAAAATGTATGATTTTCACTAAAATGACTGGGAACATTGCAGTTACAATTGACTAGGATGATTAGATAAGTACATACAATACGTTACATTATTTTTATGCAAAAACGTTCGAGCAATTATCCTATTGCCTATATAGGTATATTTTGTTTTTTATTATCTGTGAAATGACAAAAATGCATTATTTTGTACATGCTTTTTCTGACACATTCAGGGTTTAGGTACTGTTTTATATCCTAGTAGTTATTCATAGTTTATGTAACTGCTACATAATAAAGGTCCTTAAAACACGAGTGGGGTTTTGTGAAACCAGGCGAGTTTCATAATAATATCGCACGAGTGAGAATAGTCGGCTAGACGGATTAGCCCCAAAATCTCGGGAAACTCCGTCCAATGACAGTTTAAAAAAAAATGTTATTATTTAAATACCTACAAAAAAGAGCTAAGCTATTTATTGGACGTAATTTAATTAGTTACTTAATTCTTAGTTGATAAAAGTCATCAAATTTTTGCTAAAGTATATATGAACGTAATAATGGTCTTGTAACATATTATGTTTAACTTTTAGAATTTCTTAGAAAAATATCGTCTTACATGAGCAATTTGACGATGCTGGGTCAGGGAACGGCCTTAATGGCCAAAACAGGAATACCTAAATCTATTAAGACTGGAAACCTGCACGCATCTGCAAATTAATTCAAAGATGTGTGAAGTCCCCAATCCGCACTGGGCCAGCGTGGGGACTATAGCCCAAACCAGGAGGCCTGTGCCCAGCAGTGGGACGAAAATGGGCTGTAGTAGTAGTAGTAGTATTATACATTATACTACAGCTATAGCTTGTAGTGATGCTCTAGTGTACTAGGTATTTGGTCATTTGTACAGTCAGCAGCAGAAGTGGATAAGCTGTCCAGGTGTTCAAAATGACCTACACACGCCCTTAACGTCTTAAGAATAAGGTCGTGTGTAGGTCATTTTGAACACCTGGACAGCTTATCTACTTCTGCTGCTGACTGTAGCAGGATTTGGTATCCAGTCCGTTAGTATGCCAACTGGATCGTAGGCTTCTAAGAAAAAAAAACCTGGTAGATAACTAGTCCTGCTAGCATTTATGGTTTCTTTAACATTAACAGTACCTACTCTATCTAAGCCGGACATAAAAAAACACATCTTCTATTCTTTTGGAAAGTTTTGGCCAAGTTTTACTTCTGGGAAATGACTCCGACTCAGTCGATCGAGAACTAATAATGAATCAACTCTGGGTTGTTGCCTGCCTGTCATGTTTATGGAGTCGACTTTCGATCGCAACTTGTCACAGTGACACCCGTTGTAAAATTGGCCACGATTTCTCCCCAAACCGGATCTGGAGAATTACGGATATAGGTATATATACGGATGTAGGTAGGTATATTGAGTGCAAATCGATCTCTCTATTTTGCAATCAGTCTCAGATTTGTCTTTGCCTCGGAACGTTTTATACAACTCTATCAGTCCTGTCATGTCGCAGAAATTATCTATCTTATATCTATCTATCTATCTTCTATCTTCTTCTATACTATAATAAAAGAGCAGAACCCGGCAAGTCTGTACATAGAAAGAAAAGTTCACAAAAAGGAACAGGGGGTATAAAGATATATGGTAGACCACAAAACAGAAATTTTTAGAAATCTTTTCTAACTGTCTGTCTGTCTGTCTGTTTGTTAGAGTTAATCTCCGAAACTACTGAACCGATTTGTGCATTCAAATCGGTTCAGTAGTTTTCAAGGGTAGATAGAGCATCATTTGGAGCAATATATAAGCTATGTTTTATTAAAATCGGATGTCGGAAAGAAAAGTTATCGGCAATTTTATATTCCACACGTACGAACGAAGTGGCGGGCAGAAGCTAGTGCATAATACCTATCACGTCTTGCTTGTTAAATGTTAATGCTGGTGTAACCGGTCGGTATAAATATTATCGACATAATGCCACAGTTGTAAGTATAATACGTTGAATAAACTTAGACAAAGCTAACTTTATTCTTGGAGAATTCAAAGTGCAGTCACAAGGGCGAGTTCCGCATTTTATTTCACTCTAGCTTTCTGCCCGCGACTTCTGTTATAGCGTTCCCGCGGGAATTGAGCGTTAAAGTATAACAAATTATATACGAAAACCTTCCTCATGAATCACTCTATTAAAAAAAACCGCATCAAAATCCGTTGCATAGTTTTAAAGATCTAAACATACATAGGGACAAACAGCGGAAAGCGACTTTGTTTTATACTATGTAGTGATATTTCTGTTAAGAGGGTTTACTCCCAAAGCTGGCAACGTCGCAAATAGCTGTCAAATATTTCATTAATTTATGAATATTACTGCATGAAAATATGAATTGTCACTCTATGGTTGAATAAAACCTTAAGTATGGATTGCAACAATTATCCTGGGAACATGAAATGTTTAGGATTACGGAAGTACTAAGTATCTTTTGAAAACTTTCCATCGCATTTTCCATGCGTTTTAATGTAATCTTATCATTTGAATGCCTAACCAACGAATATAAAACGAGACGCGTCATTCAACCATAGAATGATAACTTCTTCTTTAATTCAGTAATATTGAGAAATTGACGAAAACAGCGAAACATTTGACAGCTATATGCGACGTTGCCAACTTTCAGGATAAACCCTCTTAAGTTTATTCCAAATACTTAGGTACCTCCGCTACGTCCTGCCTAAACGCCACTAGTTGCCTTTTCTGGCCGCATGTGGCGCCAGCGTAACATCTGTCACTAGGTATTGGCCGCTTGGTGCGTTGCGAGCGATCTTACCTCATTCCGAGCGACAGCTAGAGATCTTCTATTATCTAAAGTCCCGCGCCTTCACATTTCAAAACGCTTCAATTTTTTCATTATTATTTAAAAAGCACCACCAACACTCTCAACGCATAGTTGATGGCTGTCTCAGCACGCACACATGTGTTGAGAGTGTTGGTGGTGCTTTTTAAATACATTGAAGCGTTTTGAAATGTGAAGGCGCGGGACTTTCGATAGTAGAAGATCTCTACTATTATGTAGATTATATATTCTGTGGCGGAAGTAGGTAGATTATTTTATAAAGTATTTTGATTCAAAAACAAATTGGATTAATCATAGCAAAACGTTAACTCAAAATATTCTATTGATTATGTTGCTATGCCTGCGGGGTATAACAGAACAGAACCTTTATACCTACGTTAAAATTACCTGAAGTTACGTAATGGACCTCCAGCAGATACCTTTTACTTCTAACCGTACAGACAGACTCGAGCGTAACAAATGTAGGTTACCTATACATAACATGCTTACCTATGTTCTTAAAGGCTAGATAAAACTGTTTATAAATCTAAATTTACAATTGTTGAATACAAAGTTTTGATATAGCCAATGTCCCGCAATCGAGACTAATCTAACGACACCTCATAAGCTAAAATCCATCAAGCCGTTTTAGGCTACAGAGCACATACATACAATAGATACTCTTTTGATTGAGATTAAGATGGTGATAGGTACGGTAATTAGCAAACCTCTCGTGTGTGTTCACGTTTTGTGTAATAAACGTGTCAATCTCATCCAAGTATCGTGGCTAATATTTAATTTCTGCGTACCTATTAATAATTAAGCCACCGTTTTGAAAATCGGACCTCGTGGTGATCATTTTCCTTAATAAGAACAACATTGAATTCGACTCTAAAACACTACCATTTAATTTAAAAGCTAAGACATTGATGACGTAATAGAACACACAGAGCAGTCGTGATCGTGACACACACAGACAGACATCCAGACCGATCATTAGCTCAAGGCAATAGAGCGGTCAAATCATCTAAAGTGCTCTGCCACTTCAAGGCTTTCCCAAAACACTTGTACAAAGAAATCCATTTGAAAAAGTTGTATGCCGAAACCAACAGCGGCATTTCAATACATCGTCTCCTTTGTTCGAGTTGTTAAGTCTCGAGGCCGATATAAACACGTTTTGGAGATTGTTGTTGAAAATTGTCGAGTCTCTTGGTACAGAGGAATGAGACAAAAGATTGTTTGGTTAATTGATATCTTGGGACAGTCAACGTCGAAAACTGTGAAGTTAACAAATATACGAGTATACACTCAGAAAAAAATGGGTTAACAAAGTCACAATAAACGCTTTGTCATTTTTTTGTTGTTCCAGAAACTAAAAGCTTTGCTGGCAAATCCAAATGAAGTTAGTGCCTATTACAACTTTTTTATTGTGATGGGTTTATTGTATCGGCGACAAGTCGCAAATTGTTAAAGAAACAAAGCTTTTGTTTGTTGTTATGATAACAACAGTACGTTGTTAGCATATTAAAATTAAACATGCATGTAGTAACAAAGTTATATCTGACAAAACTACGATTGTTGCAGTATTCATAATTAGTTGGTTAGTTTAACAAAGTACAGGGCAACCATGTTATGATGACAAATTTTGATATACATTGTGCGTGTGGCAATAATCGTATTGTTAAACTTTATTGTACCACGAACTACATAAATTTTGTTACTACAAAAAGGTTGGTATGTTATTTGTGATGACAATCTTGCTTTGTTGAGTCCCAAAATCGTGACATAAATGTAGTAACAAAGTTATATCTGACAAAACGTTCATTGCTGCATTATTCATATTTAGTTGGTTAGTTTAACAAAGTTACAAAGCAATCATGTTGTGATGACAAAGTATGACAGACATTGTGCGTGAGGCAATAATTTCGTTATTAAATTTTATTGTACCACGAACTACATGCATTTTGTTACTACAAAAAGCTTTATATTCTAGTTGTGATGACAAACTGACCTTGTTGTGTCTTGAAATCATAACATAAATGTGGCAACAAAGTTATATTTCACAAAATTGCGATTGTTGCAGTATTCATATTTAGTTGGCTAGTTTAACAAAGTACAAGGCAACCATGTTGTGATGACATCGTTTGATATACATAATGCGTGTGGCAATGATTTTATTGTTGAACAATATTGTACCACGAACTACATGCATTTTGTTACTACAAAAAAGGTTTATACCCTAGTTGTGATGACAAACTGACCTAGTTGTGTCTTGAAATCATAACATAAATGTGGTAACAAAGTTATATCTGACAAAATTGCGATTGTTGCAATATTCATATTTAGTTGGCTAGTTTAACAAAGTACAAGGCAACCATGTTGTGATGACATTGTTTGATATACATAGTGCGTGTGGCAATAATTTTATTGTTGAACAATATTGTACCACGAACTACACACATTTTGTTACTACAAAAAGGTTTATACTCTAGTTGTGATGACAAGCTGACCTTGTTGTGTCTTGAAATCATAACATAAATGTGGCAATAAAGTTATATTTGACAAAATTGCGATTGTTGCAGTATTCATATTTAGTTGGTTAGTTTAACAAAGTACAAAGCAATCATGCTGTGATGACAAAGTATGACAGACATTGTGCGTGAGGCAATAATTTCGTTATTAAATTTTATTGTACCACGAACTACATGCATTTTGTTACTACAAAAAGCTTTATATTCTAGTTGTGATGACAAACTGACCTTGTTGTGTCTTGAAATCATAACATAAATGTGGCAACAAAGTTATATTTCACAAAATTGCGATTGTTGCAGTATTCATATTTAGTTGGCTAGTTTAACAAAGTACAAGGCAACCATGTTGTGATGACATCGTTTGATATACGTAGTGCGTGTGGCAATGATTTTATTGTTGAACAATATTGTACCACGAACTACATGCATTTTGTTACTACAAAAAGGTTTATACTCTAGTTGTGATGACAAACTGACCTTGTTGTGTCTTGAAATCATAACATAAATGTGGCAACAAAGTTATATTTCACAAAATTGCGATTGCTGCAGTATTCATATTTAGTTGGCTAGTTTAACAAAGTACAAGGCAACCATGTTGTGATGATATCGTTAGATAAACGTAGTGCGTGTGGCAATGATTTTATTGTTGAACAATATTGTACCACGAACTACATGCATTTTGTTACTACAAAAAGGTTTATACACTAGTTGTGATGACAAACTGACCTTGTTGTGTCTTGAAATCATAACATAAATGTGGCAACAAAGTAATATTTGACAAAATTGCGATTGTTGCAGTGTTCATATTTAGTTGGCTAGTTTAACAAAGTACAAGGCAACCATGTTGTGATGACATTGTTTGATATACGTAGTGCGTGTTGCAATGATTTTATTGTAGAACAATATTGTACCACGAACTACATGTATTTTGTTACTACAAAAAGGTTTATACTCTAGTTGTGATGACAAACTGACCTTGTTGTGTCTTGAAATCATAACATAAATGTGGTAACAAAGTTATATCTAACAAAATTGCGATTGTTGCAGTATTCATATTTAGTTGGCTAGTTTAACAAAGTACAAGGCAACCATGTTGTGATGACATCGTTTGATATACATAGTGCGTGTGGCAATGATTTTATTGTTGAACAATATTGTACCACGAACTACATGCATTTTGTTACTACAAAAAGGTTTATAATCTAGTTGTGATGACAAACTGACCTTGTTGTGTCTTGAAATCATAACATAAATGTGGTAACAAAGTTATATCTAACAAAATTGCGATTGTTGCAGTGTTCATATTTAGTTGGCTAGTTTAACAATGTACAAGGCAACCATGTTGTGATGACATCGTTTGACATACGTAGTGCGTGTGGCAATGATTTTATTGTTGAACAATATTGTACCACGAACTACATGCATTTTGTTACTACAAAAATGTTTATATTCTGGTTGTGATGACAAACTGACCTTGTTTTGTCCTGAAATCATAACATAAATTTGGTAACAAAGTTACCTATATCTGACAAAATTGCGACTGCTACAGTATTCATATTTCGTTGGTTAATTTGACAACGTACAAAGTAAACACGATTGTGATGACAAAGTTTGACTTAAGTACATTTTGAGTTATAGTCTGTGTTTTATTTGCTTGCTGGCGTCGAAAGTGTATGGGTGTCTCGTCCATTTCAATATGGAAGTCATGGAAATTGAAGATAAAAGTGCATTCAAATCTATCTCCCCTATCCTCCAGTGAAAGTGCGCCCTTCATCAATCAATCGTGTTAGTTATTAAAGTCTGTTTTTCTATACTTGTCTTATTTAGTAAACAATCTCTGCATGTGTTTTTAACGAAATTCGTCATTTTCAAAACGGTAATCTACGATTATAAGTATTCATTTGACATTAAATCCTTCTATCTATTAGTTCATTTAATACATCGCTATTTCAATAAAAAAATATGCCAAGATTGTTTACTACATAAGACCAGTATAGAAAATGGACTTTATGGTATTGTATGCTTATTATCCTTGTCTCCCAATAAAACTAATAATGTATACCTAAGAATATTTTTTTAACTAAAAATTACTGATGCTGATTAGAATAAAGGGTCATTGATTCATGCAAATCAATTAATTAATTATTTTTTGTTAAAAAAATAGACTACTCATAGTTTCAAAAGTAGTAGTCCCTTTATAGTTTAGCTTATAGTTAAGTTACTAAATGTGTATCAGCAAGGGATTAATTTAGCAAAACTTTAGACTCAAAATAAAATTGATTCTTTTAAATGTTTATTTTTTATTTCATGTATAGTTTTAATGAAACTTGTAACAAATTTAATTTATTGTATTAGCCATTTGGCTGTGCAGTGTGCACATTGCATCTAATCTCTCTTTGTTATCGCTTGCAGCAAGTTTATTTTTATACTACTGTAGCAATAGTATCAACAACTCTTCTTTGTTAATCTACCAAAGTAGGACTATCAGGACCTTTAGTGATTGGAAATTATCACTTGACATCAATATTAAGTGATAACAGGGCATATGCTTTGAGTCATAGCATAGTACTCACCTGTTATCACGGTAGCTTTCAGAGATACTAATATGCCTCTATAGATAAATGTCAATTACTAAAGGTCCTGGGGTCGTAGCCAAGTGTCGTTCACTAGTTTCTATGACGCTAAGCGAAAGAAAATGTGTAGGATAACAGGCGGAATTGAATGAAATACATTTTCTTTCATTCAGCGTCATAGAAACCGTAGCGAATGACGCTTGGCTACGCCCCCTGAAAGGCTCACTTTGATAGGTTAACAAAGATGAGTTGTTAACAAATTTTGCTACAGTATAAAAATCAACTTGCTACGGTGACAAAGGGAGAGTAGATGCAGTTGCAGAGTTATTTGGCCACAGCAATAATTTAAATTTGTTACTTAAGCAAGCACAAACATTTGGTACCACAAAATACACATTTGCTAGGGTAGCAAAGGGGAAAGAAATTTTGACCCCGGGACAAAGCAATCTGCTAAGGTAACAATTGCAATTTACGTAAAGGGACAAAAGGACTTTGATCAAAGAACAAAGCAATTTGCTAGGCTACCAAAGGGAAAAAAGAAATTTTGCTGACGTAACAATGCCAATTTATGCAGAGTGACAAAAAAAACTTGATACATGGACAAAATATTTATTGTTGCAAGAAAAATATCAATTGTCACCCTAACAACTCTATACGTTGTCAGCAATATTGCTACTACAACAATACTAAGTTAACAATTTGAATTTTGCTGCATTAACAATAATCAGTTGGCAACTTTAATACTGTTAGTCCAACAATTTCGTACGTTTTTAATAATGTTGTGACTATAACAATAATCAGTCAACAATATAAATATTGCTAGTTTAACAATGTCAATATTGCCAGTCGAACAATTCCATACGTTGTCAAAAATGTTGCTACCGTAACATAATCTGTTACCAATGTTAACATTGTTACTGTATCAAAAATAAATATTGCTAATCTAACAATTCCATGCGTTTCCAATAACTTTGTTGCAGTAACAATACTATCAGTTAACAATGTTAATGTTGCCATTGTGACAATACTATAAGTTTCTTTTTATGTTGTTACTGTAACAATATTCTGTAACAATTTTAAAGTTGTCATTCTAACAATTCCAAACGTTTCTTATAATGTTGTTACTATAACAATAGTCAGTTAACAATGTTAATATTGCCATTGTGACAATTGCAAACTTTAACAAAAAGGTTGTTGCTGTAACAATAAACAGCTAACAATAAAAACTTTGTGTTAGCAACTATTAAACTTAGACGGCTGTGGGGGGTTAAAGTTTTATTGTTACACCCAACAATATTTTTTTCTGAGTGTACTCATAATAATACTCGGGTTTTGGAAAAGGCTGTAAAACAAATTTGTGTGAATCTATATACTAATAATAAAGTCTGTAAAAGTCACGTCACAGTTTGTATGTATCCACCACCACCACAACAGCCTATTTACGGCCCACTGCTGGGCACAGGCCTCCTCTCATCATGAGGATTTGGGATATAGTCCCCTCGCGGGCCCAATGCGGATTGGGGACTTCACATACATCTATAGAATTACTTCGCAGATGCGTGCAGGTAAGATTCAATGGTAAATTCAAATTTAATTTCGCATATGAATAATTTTCATAGGCGCGAACCGGATTCGAAACCCCGACCCTCTGCATGAGAAGCGGTAGGTCAAACCATTAGGCTACCACAAGCTTCATGTACGTATGTCCAGGTTTAATTGGTACTGGTCGGATTGTCAAAAAAAAGTATGGGGCTAGATTAGATAACACGGGTCAACTTTTTATCCCGAAAAAGAAAACGCACAGTTCCCGCGGGAACGCTGTTCTGTTACCGAATTACACGCGGACCCGAATACCGATTTCCATCCTGTTGTGGATATTCCTCCGGCGCGTACGAAGCGCTTCGCTTCATGCTTCATCATGCGAACAGAAGCGAAATGAGGAGTGGAATTCTCTACCGGCCGGTCTCTTCCCCGATAGCTATAACTTGAATCTTTTCAAGTCGAGAGTGAACAGGTACTATCTAAGTAAGAATGTTTCACCTTCGACACTTACGTCGAATCGTCACTTAGCATCAGGTGAGATCGTGGTCAAATTGTTTTTATTTTATTTATTGTAAGCAAACATTTCCTATGTTATCCCATGGAAAACACAGCGCAATTGACTATCTATGTAAACTTGAAAACAACATTTCAAAATGCAATGAATCACAGATACAATGTAAGATAGTTTTATCTTTTGTTTACTGAGCCAAGCCTGATACCTATATATTTCTTGAAGATTGGATAAGTAATAACTCCGGTTAAACTTAATGATAAGGATACCTACAATAACAAATGTTTATTTGTAAACATTACATTTACAAAGTAAGATATTTGAACGGATACTATATGACAGTCTTAGTTCTGTAGTAGTTTATCTATAAGCGAAATATGAAAACAGAAAATCACGACGTTGATAATCTTCTCTCTCCGATTTAGAATTTAGTGTCTCTTAGTAGCCAGTAATAGGATCCATACCGTCCTTCTTTTTCAACTTTTTAAAGTAGGTAACACAATTATAACTTCACATGCAGTTATTTAGAATCCTGTTCTAATAAACAAAATAAACATGCCATAGGTTTTCTGTACTAAATTGGAAATCGCACTTCTTACCGCACCCAACATGGAAGACCGCAAACATGTATATTACATATCATTTTACGTAATTAACACAATCTTTTCTAGAGTTAACATTTATATCACGTGCTTGAAAAAAAATGTGTGAACCTAAGAATAGATAAAACCTACAATCCCATTTATATTACAATATTACAATCTATATTTATTGAGGCAATTCCAGAAGAGACAATATAAAAAAAACACTTTTCCAAAGACAGACTTATCGCATATTTATATTTTTTCAACCAATTTTAAAACGACGATTACTAAGTAGAATTGAAATCCTAAATTGGAATGCTGTCAAATGCGTCTTATGTTGATTGAACCTATCCTCAATTTTTCATATTTTCTACCCACGTAAAAAATATGAAAATTTGAGGGTAGATATAATTACTAAATTGTTCAGTCTTTCGTATCACGGCGTCTGGATTGCGAGTTGTTGTTGAATCCTTAGGTTTAAATTATTTTAGTTGAAAAATTAGGAATAACCTATTTGACTTGAGTTTTCTCTTTGACAAAACAATGACTACGTTAAAAATCATTACTCTGCTGCAGCGTTATTTGAAGAAAGTGTTAAACAAAATGTGAGTAACTAAACGTTAAGTGTTTTACGCGTTTGAAATGGATGCAAGAGAAAGTGTGGTATCGTTTTGTTTTCTTTTAAAATATCGATGTGTTCATTTGCTCAACCGCGGGCGAGATCGCAGGCAGAAGTTTATATATTCTATAAAATAAAACAAGTTTACTTTTTATCACAAAACGTAACCTTCAAAGCTGGCATAGAAACAATTTAATTTCAATACATGATCGCATTTTATGTGGCGAATTTTACGTTGCCATGCTATAAAATGAACCGCAACATGTGATTACGGTCTATTAAAAATTACAAAAAGTATTTTGTTAGGTTAGCTTTATACCATTGCAATATTGGTGTAGTCTGATGTAAAATCTTTAGAAAAAAGGAAGGCTGAAAATGTGCGGCATTCTCAATTCAAATATCACCTTGAAAATAAAACAAACTACCTAGGTATGTATTTCTTTTCCCGTAGATAGTCGATTCAGCCATGAAAATGTAACGGACAGACTGAGTTACTTTTGCATTAATATTAATACGGAAATATATTAACAGACAACCCTTGTAAACAAGTCATGTAATGAATCGAAGCCCTAAACGACGGAATTAGATTTAGGTAGACTGAACCGGATTCCAGTGGATTATTTTAGTTTCAATTCCCGACTAACGGACAGTTCGAGTAATTGTGGTTTTCGCAATGGGATATCATCGTTTGCCTGGCGGTTTTTTAATTGTTCCGTTTTTTAAGCTAAATGCAGGGTTTATACAGTTAAATTTCTCATATTGAAATATCGCAATACTTAGCCATCTTTTTTCAACGCCGGGCATATCTAACAAATCTTGATTTAGTATAGTACTAATAGTACATTACAGACCTAGGGTGGTGAATTCGTAAATGTCCCAGATCGCAGGTTTCTGTGGCCCGAACCAAAGGTGAGGGCCATAAATATGCGATCTGGGGCTTTACGAATTACCGCCCGTGGTTTGTCAAAAGTTTTACGTCTTGCCTTGGCCAAGAAGTGAGATTTTCTCTCCGCGTAGCGGGCAGAAAATCCCACTTTACGGCCAAGGGTGATGTAAAATTTTAAACGCCGAGTTTCGACGGCGCTTACCTACACACTCCGACACAGATGACCAGACATCGAAGCTCACAGTGTATTTCAGCCAATCGTTTTATTTGAAATCCGCAAATCGCCAGCACCATTTTAACTCACGGCGCCTTGAAACGACTCCATGGCGTTTACAATACGTTTTTAATGCGCCGCCGTTGGCTGTATCTGGGTAATGTTCCTGGCATCAGTCTTCTGTTGTGGAGATAAAAAATCGTTTATTTCGACGCACACAAATCGCTCACATTTCGCTTTGTTATGTAGCGATTTTATGTTATCCTAAAGAAGAATTAACGCATCAGCCAATAAATTTGATTACATATAGTTGTAATGAATCTGGAAGTACATTACGATTTTAGAATTAGTTTTAGATATGATAAAATGTAAAGTAAAACAGGTTCTTATTTAATTTTGGGTACTTGACTTATGCAAAAAAAATATTCTCGTGCATTCAACACTCTCTGTAGGTAAGTGATTTAATTCTTTATTTTTATCATAAAAAATAGAAAATCAATGTAATGCGAATAGAAATTTAGTTCAAATGATAGGTAGTTATTTTAAGTTTTGATGTTTACAAATAGATGATAGATAGGTAATAATAATGCAAATGTAAACAATTATGGCCATGAGACAATTCGTATATATTTGTGCTCACTGGGGAAACCTGATAAGTGATAACAGCTGAAGCTGAACCGATTATACAGAACAACAATAGGACGTGTGTTTTGGACTTTTGATTCAACGAATCATAAAGTCTGTAACTAATTTATACTATGTTTGCTTGTGCGTATTTTCCTTGATTGAATTTTGCAAATATGTGCTAGTATAGGTCTATAATGGTCAATACTTGACCTCTTTACAGAACGATAAAGTTATCGCAACTTAAAAGTCTTATTACCTTACAATCTAGGTTTACTGCTGATACGAAAAGGAGCTAAGAACTTACTGGGTTTAATTTAATTTCATACAGGCTAGTTTTCATGCCTTGATGGCAAAGAAAATTAAATATGTAGTTAAAGAGGTTTTTTCAAAAATATAACAATTAGTCTTTCATGTAATTACTGAATACCTCTGTCAGACTCCGTATGGATTTTATATTTTGCACGTATTTCTCGTTGTGTCAACAATAGTCAGTTTATTCACGCCCACTTCGTCCTCCTTTGGCGTGAACTTTGTACTGGGAATTGGTCCAACAAATACCATTTTGGCAGAAAACAAAGAATTTGATTTTGTTTCTTAGAAGTAGTTTGATGTCATGCTACTTAACAGAGACAACAGAATTACAGGATGCGTGAAACGTACAAAAAATAGGTAATATGACATGAAGCTAGTAATTCACTGGTGGATAATTTTCAACATTATGTAATGGAAAACGTAAAATCACTGGTGTATATTTATTTAAAATGTACTTGGCTAAATATAGAATCTGTATTGATTGATTTACCTGCGCTAGGCGGCCGTGGTAGAAAGCAAACTGGTACCTACTGGTTTGGTTTTGAAATTTCCTCTTAAAACCTACGCAGAATCACCATACTTTTAGATTAGTAACAGTGCATACACCATGTTTTTAATTAATCGTCTAACTTCATTAGTCTCTTCATCTTTTGATTGCACTTAATGTGTGTCTTTGATTAAATTCAACAATGACGGATTGGCATTGATGACATCGAGGTCATCGCTGAACCATGACCGGCCATCCCGTGGTTCCCACGATTCACTCTATTATTGTACGAGGGACGTTCGATCGGCATTCATAATGCGAGGTAGAAATAAGAATAATCCGGTTAGTTATGTTATGTTACGCTGGGATTTTTTATATTCAACGGTTTAGTTTCGGTAGATATGTGTTAGGTTAGGATTTTGTCAAAATGTTAAAGTACCTATGTTTTCTTGGTTCTATGAGGTCAAATAAATCTAATGCCATTATTTCTTCTAAATGGGATTACAATTACCGTTAAATCAACTAAAATATAAATTAAAATCTGCCTGGGTGTCTCAGCTCAGCTCAAAAGACGTTTGCGTCGTAAATGGTACTCGCCGCTAGTAGCAAAGTTGGTAGGTACGTCGCTAAATCATTTAACAATACCGAGCTGATCCTTGGTACATTCATCACTCGACTGGGTTCGACAAGGATTAATGTAGGTAAGTTGTCACTTGGATACATAATAGGTATCACTAAAATTCCTGTTAGGTGCGCATTCATTCTATTTCTTTCGGGTACACGGGGTCTAACCGTTGTGTAGCCCTGAGTTATCTAATCTGCGGACAATAGAGTAACTATAGCTTTATTCGTTGCATAATGGCAAAGCTATGTAAACTATGACGTCAATGCCTAATCGACCGATGTTGTTGTTAGTTTTCAATGCCCGGATCAATGGGAATTATATTTCTGGCCTGCCTGCCATGAAATGTTTGCAAACGTGCAATAATGCATAACCATGTAGATATGGTGTTAATATTATCCAGCAGTGTTACATATACATGATTGTTCAATTGTCTCCAGGTACAGCTATTTGCTATGTATGAATGCGGCTCGCTCGGACAGACATCCGTTGGCGATCAGGCCGCAGACTGTTTTCAGTTAAGCCACGACGAGTGAATAACAAAGCCGTCTTTTAAGAGACAAATCGAATTCGAAAGACGTTCCAACCTGAAGGAACAATGAGATAATTAGTGATGCTTGTTAGCCCGTGATGTGTCGACCCATTCGCTTTTGTTAGGTGTCTCTTCGTTTTCAAGTGGTGTATATTATACCCTGACGTACTTATCCGGTATGAACGAAGATACTGCAGCAGAAAACATAAACTTGGTAATAATTGTGTTGAACTTTTTCGGTTCGCCATGTCGGTGTTATTTATGGACTAGTGAACGAAAGGTGTTTAGCGAAATACCGTAATGCGTTGATTAAAGGGGGGCTTCCGCAGTGCGGGGTCGAGTCCCCATAACATAGCAATGAGTTAACGGGAGAGGTGCGTGTTCAGTCGCCACCCACCGCTGCGCGAGGCGGTGGCCAGCGCGACCGTCGCTCCGGCAGTCAAATAGTCCGCGTTGGCTCGAGCGAGTGTACTGGGAACTCGCGGAGGCGGCTCTGAGCGTTGGCGCGCTGCCGCGGCCGTCGCCAGTAGCCGAATATCCGCGCCGCTCGCGCTTGTGTGAAGTGTCTGTGTCAAACTGCTATTCGATGCTCTTCGCTCCAATCGCCGTCGAGGCGATGAAGTGTAAAGAGGAAAACTGCGAGGTCGGCGTGATCCTGGAGCACAACTCCCTGATCGTCCTGTCCACGGACAAGACCATCGTCTGCCTCTGCGGGAGGGACAGGAATAACCCCTTCGAGCGCGGGTAATTCTCATCGTTCTCCTCATGGTACGATGATGATTACATCGATTTATCTCATATGTGTTCACGTAACTACTGTTTAATTGCTACTCTATTACCTATACAGTGCTACTCGATCGTTACATCGTAGCTACCTGCTTATTAGCAAATTGGTTAGGTGGATTCCGTGTCACCCACTGATACAATAGGTGCTAGTCTATAGTCTGCTAATCTATTTAAGTACGTAATACAAACAGACAAACCTAGCACTCCAGAATTACCTATAAGAATTTGCTTTTACTAGATGAACTTTTAAACTAGTTCTTTTGGTTGTTACATTGTCGAATATATCTCCGCTATAGAATAACAGGCCGCATTTAAAGCAGGAGAAAGTAAACTATTGTTACATCCAAATGGTGGTTATCTCAGATCTTGAGCCTCGCTACAGTTGCACGACCAGAGTTGATCACTTATTTGTACCGTTTGCACGGATTATGCGAACTACTTATACTTATGATACTTTGCTAGATTAAGTGTCGTTAGTCTGTTAACATAAATATTAAATCTCACATTTATTCTGAGCAGTTATGAAATTTGCAATAATTTGACGGCCATCAAGGTTGTCTGGCCAACGCGTCTCAATTGGCCATAATCCAGTCCTCGTTGGCAGATAATAATATTATCTACATATTATGCCGAATGACCGAATACCTGGAAGTTTAAGTAGCATAAAAACGTTAAATGTTTATTTTTATCGTCCGTTCGAAGTTACTTTTATACTTCTTGCCTTTTAGAGATTTAATTCTGAATGAGTCAGAATTGAACTGACTAGCAAAAAAGTTAACGTAAAGCCGGGAACTTGACGATGACCGCAAGTATACCCGACAAGGTCGTGGCCGGTCGGACAACGCCTCCCAGCCGAATTAATTCAAGGAATTTTAAGTACTATTTAAATTTAACATTTTCTTTTTCTGCTCACTAAATAGACTGCCTTAGACGTGAGCTAAATCAACCTTGGCGCTAAAATGCTTGAACTTTTTCTAATACCGGTAGTAGTTAATAGTAACTTTACTGGTACTGGAGATCGGACAATGGTATCTAAATATAACCCGTCTATATGTTACAATATAATGGAATATGCGGAAGCAGAACTGAATATTGAAGCATCAACACTAGGCATCATGTAACGTATAAACTGTTGTAAAATACTATTTGTATTAGTTATCTTTAAATTATCTTAAGGTTACTCCAAATGGAGGTTGATCAGAAGATAACCTTCCGTCTATATTTATCAGAAACGCGTTAACCTACACGGCAGGTGTGGTACAGGTGTGCGAGACTTTCTTCCGAGGTTTATATAACCGACATGGCGATGGGTTTGTAAATACAGACGAGCCACTTCATAAACAGATCGCCAACAAAATCGATCTACCTACTTAAACGTTTTTGCAGAGAATCATACTGATGTAACACAGATTGCCAAAGTATTTAGCTCGCGATCCCACGTCAATGTAACTCGTGATTAATAATAATAATAATAAACTAATAAATAGGTAATAAATAGGTATTTCGCGAGCTAAATAAGGTTCTTGCAAGTGAATTCTTTGAAATTTTAAAATTAAATGTTACTCGGAAACAACGGTTAATAAAACAGCTACTTTCTTTGTTCCACAATTTCAAAGCAGACCTGCTCCGATACCTGATCTTAAAATATTTAGTTTCATTGGAAAACAAAAACGTAGCAACAATGGGTCTCGCGTCACCGAATTTGTGGGTCGGCCCGGTGCAGTTGAGTTGTACCTTTTAGCTTGAATGAAACGAGAGGCTGCTTCCACGGGGCTGACTTTATCCTGGCCGCGTACATTATTAGGCCAATAATATGTGTCTGATCAACATGTTGGACCAATATAACGTAGCCACTGTTCACATTGGGCCAAGGTGTAGTGGGACAAAATATTGGGCCAACGTGTAGCGAGGCGGCGGCGTGACAGTAGGTATGTCGAGCGCACGTATACTAGCACTAGCCCCCCCCCCCGGCTTCGTAAGGGTAGTAGAACAACAAGTTATACACGAAAACTGTCATCATGAATCCTTATTAATGAAAATCGCATGGAAATCAGTAGTTATTTTTAGTTTATCGCAAACAGACGAAGGGACACGGCGGAAGACTTCATAAAATTTATTTTACACTGTACCTAAGCTTCATATGTTGTAAGTCGGCTATGGCCGACTGTGGCGTTTTAAAGGTTAAATAAAACACCCTCACAGTTGACGTCAATCGAAATTGAACACTCGTAATCATTTCATCAATATGTATCGAATGTTATTGCTAACTGAATAAATTACGTTGTAACTTCTAGAATGTCTGTTTTGTACTTGACTCTTCAATAAATCATTGTTTTGCTTTCATGGGGCTTGTTTTTAAGTTGTTAGGGCGTGATATATAACACATACTATATACTAAGATAGCCTTACTTCATTGACATAATATATTAGGGGTCAAAAATAGAATGATGGCACGGTAACTCCACTGAATTGCTTATCTTTGTTATGGTACTTAATTAATTATAAAAAAGTGATTGGACATGGACATTGCGATAACGTTTGGCGAAATTACGTAGGCAGATGAAATCAAATATCACTTAAGTATAAATGTACCTAATATTTGTAGTGTGCGCAATATAGTATACCTAGTAGTTAATTACATAATGTGAAACGTAAAGTTGCATTGTAAGTAAGTATTGGTACATTTTGGTTTCATTTTTAAAGTTCGTTCGTAAGATTCGACAGGTAACATAAATAATGTACCTATTCAGCAAACTCGAACTCGAAATTAATTCGTCGATAGGTGTCTCAAGTGGTGCGTTTAAATTATGCGTAGGAGCAGCATAGCAACCAGACAAAACAAATGTGTTATGCCAATAAAGGTATTATTTCATCGAGCATTCAATGTCAAATGAAAACACACGAATTGCGGTATTAAAATGCTTATTAAGGAATACCAATACGTATACTTACATTCATAATAAGTATCGTTTTTCTGTTTTAAACATAGATTAGATATTCTTGCTTAAATTTAATTAAAGAGCTAATTATTTTTAATGATAATCGTGCACTGTGTTTTCATAGCTTGTATTTGACCCTGCAATCAATTTCGAAAACTATCGACATACCTACTTAGTTCACAAAGCCAGGTCTGTATTCTGTGGTATCAATGACATAACCAGCATTTAGGTTCAGTAAGTTCCTCCTTTCAAGTTCCCTTCTTTGAATAGCGAAAAGAACGGCAGTCTTTAAAACATTCCATTTAGGTATCTCTATGTAGTCAAACAAAGAGGTGATCTGGTTGCATCCGTTGTACCCCAGACGTCTCAAGCTCAAGGGTAACGACCAAATGGCGCACTACCTGTGTTTTTATCCCATATGCCATTATGAGAGTCAAAGCCCCGAAGCTCTGCTTAGGACCGCGCTAAGGGCAATGCACCTTCCCGCTCTCCCTTGCCCTGCAGCCCTACTTTGCCTTTAATAATCGTAAGCGCTAAATTTATACCTCCTTGTCCCTTCCATGCAGTTGAAGGGTCGCTCGAAAGAGATGCAATAATAGCAACTGCTGCGTCTACAATAGCTATAGGCTCAACAGTGCGTGAAGTGTATATACATTGGTATGCATATTTATATGGGTTCGAGCTCCCATGCTGTGGACTTTGAACTCGGTTAATAGTGAAATGCACAACGTTGATTGATCCCCTCTCATTTGCTGTAGCGATCGATAACCGTAGCTCCTTCGAGAGCTTGAATTTTAATTGTATTCCAGTTTTCATAACGAATCGATATTTTAATTGACGTAACCGAGTGAGGCAATCTTTCTCGCAAGTAGATACCTAAGTGGTGCACGTGCCATAAACATATCTTGAAAGGTTGTTACTCAACTTTTACATACCTACATGCATTTTATTTTATCGTACCTATTTCGACTTTGTGTCAGAAAAAGCATTGATGAAATGTTCACCTAAATTTTAAACCGTTGAAGGTACATTTCTTTTTTTTATAATATACCCACTTTGTGTGTGTCTTTTGTGTTTCGTTCTTATTCCTACTTTTTTCTTTTTCTTATGTACCACTTTCAGGCACCATCGACGCAAGAACAATTGTTTATTTCTTATCACAAGGTTCGAAAACAGCCGTATCGCAATCAAATAGGATCAAAAACCGTAATTATTATGCGAAAAACAAGCGTAATCGGGTAAATCAACGGTTGCGCAGAGCTGCGTCACGGACCAAACCCTCGAGATACGCGAGCGCCGTCGGCCGCCGACCGTTCGTAGTTTTTCGCGGAAAAAAGGCCAGCCACGTCGTGAAACAAACCGCCCCCCACCGCAGCCGGCACCGCGTCACGCACGCTCCTATAAAAGCCGTGCGCTCCCCTCCACTTCAACTCAGACGCATGGAGTACTCCGTAGAGGTCGTTTGGCACGAGCGAGCGCTTTGCTAGGCACCTGCCGGCCACACTTCACGAACACATTCTAGTCATCGCGTAGCTCACGCTCGCGTACCGCGGTCGCCCGCACGTTCCTAACGAACAGTGATAGTGCAATATCCCCCTACTAAAATCTAAACTTGTGATAATTTAATTTAACTTTAGTTGTTAGTTACGCGTACGTTACGCGATACGGCTGTGAGTGAAATTGTGAAGCAATGTTGTGACTGCCCGACTGTAATCTGTTGCCCGTGATCCAGCCCAGTGAGGATTGTTCTTGTGTCGAGGGTTTCTTTGGATTTGGTACCATGGTTGGGAACAACGGTACTATGATGGCGATTCGCATCGTCCACAGCAAGCTGAGGAAGCGGGAGGAGCACTCGGCGTCGGTGCACCCGGCCGAGGTGCTGCAGGCGCCGCCGGCGCCCGCGCCTGAGCCGCTCGCCTTCCGGCAGCAGCCGCTGTGGCAGTTCCCGCCGCCGCTGCCCCCGCCTTACGTCTATTCCCATGATCAGGTCAGTACTAACAATCAGAACCCAATAACAACATCAACAACACAACATCACACAGTTACGCAACCCATAAAAAAATCCCAACAGTTACTCTTGACCTCATTTTTAATCAAACATAACCATCCTTGTTCGCAATCCAGAATCGTATTGCCTTGGTGACGATTGAATCGAATGGAAAGTTGTATGCTGGTTGCATTATGACACGATAGAAATCGTGCCTGGCCTGACTCCCCGTCAGAGAGAGAGTTGGTTATAATGGCACAGCAACGATCACTTAGTTCTAAGCGCTAAGAAAATTTAAATGTCGGGACACGCTTATAATATATTGTAGAAAGCTGTACAAGGCGAGCGTGTTGTAACACTTCGACCTTCTTTCTTTGTGGTTGTCTGCCGTTCAGACGAGGCTAGCGCAAACGTGTAGGTACTTTGAATATTATTGCAATACCGTCAAACAATTTAACCTCAATAGCACGCTCTAATAACTGCATCTCGAGGTCTAGCTAAAAACCTTCCTAGCTTTGTTCTGTTTAATGTTCGATTTGTGCTAACACGTCGTTTATGAAGACCACACACCCACAGTCGCATCAGGAAATAGAGAATGCTAATGTGTCTTTGTAATAGCGTATTCAAGGCTTGTTCTCATGTGGCCTCAACGTTTACTTCGCCACGCTTCCTAGTCGTGAAGTTCAATACATTAACGTTTCAAGACTCGGTGAGGCCACGCCACCTTTAAATATCACCCAGACGGAACGGATCCCAAAAAAAAAATAAGCCCCAAGCCGGGCATCGCATAATAGAAGACAGACACAAAAAAAGCTCCCTCGAATAATAATACGTTCGGGACGACCTTCTTGTTTGAAATTGAAACGTCTGCTCGGATGGCAACCGCGTCTTAAAATAGCAGGCATTGTGTAACGGCTGGAAGTTGTTTCAATACCGATGCGAATGCAGCAAATGCATCGGGGACGGTAACGGAACCGCTAAATCGGGCACCGATCCTTAGGTCAACAAACTCCCCACACGCTCCACATAGTGAAGACAGTCGAGCATTGTGTCTGATGGTTTCTTTTCTTTGTTCTAGGACAATTTGATGCAGCCTCTTGGCAATGAGCGTGCGAGTTTCCGCAGCCTGCGCAAGAACATCGGCGGTCGCTGGAAGCGACTGGTGAAGAAAAAACCTGAACAAGAAGTGTACACGATCCCACCCGAGCTCAAACCCCAGCTCAAGCAAATATACGTGTATTAGCCGCACCTGGTGCATCTATTGTAGCAACACCAGCACTGAAGCAGGGATCTTCAACGCAGACTCGTTAGCGATGACTGCAACCACGTGGTTGTAAATTCACATTGCATATCGTTACTCGAATATCAAATTTGTCAAAGAATATCCTGCACGGCTCGACAGCCCTTTTATCTTTTAAACATATCGTTTTGACCAATTATTTCTAATGACCAATGTTAATAAATTACTTTCATTGAGCACCACGTTGTGATTGCCTAGATTTGTATTAATAAGTATTAGAACGCTGATGTTTGTGAGTGTTTTTCCGTTGCAGAATTCTGAATGTTGTGCAAGAATGAGTGATAGTAAAGGATTTAGTTAAATGTTTAATTTAATGATATGAATGAATTAGGAAGATGCGGTCGCGCATACTAGTGACGAAAATCCAATAATTACGATAAAAGTAAATGATGCCTTGTTGAACGTATGTAATTTTGACTAATTAGGGCATTTTGTAGTTCATTTAACTTATTGTAGACACGATCGTACTGGCAGTAGACATCGATCAAATAGTTTGTGAAGCTATACCTTTACATATAACGAATATGTACTCTGCGGAGGTATTGATTGTAAGAATGCTATTATACGCAGTATTTTATTATCATCCATGTGTGTTGTGAGCGAGACTGACTTATGGTACAATGAACCGTAACGTGACTTACACGACAAGCTTTCCAAATTCAACATATTTTATGATATTATTGACTTTAATATGAAATGTTATATTTTTCGATTTCCCAAGATGACCTAGTTTGTTAAAAGTTACGTTACTTGCATGTTGGTAGTATAATTTACAGATTTTCGCCCGGTCCTTACTGTGATACATACATTAGAATGAGGAATAAAGACGCTAAAGAGGATAATATCGAGTTTTGTTTCGCCTTACCCTGATCAATTCCGCTAGCAAGGACCGACGGAGATGTATCTAGCTCATATTGAGCCCAATTGTGGAGTTAAGTTTGTAGATAATAGGTACAATTCAGCCATTTATTTTCGTTGTCTTGCATTAGAAGACTCAATGTTAACGGATTTCTAACAGCGTGAGATTGTGAAATGTAATCTTTCATTGAAATATAAAATTACATCATGAATAATTTTGTTTCCCTTGGCCCGTCGGCAACACCCAAAATTACCACATAGTAGTAAAAGTGCTGAAAAAGATAGCAAGAAAATGATATCCAAAATAAGTAAGTTAGTCGAGCAAGCCTGTTTGCATAATTATTGCAGTACTTTCTTGAATTACATAACATTTCAATCTATAAATAGGTAAAATCAAACCAATAAAATCATGTTCAACTTCTCACAAGAATGCGGAAGTATAACTTCAAACAAAGCTTGCTCTCAAAATCATAACAAAACCGTGACAGTGACCTCTATTTGTCATACTAGACGTTTTTGTTTGCATTGGTAACAGCGCTATCTAACGGCGCCTTACGTAACTCTCACAGCAGCATAGCATGATAACATAACGAAAACAACAGCTGGCGGAAGTTACGCTTGAGGTAACCTCAGCCAGCTGTGTAGATGGCAGTGACTAACAGCGCCATCTATGAAAATGACCTGTAAAAATAATATAAGTAACTAACCTTAGAACTAAATTGTTCTGGTAATGTAAACTACAGGTAGATGGCGTTGAAGACAATATTTTCAATAAATTAGATTATAGTACATTATTGCCGTGGCCGGGAAAGTAGGTCTTTGCAGGCTGAGTACTGGTTTAAAGGGCCGAGGCTTCGCCGAGGCCCTTTAATATGTACGAAGCCTGCAAAGCCTTTCACGTGCCGAGGCTTATATAGTGCTTTTCTCAAAAATGAAAAAAAACCTTGATATTAGGTATTCATAATACAGCATTGACACGCGTTTGCACGCAAAGGTAGTCAAGTACTTACAACAAATCCAATGGAACGCCAGTCTTATTTCATATTCACCGATATTTGACTTTAACAGACACACTAACACGGCAAGTTAAAAACTCGCATGTAGATTTCTCGTTTTTTATAAAAATTAAGACCTTTTATTAATTTTTAAACCAAACTAGTAAACTATTTTCATGAAATTTAGCTAAATAAATCTGATACAAGACAAGAACTCCCGCTCTTTATGGATCGTTCTTTTTTTAAATTCCGTTCTGAAATACATTGCGCTGTTTCAGACACGGATAAAAACGTTTGGTTTCGCGTCAATTGACAGATACAGAACATGCAGACTTGGCTGTTTGGGAATTCCTTCGCGTATTTATCAGTTTTAAAAAAAAGTACCTGTACGATAATGAAATTTCATACAACATTCCCTGCGCTTATACATGCCGCGGAAGTAAATTCATACAAATTTCCGGGGCATGCAGTTGAGTTTTTTTTTTTTAATTTTTGACTGATTGTCAATGACGCACTTTGCGGTCTGACAGAAAGCAGACAATGACGAGTTTCCCCGCCATTTTTGAGAAAAATATTTTGAATTCTCCGTATAACCAAGTATAACCATCGAAAAAGTAAGGTAAACCTACAATGTTCAAACAAATCAGCGTACGCCCAAAAAAAGTGGTAAATGCGATAATAGATGATGGCCTGTATGAAAATTTGAACTCCATGAGCAATTATCCAGGGAGCGCTGTACATGCTAAAGCGCCCCCGGATAATCCCGATGCATATACGGCTTAATCTCTGCGTGATAGAATCAGAAATGAGGATATCCGCAGTAGAACTGGTGTCACCGACATAGCCCGAAGAATTGCGAACCTTAAGTGGCAGTGGGCGGGGCACATTGCTCGCAGGACTGATGGCCGATGGGGCCAGAAAGTCCTGGAGTGGCGTCCGCGAACCGGTAGACGAGCTGTCGGTAGGCCGCCAACAAGATGGAGTGACGACCTTGTAAAGGTCGCGGGAACGCGGTGGATGCGAGTGGCACAGGACCGGTCTGAGTGGCGCGCCTTGGGGGAGGCCTATGTCCAGCAGTGGACGTCTATCGGCTGAAATGATACTGATGATGATGATGACGGCTTAATGTAACGAGTATGACAGTCTATATTATACTACTTGCCTTTTTTATTATTACCTTGTTTCTGGTATCCTTAACCAACGGCGGAGGGAACATAGATTCGGTAAATCAATTAAGTACATACACAGTTCCTCGTTCTGTCCATTTGAAGGTCACAAATGGACAGTAGGTAAGTATATGTGACAAGTAAACAAATAAGAAGAATAATTAATAGTTTAGTTAGGTATTTAACGCATTCACTGCCACTTCTGTTTTACGAACTTTCGCCAGGTGCTACATCTGTCATTAAGGGAACATTGCAACGCACATGTGCGTTCAAGGCACTGCGGGAAAGTTAGAAAAACGCATATATGCGTCGGTGGCAGTGAATGCGTTAATTTAGAAGTTTATAAGGAGCCATGACACAGGCACACGGCGGACACGGCCTATAAAAGCACGTTCTCGAACACAATTCGAATGAAGTGTCAAGTCAATGTGCGCGTGTGAGGACGTCTGTGTGCGTGCGACGTTTGTACAATTTTAAATGTGTGTGTACCAGTACGCGGGCCAACGATTCACTCTCCATCTCCGGATGAAACAAATGACGGTAAGGGCCAGTTGGGCGTGAGTTGCGCGCCGGCTAGATTCAGGCAGGTGATTCCGTGGCCATTCTAGGTATATGCTTGCTTATAATAATAATAATAAATAAAAAATCTGTGACTCAGGGTGGGCAATGGGCGGTCTAAGTTCAGCAGTCGACTTTTTATGGCTGAAATGGAAATGACGAAAAAAAATGCTTAAGGCGCTGACAATACCTAAATAGGCTGTCTTTAAACTAGTTTAAACAGTATTTAAACGAAAACTATTTGATTTTGTGAGGCGAGTAAAATATATATATTCATTATATACTTTAAAAACTTGCTGTTTCATAAACAGACTTCATGAAATCTTTTCCATGAAAAAGAAATCGTGAAGTCGCGTCTTCTACTTAATCTTAATTAAACGGTTCTCGGAAAGCCGTGGTGGCCTAGTGGTTCGACCTACCGCCTCTCATGCAGAGGGTCGGGGGTTCGATTCCGGCTCGCACCTCTAAGTTTACTTATGTGCGGAATTCAATTTGAATTAACCACTGAGCTTTTCAGTGAAGGAAAACATCGTGAGGAAACCTACACGCATCTGCGAAGTAATTCAAAAGATGTGAGTGAAGTCTCCAATCCGCACTGGGCCCGCGTGGGGACTATAGCCCAAACCCTCTCGTGATGAGAGGAGGCCTGTGCCCAGCAGTGGGACGCAAATAGGCTGTAGTAGTAGTAGTAGTAGTAAACGGTTCTATATGTTAAGTTTTTTAACGTAGATGTCTATTATTAAATACTTACACTATTCTATGTCTGTATGTATGTCCGGATTTAACTCGAAAATGAACGGATTACAACAAAATTTGGTAGTATGGGGGTAGTTTATAACACTGGTCAACATATAGGCTACTTTTTATCCCGAAAAAATGCATAGTTCCCGCGAGAATGCTATAAACGAACTCCACGCGGACGAAGTCGCGGGCAGAAGCTAATATAGAATAATAATAGAAATAATTATGTTTATCTAATATACTCATGAATACAATAATATCAACAATCTTTTCATACGAATGACCCCAAACGACGGTGAGTATACATAAAACATGTCCCTAACAAAGTTAATAACAATGGGGCATCATAAACCATGTTCGCCGGATCATCGAACTACGTAATGTTCGTTTTATAGCACTCCGCATCGGAGATTCGGAAATATCAAAGTTGTATTCAATCTTTTGCGGCACACGGAGCGTAAAATGACTTCGACAAAGTTGACATGTTCAATCTATAGGAAACAGTTTTACTGTAATTGGAGTTCGATTGACTTGTTGCTGTTGTAAGTTTATTTCTTGGTCTATTCAGAGACAAGGTAATTATTAATATTAATTAATAATATAGACTGTCAATCTCCTTACATTACGGCGTAGAGATCTTCTACTATCTAAAGTCCCGCGCCTACACATTTCAAAACGCTTCAATGTATTTAAAAAGCACCACCAACACTCTCAACACATGTGTGCGTGCTGAGACAGCCATCAACTCTGCGGCGCGAGTGTTGGTGGTGCTTTTTAAATACTAATAAAAAAATTGAAGCGTTTTGAAATGTGAAGGCGCGGACTTTAGATAGTAGAAGATGCATCTCATGCATCGGTTATAGCCAGGGGGCTTCAAATTTTCATACTCCGCCTGTACAGCGCCATCTAGATCTTGCTCATGGAGGACCAATTTGTATACGGGCCACCTAGGTAGCGACATCTATTATCGCATCGCATTAAACAATTATTTCGGGCGTACGCTGATTTGTATGATTTGGTTGGCATTCTAGGTCTATTTCATATTAAAGAAGTATGTATGGTATAATATTAAGGTTCAGTTTAAAAACTTAGAGAAGAATAGACAGGTAATAAATAAGAAGTATCCAGAAGACGGGGAGCAGATACACCGGCAGTGCATTGATAATATCTCCGGGTGTAGCAAAAGGACGCCGACTGTGAACCCTTTAAGTTTGTCCGTTTGCTAATCTGGTCTAAAAAAGTATGCGTCATGCCTAGATACAAATCTGAACTCCATGAGCTACATCTAGATGGCGCTGTGCAGGCGAAGTATGAAAATTTTAAGCTGGCTATTTCCGATGTACGCCGTAATGTAAAAAGTTTGACAGTCTTGTCATGTGCTTTAAAATCTGCTTTGGTCTATTTCATATTAACGATATGTACCTATACTATACATGGAATAAGATTCAAATCGATTCGATTTAAGGTTCAGTTTAGAAAGTTAAAGAAGAAGAATACATAAGAAGGAAACAGGAGATGAGAAGGAGCAGAGAGACTGGCAATGCATAGAGGATGTCTCCGATGTAGGTAAAAAAACGACGCTGACTGGTCTGAAATAAGTAAGTATTCAAATGCATCATGTGCATTAAAATCTGCTCTTAAGTTAGTTATTTTCATACAAGCGAGGCACAAGAGCCCTAAAACCGCCTCCATCTACTACTACTACTACTACAGCCTATTTGCGTCCCACTGCTGGGCACAGGCCTCCTCTCATCACGAGAGGGTTTAGGCTATAGTTCCCACGCGGGCCCAGTGCGGATTGGGGACTTCACACACTTCTTTGAATTACTTCGCAGATGCGTGCAGGTTTCCTCATGATGTTTTCCTTCACCGAAAAGCTCAGTGGTAAATTCTAATAGAATTTCGCACATAAGTAAACTTCGAGGTGCGAGCCGGAATCGAACCCCCGACCCTCTGCATGAGAGGCGGTAGTTCGGACCACTTGGCCTATAGGCTACCACGGCTATACGGCCACGCCTCCAAGGATTTTCCAATTAAAATCAATTATGAGACCCCATAAAAGTACAAAAATGAGAGGGCCAAACTAATTACAAAGTCAATTATTACTTTTTCCCGGCATTCGATTAAAATTCTTGGGAGAAACAAAATGTCGGTCATGAATAAACATGTTCTCTTCTAAGTCAACATAACATTCCAAAATGGCTGTCGGTACAAAAAGAAAATTCGTTAAAACGGCGCGTCCTAATTTCTTTTAACAAATTGTTCTAATCCATTCACGGGACCGACCCATTGAGGGGTGCGAATGTGAAATAAATTTGTTTCATCGTACATTGCTGTTAGTCTGTTTAATTATTTCACAGCAATGTATAACTTTCTTAAAGCTGCCTCTTAACTAGTGGTTCGATCTACCGCCTCTCATGCAGAGGGACGGGGGTTCGATTCCGGCTCGCACCAAGTTTACTTATGTGCGAAATTGAATTTACCACTGAGCTTTTCGGTGAAGGAAAACATCATTAGGAAACCTACCTACCTACCTACCTACTTAGTAGTAGTAGTAGTTGAACAGCTGATGTATTTAAAGCGTATGGTACGTACCTAACTTTCGGCTCGCCATGCAACTTACCCCCGAATTAGAGTGCAATGTCCAATTCGCGACAATCAAAGAAAATGAAAAAGTGTCCCTATAATGGCTTTGTGCCGTCGTTCGTTAAATTGAATGTGATGTTTTATTTGTCAGCGAATTTGTATTTGTTTTTGTGTCCTAATTGTATTTAAACAAGCTTTTTGCATGCTCTTGTGTAGTATTTATCTTGACGTCATTCTCGGAATGAGGTAATGTGGTTTCGTTTCAGTAAAATTTGTACCGTTGGTCCGTGATTGTCTAAACACTCACTAGAATATTTCGTTTGAATTTTCGTTCCATTCTATAGGCCAAATAAAAAAAAATACAATCTATTCTATCTATCAATCCGCACTGGGCCCGCGTGGGGACTATAGCCCAACCCTCTCGTTATGAGAGGAGGCCTGTGCCCAGCAGTGGGCCGTAAATAGGCTGTTGTAGTATCTATCTATCTATAAGTACTAATAGTAACAAGTGCGTGTCGGGCCACGCGCAAAGTATAGGGTTCCGAAGTTGACGATGCGCACAGTACCTTTCTAAGACTTATTTAGCATCTAGCTAGCCCGTGATATGATGTGCCCGCCCAACGCCCCTGCCGCTCGAGAAAAATCATTGGTTTTTGAATCATTTCATAAGTTGGTCGACTATGACTCGTAAGTTTGTATAGCCTACTTAGCTGTGATAGTTTTCTTTTCAACTACGTTATGTACCTATGCCACAACTGTGATTTTCTTCAGCCATCCAAATACCACCATTTAGCTGGCAGGGGGGCGGGGGGACGTGACTCTAACAAAAAATAGCACTTTAAAGCTTAATATTTCACAAACGCATCACTTAATCAAAAAATGGTTTTAACAAACCCACAATATTTTTTTAAGACATAATCAACAATATACCGCACCATGGGGTACGCAAGAAAAAAAAATTACATCCCCACTTTACGAGTAGGGGAGGTACCCTATAAAAAATATATTTCAAAATTTTATTGTACCACTTTGTCAGCGTAACTAATATGTATATTCATGCCAAATTACAGCTTTCTAGAACTAAGCATCTCCGAGCAATAGTGCAGACAGACGGACGGACGGACGGACGGTCGGACGGACGGACGGACGGACGGACATGGCGAAACTATAAGGGTTCCTTGTGGACTTCGGAACCCTAAAAAGGGTAATTTCTGTCTGTCTGTATGTTTGTTAGAGTTAATCCCCGGAGCTACTGAACCGATTTCAATGCAGCTTTCGAAGGTAGACAGAGCATCATTCGGAGCCACATATGTTTGATTAAAATCGGATATCGGAAAGAAAAGTTATCGGCAATTTTATATTCCACTTCATCAAGTCGCGGAACACAACTAGTTTAAAATAACATAACCAAACCAGAAATTATTATGAAATTATGAAAACGTATGACTTGTTAAAGGCCACTTGCTCCAAGCCACTAGCCTCGGGTTAGCCTCTTAACTTAGGTTTAGTTGAACGGACTTAAGTCGAGGTTAGCGGCGGTAGTGCAAGTGGACCTAAGGCGAAAAGATATGATGCCAATGTATCGAAACGTCTTTTTTTAGCCGCGCCGTAAAAACAAAAGTTATTTATAAATTAGTTTAGAATCGAAAGTGCGAGTCAAATATCGTCACTACGTTTTGCTAGTGACTAGTATAAGTACCACTCATGTACTTCTATTCTGTTTCCCTCCAATATAATATTTTCATCCGTACAATTCCTCTTAAGCCATTTGCGTGCAATAAAAACTGCAATATTTCCTACGGCAAGATGGCGTAAATTCTGCATGAACGAAAAACTTTTACACCACTTAAATTCCTAAGCCGGATAATTTATTCAGAACGCTGAATGAATTCAAAGCGCTGTAAGGCCGTCCAGGTGTTGAAGTTGGAACATAAATCCAACCTAAACGTTGAAGTACAGCATAATTAAGGTGGCCATTCCTAATTCATGGGAGGCAGGCCAGTGGGACATTACGCCTCCACCGCGTAACGAGTGAAGAGAGAGAGCGTGTGCGCACACGGACTAAGCCGTCACTGGAACTGACGCCCATCAAACTCAAATGGTGCATAAACCGAGCTTGTGAAAAATAAATTAATAGTTTAAAAAACTAAAACAACTTTTCACGCTTTAACTTTTCGTGCCCACCTCTAAGCTCCATCATCAGATCAGCTCGGTTCTACCATATTATTTTTGCATTGTCATCCAAGTTACATATACGTGCCAAGTTTCATATTTATACGATAATTAGAAGTGGGTTAAATTTAGCTTGCAAGATTCCTTACATAGTCACACGACGACCTAATAAAAGCGTTCTAAAAAAACAGAAGACACTATTTGCTTAAAATAATGCTGTACCTATTCAAACGAGCGTATTCTACGCATTTGCGTGGCTCCAGTCCGGTATGTCCTTGCTGGGATCGAACTCCTTCTCAGTTCACTTGAAATTATGTACGTACTTCTTTGCTCCTAAAGTAATGTTCTCAACTTCATCCCAAGGTTGTCTGATAGAATATGCTTGTAGCATTTTGTACACTGCATTCTTTGTTTGTTTGTGCAATAAAGAGTTTAAATAAATAAATAAACCCGCGACCGTCTTCATGGGAGGCGGTAGCGGGAACTACTAGGCCACCACAACGGCTTCCAACTCAAACAAAATAAACTCCTTTACAAATCCTATCTAGATTTAATACATCCATGTGCATAAGTGTGCGTGGCAACCGTCGTTGAAACGAACAGGGGAATTTAGAAGACCCTTTAGAGTAAATTAAATAGGCTTAAGTGGCAAGGCTAGTGCAAATTGTACGTGCCCGCGATCCTGTCCGGGGAATAAAGGTTTTACTTGTTGCTTTATACTGATTTAGGATTTAAACTTCGCTAATTATAAAAGGCACGTTGTTTTGAAATTGGTGTATTATATATAAACAACGATACTAAAGCATATAGTAAAAAAAATGCCTATTGTTGTTCAGATAAAGAGATGTTTAGAGAAAGAGAAACACATCCTGTAATAACTAGAAGTGTTCCCTAAGAATAAGTACCCATCTCGTAATGACACCGTCCACTTTAAATACCTAGCTAAGATAAATGTTCAAGTAAAAACATATATGGACCATAAAAATAATAAAAGGAAATAAACCTCATTCCAAAAATGCCAGATTCGCGAGGCATATGCACCTCAATCTTCCGAACAAACGAAGCGAGAAAATAATATTTCGCCGCACGAGTTATAATGTTTAACAAAAGCATAACATTCCGATTGACTAAGCAACATCAAAGGACGGCTCCCCTGGGCGCATCCCCGTCACGCATAGGACAGGCACACGCACACGGGTGTTTTCTTTGTGTGCATTAATGAGATGTCTAGGTTATCAAATCAAATCATCCTATATTCGCCAGCTGCTGAGTACCCACTTCATTCCCATCCTATTACTAACCTGTCATCCATCACTTCCTAGCCGCAGCTTCCTAACACGTTAGATTAGATTAGCGTGCTGCACTGATTGTCGACTAAATCTTTTCTTCTCACTCATCCTCATGATCTCTAACCAAATGTCCTGCCCTGCCCATCTCTATTTTAAAATTGTTACCTACACTAACATCGAAAAATAATGCTCAAGTTCCTTTGTCAAACTAAACTTTCGATGATGACGGCAAGAGGCCCTACGGGATGACGCTCGTGCCTCGGGAGATGGGACGGCCTTTAGTTTGGAATGCCACATGTTTGGACACCCTTGCCTCGTGTCATTTCTCCACAACATCCTCCAAGGCAGGCTAAGCAGAAAATGCTACTGAAGTAGCATAGCCCCGCAAAAACGCCAACATAGCAGATCTGCTATGTCGGCGCAATACGCAACAGCCTTTGCTGTCGAGACACTGGGGCCATTTAATTTTAGATAGGCACTTCAGTTTCATTCAACCCACGTAAGGTTAGTGAGCATTTCAGTGTTAACAATTTGTTTAGAATTATTTCGCAGAATACTTTGCCAATCCACTCATCTGTTAAAAAAATACTTATTATGTTTTCCAATTCACAATGCAGTGATTTTGCCATTGCTTTAAAAAGGGGTCAAATTTTTACGACAGCACTCCAATGTCAAAGCGGGAATCACAAATCAAGAGTTCTCATCCTCGTTAATCAAAATCTAACCCAAAACGGCCAATCAATCAGTCGACGGTGATTTGAACAGCCGAAATGAATCTAATTTCCTTGGATAAAATTCCAATTTATCCTTTCAGCTATTCTTTGCAAATCTTTAAAATACTTTCGGATTCCAGCGATTACTTAAAACATTCTATCGGAGACTTTCATTTGTGATGTTTAACAAAGGGATCGACTTTACGATTGACTTGAGCAGTTCAAAGGACGAAGGGCTGGCGAAATTAACGCAATGTGGGGTGTGCAATGGAGGAGCATAGCTTCAAAGGGAGAATAATTTTCCTATTTTCTTTAAAAAAATCATATTCAGTGCGCGGAATTGGCAATGAGGTATGAACTCGACGTATGAGGGGTACAAAGTTTCTTCAGTATATTTTTTATCATCGCTTTTCTTTCTCTGCATATCTTTGTACCGAACAATGAGTAACTTTGACATAAAAACGAAACCTATATGTAACGAAATGAATTAATCTTTTAACTAATACTCATGTAACTAATCGTTTTACAGTACGAAGTACATCCCGAAGAGTATTTACATTTCAGATGACTTGACAGAATCTCGAAGTCAAAGTGCACTTTTGACTTCACCAATTACGCGCCCGCACTTAACATTTAGCCGTGCTAATTGAGCGCATCACAATGCAGCCTCCGAGTAGCATTTCCATCAGGTCGAATCAGTTTTTGGTAGTTCCACTTTGTACTTCACGTTTTTATCTGAATTAGAAAATCGGCCCTTATTATACAAGGTAAGTATGTACCTATAGGTTAAATTGTTCTTATCATAAGCAACGCCTTTCGGCTTGACCAAGCGCGTCTCATGCCGATTGTTGATTGAAACCCAGTTGGCACACTTACATGCGTGCAAAAATTCAATTTGTTGAATTTACCATGTTGAAAACATCACGAGCAAACCATCATGATCCCCAATCCGCACTGGGCCCACGGTAAGAGCCTTTCGTGATGAGGGGAGGCCTGTGCCCAGCACCGGGTCGTAAATAGGATGTTCTGTGTTAGTCGCTGGAGACACAAGTGGAACAAGCCTCAGGTTCACGCTCCAATGAATAAATAAATAGCATTCAATGGGCTGAGCCAGACGAAGTGTTCGCGCGAACAGGAGCAATTTCTTTAATGACATAACTGAGTTTGCGACTTTTTTGAGCGAAACACATTACACGAATTTTTAGACACTTAAGTGATATAATTCAATTTGAGTAGCTTTTAAAATTAATTTTCATACTTAAGTGCAAAGTCAAATTTAATTGAAAAAAATCAATTCATTTAAATTATTGAAATTTACTAACCAATAACAATTTAAACCATTGTGTGTGTGACGCGTCATAGATACTTTAATTATTTCACTTAACCGGTGGCTAAAGAGCTGACATTTTAGATTAATAAAAACTACGTTTAATGTATTTTTATTGACCGAGAGAGCGAAGCGTCTGCGTATCTACTTGGTCAAAAATGCTTTCGTTATTTGTCCGGATATCTGTTCGCCTCTACAGGTCACATTTCTCAATCGACTCTCGTGAAATTTTGTGACCATCGATTCAGTTTTTGGATTTTATTCAAAATGATTCAATGCTTCAAAATATAAATTAATTTTTACGCTATGCAAAAATCAACTCGCGAGGTTTACAATTCTCAGATCCATTAGATAGTAAGGTATTATAAATTGCCAAGCAAGGTCACGAGAAGGAGACACTCCTTACCTAGGTACTTCACTAACAGGCCACATCCAACGTAGGGCAGTTCGTATTGTCGACGAACCCAAACTGACAGACGGTCTAGAACCCCTTAGCCATCGGAGGGACGTTGGCTCTCTGTGTGTGTTCTCCCGTTTGTACAATGGGGAATGTTCTGAAGAACTTTTTGAAATGGTGCCACCGACGCGATTCTATCACCGCACTTCCCGCCTCAGAAGTAAGATCCACCCCCACGTGTTGCTGGACGCCTGGCAACCCAAAAACGTTCGGGCTTCGCGTTCTTTTCTTCCGAGAACGTGTAAGCTGTGGAACGATCTTCCTCCTGAGGTGTTTCCGTCGCGCTATGACATGGGGATCTTCAAGAAGCGAGAGAATAGAGCTCTTAAAGGCCGGTAACGCATTGGCAACTCCTCTGGTGTTGCACTTGTCCATGGGCGACGATGACTACCTCCAATCAAGTAGCTCGTCTGCTCGTTTGCCCCCCTATAGAATAAAAAAGGCCATTGCCAAATAGAAAGACGATGTTCAGAGCTGAATCCTTAAACTTTCATGAATAATGTTTTATTTTTCTGTAAGTACCTAGAATCATTTGCAAATTTGCATGATAAATGGAATTGCGCTTCAGAAAGCTTTTCAATAGAAATTTTTAGTTTTTTAAATATTTATTTATCTAATGACGAAACATTTTCAGGATTTATTTACAAGATTATTTTTATTGAAACATTGTTTCGTGTGACCTTTATTTTATTGGTAGATTTTGCTTCAACCCCGATACGACTATAAAATCGAGAATTCGACGATAAATAATGGACTTTCGTGCGAAGTTACAAGCGAAACCTATTCGATCGTAAAAACAGCATCGGAACTAGGGAAATAAAACTGAAAGTTTATATGCATACGATTTACAGTTCATGCGGCACTTCCAATGGTGATTACTTCGGCAAAAGAGATACGTTTAGGCGTAAACAGAGTAAAAAAAAAAAAAACTAAAATACCGGCCAAGTGCGTGTCGGGCCACGCGCAAAGTATAGAGTTCCGAAGTTGGCGATGCCCACAGTACCTTTCTAAGACTTATTTAGCATCTAGCTAGCCTGTGGTATGACGTGCCCGCCCGACGCCCCTGCCGCTCAAGCAAAATAATTGGTTTTTTAATCATTTCATAAGGTTGGTCGACTATGACTCGTAAATTTGTACAGCCTACTTAGCTGTGATAGTTTTCCTTTCAACTACGTTATATATGCCATAACCGTGATTTTTTTATACTATCCAAATACCACCATTTAGCTGGCAGGGGGGGGGGGGACACTCGACTATAACAAAAAATAGCACTTTAAAGCTTAATATTTAACAAACGCATCACTTAATCAAAAAATGATTTCAACAAGCCCACAATATTTTTTAAAGACCTATTCAACGATATGCCGCACAAAAAAATACATCCCCACTTTACGAGTAGGGGAGGTACCCTATAAAAATAAATATTTCAAAATTTTATTGTACCACTTTGTCAGCGTAACTAATATGTATGGTATATTCATGCCAAATTACAGCTTTCTAGAACTAAGCTAAGCATCTCCGAGCAATAGTGCGGACAGGTGGACTTCGGAACCCTAAAAACAGAACGCGACATTGCGTTACAAGGGTTCAGACAGAAATCAATATATTTAACTAGCTTTTGCCCGCGAGGAATTCGGTTATCGCGTTTTTCCAGGATGAAATACTTTTCATCCTACTCGGCATCCTTTTCGGCTACTGTCTATGTCCTTTAACGGGACTCCAACTATCTCCATGCCAAATTTCATCCAGTTCGGTCAAGCGGTTCAAGCGTGAAGAGGTAACAGACAGATAGATAGACAGAGTTACTTTCGCATTTATAATATTAGTATGGGTAGTATGGATATGATATGGATTACTTACTTAAGGGCTACTTGCACCAAGCCTATAGCCAGCCGCTGACCTCGAATCTTTTAACTAAGGTTTAGTTGTATCCAAAAAAAGCGTGTTAATGCGATAATAGATGTCGCTGCCTAGGTAGCCGCTAAGAAAATTTTTATTGACGCCTGGATATTGTTCATATACAGACCTTTTCTGATGTACGCCGCAATATAAGGAAATTCTCAATTTCCTTGTTTCTGGTTGTATCATGTTAAATTAACTAGATGATACTGGATACCTGAGGATACCGGCGTTGATGCAAGTCGGCCTAAGTGTTGTAGGAAATAAAGATACTTAAGGCGAGCTACTTGACTGGAGTTAGCCATCGTCGCCCATGGACGATGGGACGTGCAACACCACAGTGAGGAGTCACTGATGACTGCGTTGAGGGCCCTTTTCACTCTCTTCTTTAAGATCCCCGTCCTGACGCAACTGAAACATTTTCCCCCGTTAAGAGGTAGATCATTACACAGTTTGCACCTTTCTGAGAGGAAAGAACGCAATGGTTGAACATTTTTAGGTTATGTGACGGTAAGTGAATTATCACCCATTAGGGTGAGAAAAATCCGAACTTTATGTTTAATGTAAAGGGCCCCATATACGATAGGATTCGTCTGTACGATCCCAAATATCGTCACAACGTTTGGCTTGACTCAGTTTAGTCGCTTCTTCTATTTTCAAAGTAATTGAGATTAGAGTTACTATTCGCCAACAAACTGTTATGCAGTTTGGCGAAAATCTAAAATGTATTACCATGTATAGTATTTCTGATAAATAAAGAAAAATAAAAATTAAGTTTTTTCACACTACTGACGATACGTGGTGTGTATATGTAGTAATTGAGTTCGGCTTCTTTTACATAATTTTGATCTGTCAAGCTAAAATTGCTCCAAGATCTTCGTTAGACGGCCGAACAAACTTTACGACTGTTTCGGCCTATAAAAAAGTTATTACATGTTTTAGTATATAAAAAGGTAATGCCAGTAAAGTTGTCAAGCTGTGTTTTACTGCAAGCGTTGCGGGGGCTGAAACAACCTATAGGGTATTCATGCAATACCGTGTTTTAGTGCCGGGGTATCGATTACTTCGATTCCTAGAAACTTGGATGGTATAAGAAATTATTCATTGGTGAAGAAGTTGGTTACTTATGTATTGTGTTTGATTGCAATGACGTGATATTGATATCGTATTTATTTTCGTAACAGGATTTCTCGAGAACGTTCCTATAGCCTATGTTTACTTACTTAATAAAAAGATAGTATAAAAAGTTTGAACCTATTTGCAATTGCTAATTTACAACAAGTTTGTAAATGTAAAATGCTAAAAAGAGTCATAAAATCAAAGCTCCTTCAACTATTCAACGAAATATATATAACAGTCTGTTGTAAATTTCAGTGATGTTCTATGTGTAAAAATGGTATCTTCCGTACTCAAACATGTTATTAAGTAATATGTACTGAAATACATACTTTAGTAGTTTATGTAACTGCTACATAATAAAGGTCCTAAAACACGAGTGGGATTTTATGAAACGAGCCGTCAGGTGAGTTTCATCATAATATCGCACGAGTATTTTAAGGCCTAATTATATACAGTTGCATACACAACTTTATATAACCTCATTTTTTAAATCCTCTAAGATGCTTCAAAATCTGTCCACAATGGCGGCAATTCGGATACGTCAGTGTCTCACATTCGATTTTCAAAAAGCATAGACTAAATAGAGCCGATATTTGAATTTGGAACAAACTTTCGTTCTAGTCTAACTGAAGATGAAGAAGCTTTTTAGTAGGTAAGTATGTTACGCTTTAAGGAAGCAATAACAATAGTATATTTAAACCAGCAGCGTATACAGCCGAGTTCATTAAGTTCTACCTATGTGTACACTTTTGGTCTTTGTGACAATTGAGTTAGGTGCAAAAGTGTGTACATATAGGTCGAACTCGACTGTACAAACAAACCCAGTAGCGTTTACAAATCTTCGAGCCAAGTCCGACTTCCACCTGCTTAAGTGATGTATGACCCCGTTGCGACAGAACCATATAGCAGGACAAAACTTAGGAAGGCGCGCGGCGAAGCACTTATGCCATGCACGTAGTGTCTATTATTGCTTAATCCGCGTGCCTTCTATATTGCGTCGTGCTATATGTGTGAGTATAGACTTCAGCTTCACCGGGGATTTCGATTTTACGTAGGTAATGACAACTTTTATAAACTTTTGGGTCGGTAGTATACAGAATAAGACAACTCCTATCTACGTTATTTTTCTTTTCTTCACCAAAATCATATTGCGATTTAGGTAGTCGGTAGCCAGGTGCAATAATTTATTGAGTACTAAATATAAAAATATATAACGTGTTACTTGAATATAGGTAGGTACCTACAAGTAGGTCAATCATAATTTATATTGCGTTTTTCTGAAAATATCGTCATTGAAAATATTTCGATCTTATTGATACCTGTATTAAAACAAACCGTAATTTTGTTTGGGCTAGGTATTTACCCAGGTATTTAAGAAGCCGTGGTGGCTAGTGGTGGGTAGTGGTTCGACCTACCGCCTCTCATGCAGAGGGTCGGGGGTTCGATTCCGGCTCGCACCTCTAAGTTTACTTATGTGCGAAATTCAATTTGAATTTACCACTGAGCTTTTCAGTGAAGGAAAAAATGGTGAGGAAAACTGCATGCATCTGCAAAGTAATTCAAAGATGTGTGTGAAGTCTCCAATCCGCACTGGGCCCGCGTGGGGACTATAGCCCAAACCCTCTCTTGATGAGAGGAGGCCTGTGCCCAGCTGTGGGACGCAAATAGGCTGTGGTAGTAGTAATGACAACTTTTATAAACTTTTGGGTTGGTCGCATACAGAATAAGGAAACTCCTATCTAAGTTATTTTGTTATTTTTCTTTTGCCAGGTGCAATAATGTATTGAGTACTAAATATAAAAATATATAACGTGTAATTTTAATATAGGTAGGTACCTAAATGTAGGTGAATCATAATTAATATTGCGTTTTTCTGAAAATATCGTCATCGATCTAGTATTATTAATAGCCTGCATTAAAACAAACCGTTATTTTGTTCGGACTATTTACCTAAAATGGCACACAAAAGGTGGTAAAGCGGCAAAGTTATTACCATAGCCCGGGCGGTCGGTAGTCTTACGCTAAGGAAGCGAGCAAAGTGACCAATGAGAAGCGATATTAAAGTGAAACCAAATGGCCAAGCCTCTAATATTAGAGGAACAGGAAGAATGCGAAGTTTTATTGTAACTTCTATCCGCTACTTCGTCGCGCGGAATTTGGTTAGCGCATACCAATTTTCAACCCAGGGGGGGTTAGGTTAGGTTAGTTAGTGGTTCTGGTGGAATTTCCAGAAATCCTTTCTTAGCGGATGTCTAATGGTCTACGTCATTAACTATTACTGTACTTTTCAGTCCGAGTAGTCCAGTAGCTTGAGCTGTGAGTTGAAAGATCAAGTCCTTTCACGACCTTTGCCTTTATATAATCGAATTTAGATAACTTTAAATAACGAACTCTGACCGTGTAAGGCGAGGCGTTTATAAGGTGAGCAGTGACACATGATGACCTTCGTTTCTACATAAAAAATGCGAAATATTTGTTATTTTGACCCATAAAGAGTAGTGGCTTCTCGATAGTTTATATGTGGAAAATTCAATGTGGATGTGACTACTTTTAATCTTAGCTTTCACTGCATGTGACTCAATAATAGTCATATGATGCAGCTCAAGCATGTCGGATACAGTATTTCGTTGAAGTAGTATTTTCTCTTTAACACTATGTAAATAATCGCTTCTCGCTTCACCTAGTGCGTACCTTTAGCACTACCGTCGTAGATTTTGCTACGGCGTAGCGCCGTAGCTCGTTCGTACGGACCGACGTATAAATATTTCAGTACAGGAAATTATGCTTCTGCCGATACTGTGCTACGACCTGAATGGAAACCGATCTCGTAGCAAAATACCGCTTATATTTTAATACATCCGCGCAATCCGAGTCGATCGGACTTTTAATTCGTTTAGACGGAAATTGAAGATATCTAATATCATCTACGTATTTTTAGTAGCAATGCAATATTAGCGCCAGTATTTATTTCTGATGCTGCATCAATACAGATTATTTAGAAATGTCAAGCAGGAGGCTTGGTTGGTCTGTGTGAGGCTAGCAAGTGAAATTGGTTACACACTTGTTCATTAAATAAAATACTTTTACGTCACACCAGGCCGTAAAGCGGGATTTACCGCCCTTGGGCGCTACGAAAAATCCCTTTTCACGGCCAGGTAGTGACGTAAAATCGTATACTAACCACGGGCGGTCGTAAAGAAATCCTCAGACCGCTAGATTATAGCCCTCGCCTCCGGCTCGGGCCTCAATTACCCGCGATCTGAGACTTTCTTTACTTGACCGCCCTAGGTGTGTAATGTACTATGAAAAAATATTTACTAATTAAAACGCGTCTAGTATTTATCAGTATAAATTGATAATGAACGCAGCATGTAATGGGATAACACATGTGCGGAATACTGCACGTTACATTATGGATTTACCCGTTGATACGGTAATTGCAGTTTTGTAATATTCAAGAGATACAACGGTAATGGCGGATGCAAAGACAAGGGACAAGCGACAAGCGGGAATGCTTTATACTTAATAAAATAGAAATGATCTTTTTACTGATTCGTCTGTATTTGCCTGTTTGTTACCTGTGCACGCTTAAACAGCTGGACCGATTTAAATGAAATTGTTTTCGAGATAGTTTGAGGCCCGAGAAAGGACATAGGCTACTTTTTATCCCAGAAAAGCTCAAAGTTTCCACGGGAACGCGATAACCGAATTTCATACGTACGAAGTCGCAGGCATAATCAATTATAATATCAAACTTCCGTTATTGAACGAGTGACTGATAGACAACACACGGCTAAAAATTTGAGGTTGTAGAAAGCTGAAATTTGGTATGGACGTTCCTTAGAGAGCACTAAGGATCTGCCTACGAGAACGGGAAATAATGAGAGCTACGCGGGCTATAACGCGGGAGACGGCTAATCTATATCTAATCTATATTCTTTATATAATACGGCTGATCCGATTTCGATGATCTTTGATATTTTAGAATAGGATCACCATTAAAATATCAAAAAAATGTACGCAAAAAAATCATGATGATTTAAATATGATTTTAAAATTCGCTTCCGCCATCTTCCGCAATTGACAGCTTGCGTTACGGCATGTTGTGACTGTTAGGCGGTAATGTATAAAACCTTCACATGTTCGTATTATTATTATTTGCGAAAGGGGACGACTGTTTGGATCAGTCCTCCATTCGGAACCATTTCACTCATTTCCCCGGACCGCATGTTCGTAACCTACCCAGGAACACGAAAACTCTTATCCCTTGCACCACGTCCCCAACCCTTGCATCGTGGGGCGGCATTCGTTTGATCCCCACGTCCCCCGGGAACCAAACTCTTTGAGCAACTCCGAGGGTGCGATGTGAAATAATTCCAAACCCTCCGTAGGAATTTTAAAATGTTGTATTTGATCAAGAGCTTGGAAAAGTTGGAATGACCGTTTGACATTTTTTGAATTTTTTGACATACCAATACACCCGCACACTCGCGTGTGTGGAATGTACGAGCAAGTAAGAGTGCCCAGATGTGGTCACTTACTGTGCACGTTACAAATTATTAATATACATACTTAAATAGGTAGTCTCGAAACCTTCGTTTTGCCGTTCATCATTCCTGTTCATTGTACATTGTCCTGTTCTCCCACACGGCACCCGAACTCGAGCAAATGCTGCAACATCTTAGCACGGCGAGCCTTGAGTTTGGACTCAAAAGGAATAGAACTAAGACGCAGTTAATGACCAATGTCACGAAACGTAGGGTTAGTGGTGGATGGGCAAGAACTACAATATGTCGACGAATAATCTACTTGTCCCAGATAGTATTTCGAAAATAGGCAGTTCAAGGAAATCGATCGCCGGATCGAAAACGCCTGGAAGAGCTTCTGGTCCATGAAAACGCTAATGAAGGGCAAACTTCCTCTGTGTCTAAAGCGTAAACTCGTCGACACTTGTATTCTGCCCATTCTAACCTATGGCGCCCATACTTGGTCATTAACTGAAGTTCAAAAGTCACGACTCAAGGTTTGCCAACGAGCAATGGAGCGCAGCATTCTCGGTGTTCGTAGAACTGATCGCATCAGAAACACCGAGCTGCGCTCCAAAACGGGAATTGCTGATGTGGGTGTTAAAACTGCCAAGCTCAAATGGAACTGGGCTGGCCACGTCTGGCGGATGCATCCGGAACGGTGGGCCAAAAAAGCCACAGAGTGGGTTCCACGAGATGGCTGCCGAAGAAGAGGCAGACCCAAAAGGAGATGGCGGGACAACTTGGACGCATTTTACCCAGATTGGCGGGAGCTTGAACAGAATAGAGGAGAGTGGCGAAAAAGAGGGGAGGCCTTTGCCCAGCAGTGGGACACTTCATAGGCTATAATAATAACTTAAATAGGTAAGTAAAAAAGTAAATTAAAATTACAAAATGGGCGAATGAAGTGAGTGTTCTCTCAGATTATTAATATAGGTTATATTTTTTTTACCAAGAAGTAAAATGAAAATCCATAATGAAATAAATTGGAAATAGAATAGAATAGATAGAATAATTCTAGATAGTCAAGGACCCCACTCATATAAATAAGTAATAAGAGCCACTTTGATAAAATAAACACACACATTTTGTAATTTTACAATTTTTACGTTAATCACTACTTAAATCAATTTAATTTTAAACATATAAAAATTGGTATATTACTTCGTAAAAATAATTATTTATTTATTAAATAGCTGATTCAAATATCGGAAATTACTTAAAAAAAAGGATTTATTACAATACCAAGACTTGACTTCCAAAACACGTGAGCCCATCCGAAATGTTAATTAGGATCTCTATTTATAGTTGAAGAAGACCAAAGTCAAAGTCGGGGAAGTGTCGAAAAGGGCCAGAGCACACATTCAAAGGGCTGAAAGGCGTCACTTCCGAATCAAAGCGCCTGAATATTAAAAGGTCGTTACTATAATGAATCGTATCAGATCTTGCCGCGTCTCCAGCCTCCCGACGTCTTTAAAACTTTCTTACGGAGCGCCCTTTGTGAGCCCAAGATTTTCACTTGCATATATGAAAATAGTTCTGAAAGCGGCTAAGTAACGAGTCTTGTGATGCATTGTTGTTATTGAATAGACCGTAGGCATAAGGAATCAGTTGTAAACAAATATAATAAGACAAATCTCAACTTGGAATCAACAAAAGCACTCACTTCCATTGTTACTGCGTGAAAAAGTAATTTATATTTTTAGGCGGGATATTTCGTCTCAATTTCAATTATTAAGAGAGATGAAGCTATTTTATTTACCTGCATTTTATTTAAAGACTCAGTCACTATGGATTAATTCTTGTTATTTATTATTGGAAATGTAAATATTACTCATCTCGTTGTTGATATTAAATACCTACCAAAAATTTAATGTTTAATGTATTACACACACACACTACCACATAGCTTAGCGCCAATTCTGTGTAACATCGCTTCTCGTTGTTTTCAGGTAAATTTTACTAAGTCAAAATAAATATAAATACGCCGGTCTTCGTGGTATGCTCGGCAAATTTTTGGCGAGTCAACTACTTATATTAAGTATATACTATATTCGATCGATCTATTTCGAGTCGATTTTGAGATTTTTCGACATAATACAGTGTTGTACTGGGAGTGCGATATATACAACAACACGTAGTTGTGAAACTACACTAGAGCTCGTAAATCTTCACAATTTCAATGTTTGTTTATCGCGTACGGTCCAGTTTTAGGTTCTTTGTATCGAAATCTCTTTCACACGCCCGCATGTAGATACACAGTCGGACTGTGACAGTCCTTTGCAGTTTCATTTTATCACATCCAAAATTATTTTAAAATGGTCCATATGCAAATTAGCGATCGACCAAAGACACTATTTGATGTCTTGAGCTAAATTACTACATAGTTGGAACTTTTCAATTCATTGGGTACCAAAAAAAGAAAAAATATCTGCAATAGGAATTATATCGTCAAAGAACTGGAAAATAGCTTAAAATTCTATTCAAGTAGGAAAATTGAGGGGCCCAGCAACATGTATAATAATACTAATGATAAAGTCTTTGGCAATGAGACGTGACCATTTAATGTAGGTTTAAACTGGAGAACTGTTCGGATTGTCACAAAATTTGGTACAGGGGTAGATTATACGAGTCAACCCCGAGAAAACGCATCGCGGACAGAAGCTAGAAATATAAATGAAATAATAACGCTGAAGGAAGACGTAATAAACAGGACAAAGGCAGTCGGGCTTTTTTCTAACTCTGGAATGAAGTGAATTTACATAGATAACTTTGTACACGATATGAATTACGAGCAGCAGGCCCGTTCATATTTCACTTTTAAAGCGACGACCAACGCGACATGGTTATGCTTTTCCTACCTATACCTATTACGTACCTATTTACTGGGAATATAGTTTAATACTTTGTAATTAGCTTAGAATTTTTTCAAATAGGGACAGTCAAATAGCACTTTCTTTTTTTATTATATTATATACTATTCTTTTTTACCCACTACGGCAAACCCTGAATATGCACCCTGACCCGATTTTGACGAAAGAGATGTTTGACGAACGAGGATTAACAATTTAATTGTTAATCCTCGCGGACTGACCGACAGATGGAGAACTTTAGTAGGATATCTAGTTTAAATTAACCATGAATTAAATGAAACAAACACTTCGTGAGCCGAGGGAATTCGAGACTTCTCGATAATTCTCACCGAGTCTGGCACTTTTCGCCAGTTCATATTGGAAAATAGATTTTGGTAAAGTATCGTGTTCAAGTAGGGTGGCCATTATGTCGGATCAAAAGGCATCCATTTCATCCCATGTCAAATAGGAAGGGTACATGAAACACGACGTGACGAAGTATTGGGTAGATAAGTGCCTTCATTTTGATCGGCGAAGTAATTCTTGCTAATTTTTTTTGCATTCGTATTTTATTTATAACTAGCTTTTCCCCGCAACTTCGTATGCGCAGAAATATTAAAAAGTAAAATCCCGATTTTTCCAGTTCCCGCAGGAATTTTGCAAAATCCTTTCTTAGCGGAAGCCTACGTCATAACATCTACCTGCATGCCAAATTTCAGCCCGATCCGTCCAGTGGTTTGGGCTGTGCGTTGATAGATCACTATGTCAGTCATCTTTGACTTTTATATATTTAGATTTAGTAGCCCTTTTAACGGATAATTTCGAGGGGTTTCAGAACTTGGTGTTCAACCAACTTTTTTTAGCTGTTTCCTCGCTTCCATTAAAACAAAGAATTCTCAAACGCTATTAAGTAAGTATTTCGTATTCGCGAACAACTTTATTAAGTCTGCCGACTTTGTCATTAGCAATACAACATCTATCCTTTCATATAGCATCTGACGGGATATTAGAAAGAAAGAAAGAAAGAAAACATTTATTCATGACATTACACACACACACACCAAAGACAAAAAAGAGCAACATTTAAACAGAACAAAAGAAAAAAGTATTGTGGCCTGTCACGAAATGGTCCCAACTCAGCTTGTGCTAGCATTGAATGCCAGCGCTGGTCTTCCGTTGGGGCCATTTGGTGAGACCTCGACCGGCTACACACGGTACATTTATAGAATACAAAGAATCCTTACAAATTATCTTATTTACATACAAAAAACAAATAACACCAAAATTATAAAATGGGATGAACCCGAGCATTTTATACGGCAACACCGGTGACAAATGTCATCCTAGAAGAAAAAAAACAAACAAAGAGTAACCTATAACTAATCTGTGGCCTCTGGCCTCTGGCTGGCCTATTATTACGCGTTTCGCGTGTAAGTGGTCACCCCACTGGCTAGGGTCGCCATAAACCTGTTTAACACCTGAACTTGCCGCGAAAATAGGTGCAGGTTAATGCATCAACTTCATGATATTGGACCCTTTATGGGGTTGAACCTCGTACACAATTACGAGGTAACTTTTGTGATTGTTATGTAGTAGGTATAATGTTTTACGGATTAAATTTAGAACTGTTTTATATTTACCCGGCAAGAAGAGGTTTATGTGGATGATTTTGTTTTTAATTTCAAGAATTTTATAATAAGTCCGAGAAGTAATGAAATGTTCACGTTTGATTGGCAATTAGCACTAACGGCGATGTAAACAACGCAGAAAATAAATTAAGTGTAAAATTCACGTGACTGAGTTTGTAAAAAACAATCCCAATAAAAATACCCTATGTTAAACTGGCCTTTTTAGGGTTCCGAAGTCCACAAGGAACCCTTATAGTTTCGCCATGTCCTTCCGTCCGTCCGTCTGTCCGCAATATTGCTCGGAGATGCTTAGTTCTAGAAAGCTGTAATTTGGCATGAATATACATATTAGTTACGTAAAAAAATTGAACTCCATGAGCAATATCTAGATGGCGCCTCAAATCTTCTTTCAGGATATGTATGAAAATTTGAAGCCCCCCTGGATATTGCTCATAATACAGAGCTTTTCCGATGTACGCCGCAATGTAAGGAGATTGACAGTCTATACATATAAGTTCCCTGTTTCTGGCTGGTTTGACTCTATGTTAGTGTTCTCAGCTGTATATAATAACATCTTGTTAAATCGCGGCCTCGAAACATAAATCCACAACAGCCTCTTACGTCCCACAGCTGGGCACAAGACCTCGAGCGGAATAAACATAAATATTCAACCAGATTCGCCACTTGATTTGGCAAAAACATTTATTCCACTCAACTCAGCAAACCTATAAAATATAATGCTCAAGTACATTCTAGACAATGTTGAGTAAACAAAACGATACAGTTTTTCGGTTCATTGCTGGAAAATGCTTTGCAATAATACTAAAATAAATATCACAAATCAAACGGGGAAATGGGCAGTGGACAGCTATATCGACGATTTCCTTATCGGTTGCGATATTTCCTGTATGAGGGTTCGAGTTGCCCGTTGTCCGAATATATTTATTATTTAAACACTATACTGCGATATATATATCGTATAGTCACAGCGATGGCGCCACTATCGCGCCTTGCCAGGCCTTGGATTGCCTTTTCAATTTGTTATTTCTAGCATGTCCTTGAATATCATTGGTAAGGAAACGTCAAGCGAATAGCTTGGGCGTAGCCGGCACTGGGTTGGTAACTGGAAAAGCTATGTTGCTTGGCGAGTGCACTGGGCCCCGTAGATTAGCCAGTAGCTGGAATCTAAATCAGACACGCGCTTGACCGTTTAGAACAAGACCTGTCATTCTGACTTTTGACAGTTGATTTTTGGAGCGAAGGCCGGGAAAAGCCGGGAAACCAACCCAGTAGCTGGAAACGTCGCGTTTCTGGTTTTCCTATGATATTTCCAAGATATACGACGCCTGTGAGAGTTACTGTGTTATTCCGAGCCCCCCTCGACATCAGAAGTTGGGATTCGACGACGCCTAACAAACAGAAAAGTCGATTGTGTACCTTGCCGAGAACCCATTATTATTAACCGGTAAACACGGCAATATAGATCAAACAATGATTGTAGCGATTGAAAAAGTGCCACGTAACGTGTTCTAGTGACTAAGAATATCAAGAAGATGTAATTTGGTCAAAAGTTTGTAGTTGGTTCGTAGTATGCCAAAGGTTGACTTTGACAATAACCTCTGACGAATATTGATTTTTCATTGATTTATCCGAAGATGGTTGATCCATTGTCGCCGTGTTGTAACAACAAGAGATCGATTTGCACTTTGCTTGGAATCATCAGTTAATAAATGATAAGATATTTTGCTGATAGCAAATGATAAAAACAATGTCTTATTTGGTGTTCCGGGTGAGTTCTTTTCATTTTATTGACCCTGGGTAAAGTTGATGCCTGTGGTGTTGAAAAACAACATTCACATGTTTTAATAACAATCTAGACCATAGAACCAACAAGCTAGGTCTTGCAGCATTCTAGATTAATCTAGAATTTGGGGTTTCTAGCCTCTTGTTTGATTTGTTTATCCTTACTAATATTATAAAGGCGAAAGTTTGTTTGGATGGATGTATGGATGGATGTTTGTTCCTCTTTCACGCAAAAACTACTAAACGGATTTTAATGAAACTTTACAGTAATGTAGCTTATAGATCAGAATAACACATAGGCTACTTTTTATCCTGGAAAAACGTATAGTTCCCGCGGGAACGCGATAACCGAATTCCACGCGGGCGAAGTCGCGGGCAGAAGCTAGTTAGGTACTAAAATTAAATTGATCTCTGAAATTGTGAAGTAGGTAATCACAAAGTGGACACACAACAGGTGTTATTCTATTACAAACGCTCAAGATCCAGCGCTTAAAACACATGAATTACAAATTTCAGCTCCCTTATGACAACTGAACATGAAATTGTTCAAATTTCAAACGATGTCATGCCAGATACATGGTCATTTCAGATTCATGTTCATGATTGACAGGCCTTAAAAGTCTTTACCTAACTACTGTTAGTCACTTGACTAAACTAATCATGTTTAGTAAGAATGCATACTTCAGAGATTTTTGGTTTACAGGGAATGCAGAGTTCAAATGTAAGAACGCTACATTAGCTCTAAAAGCTAGGCATGATGATTTGAACAAAGCTTGCATTCATACTCTACTAAGCAAGTAAGAAGGTACTGAAGTGAAAGAGATTAAGGTATGGATTTTCATGATGTAACCGTTAGACAGAGTTCTACGAAGATACCGAGGTTAGTTAATTTTGTTACTATTGCTACAACTGTGCCGGTATAGTAAGGTCACTATATGTGGCATGGCACAGCAATTGGTCTGGAGTGTGCACACCTTTTGATAATGCGGTTAACTTGTACTAAAAAAAAAAAAGTTGTTTAAAATTGAAATTATTATTTTTACTAAATAACAACATGTTGCTTTTTAAATCTGTGGAGTTTGGACAGAAGCTAGTGAAAATTTAATGTGCATGACTGTGTTTGCCTGTATTTGTCTGTTAAATGGTAAAAAAAAGAGAACTAACAATTTTCAAAGAAATTAAATTGGACTTGTAGTAGAGCTGCTGATTTTCCGCATAGGGTCCATCTACAGTGGAAGTAAAAATAATAATTAAAAGAAAAATGCTTTAACATGCCTTAACTTTTCAAGATACCTTTGTATGTGTTCTGGACATGTAAACTTAATGTTATTATTAGGGATACGAAAGAGTTGTGTGTGTGTCAAACAATTTTACAAGATTGTAGTATAGCGATGACTTTGAATATTTGAATTTTATCTGACCGTGTTTTCTATTTTCGTGGGGATTGGTGTACGGTTGGAAAGTATCCAATGACTTTATAAAATGGTGACACAAAATTATAGGGTATATGCATAGGCGATTGCGCATATAGGATAGGGTACCTGCTCACTCGTGCCCATGTTACCAAACTTTTCAAATTGGTGTTACTTCTGGTTTCTGAACATGTCTTGTGTTTTGACTTTTAAACTTTCATTAGTCTTGATATATTATCTGAAGAGTTCTAGTGTTCAGTGATTTCAATTGAGTAGTACACTCTACATTCTTTGGTGGTTGACCGAAGAGGTCAAGATTGGATTGGATTAAAAGTTAATTCTAGTAATCATCTTTGTTTCTTCATTTCAACCTGGACTTTATAGTTGCCCATGTAGGTACTAGGTATCCTTGGGGTATGTACATTGTATTGTAACTTAATTCTTTGAGTTTTAGTTAGAGCATTCCTATGATTACTAAACCTAAAGAGTTGGATTTATTTTGTTCTATAGCTCATATGAGCCTGCTCCCTGCATTGCATAGGTGCATTGCTGTTCATGTTGAGTTTGATGTGTTGGTTTTTAAGGTTTGTTATTTCTGCTAGAGAATGTACTGCCTGTCAGTTCACTATATGGAACCCATCTCTCCGTAGACTTTCTATTTAGAACAATTTTCTGTTGTTTGATTGTTTTGAAACTAAGCTTTTCTGCTTGAAGGATCAAGGGCTCTGTTCCAAACCTGTTATGATTTTTATTTTTGGCCTTTGTACAGAGACTGCCTATATGAAACAAGCAATACATGATGCTTTTATTATTTGGAATTATTTCTTGAGCCAAACAAAGTTGCTCAAATTGTAAAACACTCTCTTTGTGGGAGAGATTGGCGAAAGTCTCTCTCTCTCTTTCTCTCTAATAGTATTGTCCGTCGAGCTTGAGATGGAGATGGCTAGACTTTCTTGTAAATACATGTGAAAAGTTTTGGGTTGGACTTCATCTGGAAGCATGTAAAAAAAAAAAAAAAAAGCTTACAAAAATAACAAATGCTTACATTAAGGATTAATAAAAAGTAGAGTAAACGGAATATCATTTTTACCATCGAAGATACGACTTTGGAATGGGGACTCGAATGACAACTGCTTTGACTAAAAAGGATTTGCGCTCGTTTTGTTCTGAATTGCCATTTAGGTCCGTTCATTTATGGACGTATCGGCGGGATGTATGTACGTACTAGGTGGAATTCATCTCCTTTCGACCAAGAGTATGGGGTCGAATTTGTACAGCTTGTTTGCTGTGGTTTTGTGATTTGTGTGATTGGGTGAATGATTGAGTGTTGCGCGACAATGGGTCGCGATTGTGTTGCCTGCCGGTGCGATGCTGGTAGGTAAGCGTGTGTAAGCTGCTTGCGAGCGCTTAGCCTGCCGGTGCGGGATATGCGCGTTTGCGTGTGTTTAACCTACTGGTGCGACACTGGTGGATGTGAGTATTGTGAGTGAGTGACCTACTTGTGTGACGCTGATAGCGTGTGTGGCTCAAAGTTACTAGATTGGTCGCGACTATCCGGTGCGATGCTGGATAGTGGACGGGTGAGCGAGTATACCCGGTTTGATACCGGATGAGACGTATCGGTGCGATGCCGATATAGTCGAGCGAGCGAGTATACCCGGTTTGATACCGGATGAGACGTATCGGTGCGATGCCGATATAGTCGAGCGAGGGTGTATACCCGGTTCGATACCGGATGAGGCTTATCGGTGCGATGCCGGTATAGTCGAGCGAGGAAGTATACCCGGTTCGACACCGGATGAGACTATCGGTGCGATGCCGATAGTCGATCGAGCGGGAATACCTGGTGTGAGGCCGGATGAGACCATCTAGTGAATTGCGTGTAGTGTGTGAGGTTGGACTAGTCAAGGTTACACGGTGTGAAGTTTTACCTTCAGCGTGTGGATTAATTTGTGGTGGCCTAGAGTGACGTTGGATCGTTTGTTCTCTGTAGGAACAACGCTGATTTTAACCTGATTTTGGTATGTGTAAAGCTGGCATGTTGTTAAGCTTCCAGTGGTATGGTATGCTGGACTGTGTTCTTTTAGTATGAAGCATGACCGAGAGGGATGACGGTTTTGTTCTGGGAAGTGATCTTCTTTAATAGTGCACCTGTTGGTACGATGTTTGTCTTGTGTTTCCTATTGAAATTTGGTTGAAAAAGAATTGGCATTTGGATCATTACAAGCGTAATATTTCTGTCTTATTCTTCATGTTAACTTTTCGATTTTTGTAATAGAGGATAAAGCGACTTCCGGAAAAAAAAAAAAAAAAAAAAAAAAAAAAATTTGGGGCTTTATGCGTTGGTATCAAACTGCTTCCATAGTTTATGCTTACTTGATTGAAGTTGTATCATTTGTAGTGAACCTTAGTGAATGTTCTAACCATGTTTGTCAGAAAAGCCGAGCGGAAAAATCTTCATTTCCGATTTCTTTCTTGCCGTTTCCTAGGTGGCTTCATGACTCACACCAGGAGGTGTGGATTGTCTGATGGCCGTATCGTATAGTCACAGCGATGGCGCCACTATCGCGCCTTGCCAGGCCTTGGATTGCCTTTTCAATTTGTTATTTCTAGCATGTCCTTGAATATCATTGGTAAGGAAACGTCAAGCGAATAGCTTGGGCGTAGCCGGCACTGGGTTGGTAACTGGAAAAGCTATGTTGCTTGGCGAGTGCACTGGGCCCCGTAGATTAGCCAGTAGCTGGAATCTAAATCAGATACGCGCTTGACCGTTTAGAACAAGACCTGTCATTCTGACTTTTGACAGTTGATTTTTGGAGCGAAGGCCGGGAAAAGCCGGGAAACCAACCCAGTAGCTGGAAACGTCGCGTTTCTGGTTTTCCTATGATATTTCCAAGATATACGACGCCTGTGAGAGTTACTGTGTTATTCCGAGCCCCCCTCGACATATATAACAAAATTAATTATTGAAGCCGTGGTGGCCTAGTGGTTCAACCTACCGTCTCTCATACACAGAATCGGGGCTTCGATTCCGGCTCGCACCTCTTAGTTTACTTATGTGCGAAATTCAATTTGAATTTACCACTGAGCTTTTCGGTGAAGGAAAACATCGCGAGGAAACCTGCACGCATCTGCGAAGTAATTCAAAGATGTGTGTGAAGTCCCCAACCCGCACTGGGCCCGCGTGGGGACTATAGCCCAAACCCTCTCGTGATGAGAGGAGGCCTGTGCCCAGCAGTGGGACGCAAATAGGCTGTAGTAGTAGTAGTTGCAAAATCTCCAATGTAAGTCAATGAAACCAGATATCATTGTATCGAAGAGCTTTATAAATTATGTTCCATAAAATATACAAATATTGTATTGTATTTTGCAGTGAAAATATATTATACAGGGTGACTTCGAATTAAAAATACAACACAATTGATTCTGGCTCAGTTAATGATAAATAATATGTAAACAAGTTTCATTAAAATTGTGATTAATAACTCGACTGCGCCAGAAAGAGGGTTATGTTTCATTCAACCCTTCATTTTGATACCCCACTCGATAGGCTACGACAAAAAAACATTTTTGGAAACTTTTAAAAATGTCTCTAAAAGTCAGCCATTTTGTTTTTTGCAATTTTGATATACCCAGTGTCACTCTCACGATTAAGACGCATCTAACGACACCTCGCAAGCTAAAATCCATCCAGCCATTTAGGCTACACAGCGTGCCAAAGAAATATATATACATACATACATCATACATTGGGATACTTAAAAATACTATTAATCAAATTTACAGTAGGATACTGTAGAGGGGTTAAGTCTTAGGAAGATGTGTGTAAAACATTGATTTTGTATTATCAATTCGAAGTCACCCAGTATTGAACGGTAACCCACAAATAAGTAGAGTAAATAAAGGCAGCGCCTGGTAATAATGAATAACACAGCTTTTTTCCGGAGCAATATATCGAAGTACTACTTCAGGAAATAAAATATACAAATATCGTATTGTATTTTGCAGTGAAAATATATTATACAGGGTGACTTCGAATTAAATTTACAACACATCTGATTCTGGCTCAGTTAATGATAAATGATATGTAAACAAGTTTCATTGAAATTGTGATTAATTATATCATACATTGGTATAGTTAAAAATACTATTAATTAAATTTACAGTAGAATACTGTAGAGACGTTTAGTCTGGGAAAGATGTGTGTAAAACATTGATTTTGTATTATCAATTCGGAGTCACCCAGTCGAAGTTACCGTTCAATAGAACGGTAACCCACAAATAAGTAGAGTAAATAAACGCAGCGCCTGGTAATAATGAATAGCACAGCTTTTTTCCGGAGCAATATATCGAAGTACTATTTCAGGAAAATATGTAACGTATTGGAAAAAAATCAGAAGAGGATTACATTGATAAGCAAATAAAGATAAATGATCAAATAACATTACCTATTTAGGTAGCAAACAAGACATCCATTAGGGGATGTTAGGTCTGGGTTCATTCATTCATATTAATGTATGCGATACGTAGGTCTGTTTCGTTTAGCATATAATTACCAACGTAATGAACATGATCATTGATCACGGCAATCTGTTTGTGAGAGTATTCAAAGATTGTTACTGTTAGGTTGCTTTTTACAGTCTAGTTCGCGATCATAATATGATTAGTTGAATCTCTCTATGTTACTGAAAATCGCTCATCTACGAGTATATTAGGTATATGCACGCACACAGATGCCTTAGCATAAATATATATTATTAATCTATAGCCCAAACCCTCTCGTGATGAGAGGAGGCCTGTGCCTAGCAGTGGACTGGAAAAAAGGCTGTTGTTGTGGTGGTCAAAGTGGTTATGAAGATGCCTGAACCACTAAACAGTAGAAAAGTAATTGGTAAAAGCAAAATAAAATAGGTACATCAAATCATTTTAAACGAAAAGCAGTAGGAAGTGCTTCAGCAAAGAACACCGTTTATTGTTTATACTAAATGCTGCAGTGTCAAAAGCCAGTTCGTCAAACAGATTCGTTTTCAGGCATTCACAGAGCTGCTATCAAAAGGACGAATGTGCACGCTGTTTGCTAATGACATTGGTCGTTTTGTTTTCGCATGGTAAAGGAAAATATTCATTCATCTGGCGCAGAGGCACAATGATGCGCCAACAATGAGTGTCCGGCGATACAATGGGAAAGGATAGAGACCGTATGTCCTCGGTAATTAATTTGCAAATGAAACCCCGTGCAACGCATTTAAAGGGCTATTTTTCTGTATTTTAAGACAATAATTTCGTATCGTTCTTTTAACACAACAAAAGGAGTTTATTAGCTATCATCGTCATCCGAACCGCCTCTGTTGAAAACAGGGGATCTATTCGAAACGGCACATAGGGTCATTGAGCGAGCTTCCATATCCCTCAGAAAAATATTAACGTTTCGAATAGAGCCCCAGGCTTTCCCCAAGGCTCGCCATCCCCACTCTGACCAGTAAAATGAGAGGCATCCATCCAATTCTCGCTACGATCAACTCTCGCTTAAACGTTGGAGGCATTTTAAATTAAATTTTATCATTGAAATAAATTATACTATATCAATTTGTTAGGTAGGTACATTTTATTTTCATATTGTGAAATTTGGAAGCATCAGGTACAATGTACTCTTGATATATTGTGAAAAGTTACGACGCACCTCGCCAATAGGAAAACCTTCCGCCAATCCTGGTGCAATGAGCATAAAGCTGGTTATCAAAACGAAATATTTCCCCGCGCATCCATTTATGACGTCTTGAAGACATAAAAAAACGACGCAAGCGATACAAGCAGACATTTGTCATAAAACAGAAGAGAGAAGAGAAAAGAAAATCCGGGCGATGTGGCGTGCAGTGAGCCAGGACTAACTCTCTCTTGGATAAATGAAAATGTATTTTTAAGTTGTCGCCGTCTCGGCGTTTCGTTGGATACACTCAATTAGGACTTGATGACGTCACTAATTAAAAAGAGGTCCGTTTGTCTTGATGGCCTTATTAAAACTGTCTCACGTGTCACTACGTAGTGTTTGTCTTCGCTACTAGTGACTAACAAGAATGCGTCACGACTTTTAATATTATACTTACAGCAGACAATGTTTTTGCCACTCAATCAGATTTCAGAATTCAGTGCTGAATTCACATACTCGAAAGTACCATGCACAAGATTAGAATATAAAATCTGAATTTTCAATACAATGTTATTTTACCTTTTCGGAACTCACGAAAATAGATTGATCGAGTGTTCAATCTCTAAGAGTTATCGTGAGCAGATCACGTTTGATGGAGCCTTGTTGTAATTGGTTTTTAGGAATACGAATATATTTAGATTAGAAACAAAACTTTTAGTAAACTTGCTAACATTTTCCCAGACTCACGATACATCACTTTCCTTCAAATTTCGTATAAAATGTTGATTGTATTGTATTTCAGACAACCTTAAACGTGGGAGTTTATGTACGTAGATGATTTAGCTAAACATATTTGAAAGAGATGGAATTTCTAGTGAAATAACATTTAGGGGATAGTCATTTAAATATTAACGGAAAATATTCATCACTCAATCAATAAGAAAGTTTCACATAATCGACCACTTGTTTAGACAGTAAGTATATTTTCCTATAAATCTACGGCTGCGGTCAAATCTAGACCATTAATCAGTATCCTGGCGTATCGAGCGATCCGGGCCAATACCAAGTCTAGCACAACACAACTTTGAAGGCGCGCGGATTAAGCAATAACAGACTCTGCGTCAACGGCTTAAGTGCTTCGCCGAGCGCCTTCTAAGTTATGTTCTGCTATTACCAAGTGGTAGTGATTTATTGCCCAGAGCCGGAAAGGTAGCGTCTACCACCTGTCTACTACATTTCTTGGCTCCGAAACTTCAGTGCAGTCGAATTTTTAGTATGCGAATGCCCTTTCTTTCGTACGTCGATTAGCTGTCAAACTAAGTAAGCCGATCTGTCTTACTTCTAGTTTGTAGAGTTGGTTTATCGCTTTGAGGTATGGCGTGATAGGACGCGCATGATATGCTAAGTAGGTATATTTTCAGAAGAACTTTTCGTCGGAAATTTCAAATACATTGAACTGGCTTCCAAAGTGAAGTCACTCGGCAGGAAATAAAATATAAGTAAATGTCATATGTATAATTTTCAAGTGGTACAAATAATGGTCTAATGTCCATCGGTCGACGTCTTTCGGCTGAAATGATGATGATGGTCATACTATAACTACTACTCCTACAGCCTATTTGCGTCCCACTGCTGGGCACAGGCCTCCTCTCATCACGAGAGGGTTTGGGCAATAGTCCCCACGCGGGCCCAGTGCAGATTGGGGACTTCACACACATCTTTGAATTGCTTCGCAGATGCGTGCAGCTTTCCTCACGATGTTTTTCTTCATCATACGATTATCGTCTTTATATTAAAGTTTCATGTCAGAAACCTGAATATGTTTAACTAGGTAGTTAGCCAAAGCACTGTCTAGAATTTATTACCTCACAAATAAAACAAAGGACTTATACGCTGGCGTGCTCTCGAAAATATCATAGTGCTTCTCTTCATGGATTAAGATTCAAATTTCATTGGGACCGGGATCGCCATGTACCTACATAGAGGCACTAGTTCCTCACATTACACGCTGGAAGTTCAATAAGTAGCCCTAAGCACATTTCGCTGTTTGCGATTGACAAGATCCTGTTAATTCCAAGATGGGTACTATATTAATTAAATCTGTTTGCTGTTTCGGGCTGTATTTGCTCCCGACTTAATTAACATGCTGTGTAGTAATGGCTAGATTTACGTAACGTAATATGGGAATGTAATGATGGTTATATCCATCAATGTTTACCTATATAGTATTACACGAAAAACACTGATAACCGGGATTTACAATATTTATATCAAATCTAGAATCAAAAATACGATCGATAGCCATTGACAAGCCAAGATCCTCTCTGACGCCCCCGAGCGCTCTATGACAGTCATAAAGTTGCCATACATAAACTAGGGCTGTGACTTTACGGTTCAACTAGGGATGTTCTTAAAGTTATATCTATGATTATACAATAACAGTTAAGAAATGTCGCTAACAGTAGGCACTGGGAGGATCAAAACCATTAGACAATGTTTATTTGAGTTCTAGATGCACGCACTTTTCCTGAATCCGATGGTGTAATTCTAAATCGAGCCTATCTTAGTTTCACAGTTCTATTAAATCTTTGGTAGTGTCACGTGATTTTTCATTGCATTGAATTTAATCTATACTAATAATAAGTCTGCAGAAGTAGACGCGTCTGAATTTTGAAACTTAAGGCAGGCGCGGCGCACTCTTTGATTTCTTCGCGCTCGATACAAGTACCCGCCGGCTTCGCACCGTGGCGTGATGATTAGTGGTTGCCGCGCACTGCTAGCGAATGCACGCGCGCGTAAACTCTTAATGTAGTACGTCGCGACGCAAGAGTCAAATGTGCAATGAAATTTGAATTATGTCAAAAAAATATTGTATAGCAGAGGGTTGTAGTAACAAGAAAAGTAAAATGATTTGGTAAAAAGTAATTATTTCGTTAAGATAAAAATTATGAAATTTCGTATGGTAGTTCAGACAACCCAATTTTTTTATTTTTCTATAGGAATAAGAACAATAACTATTGTATGTCTAGTATAATAGTATCATCGGGTACGCAAATTCTATGTACGCGGGACGAAGTCGCGGACAACGGCTAGTATATATGATAATCCAGTTGTGTGACTGTGTGTCATAATTTTGAATTTAGCTGATTCATAAATTGACAGATAAAGTATGTGATAACTTAATAGTAAATTACGTTGTAGCATCTGTGTAGACGAGTGTTTTTAATAATAATAAAAAATAACTAACTTAACTTAAATATTTATTTTGTTAATAACACCATTATAGCTAACCTAGAATACTAGACGCATGATTTAATATGTTCTCGAGTGCGCCAGCCCTAGCGCTAGGGCGTGGCCTCCGAAAGAGCGCGCTGCATGCGATAGAAAGAGATGGCCATTTTGGGGGCTTGAGGCGCTCCAAAACCGGTTTTTTGTTAGCAGTCGGCCTTCTGTACGTTAGTACTATTACTTATTCTGTGCTTAAGGGAAACTATCAAGTCGAGCTGACTATATAAACGATACTGGACACAAAATAACGATTTTTAGAACAATTGTCTCTATGTATGTGTATGTATTGTGTGTATGTATGTCCGGATTTAACTCGAAAATTACTGGACGTATTGCAACAAAATTTGGTATGGGGGTATAGTTTATAACACTGATCAACATATAGGCTAGTTTCTATCCCGGAAAAATGCATAGTTACCGCGGGAATGCTATTAATGAATTCCCTGCGGACGGGCAGAAGTTAGTTTAGAAATAATTACTTAATTTAATCAACCAAATGGATGTCCATAATCCTTTTCCAAACTCAAATGCTGTCAGAATTTCATACAACATCAACATAGCTATAAAAGTTTATAACGCTCTCTCCAGATAAACGCCCCCTCCTGCGACGGAAAAGTTTTCAACTCAAGCGACTGAAAAATATGACCCAAGTTAAGTTTAATCTCTCGAAACGTTGAAGAAAACAATTGTAAATAGTCCTCGGATGTTTGTATGGGACCTTTTATGGATTTAAAATGTTTATTGTTGCAGTTACTGAGCCACTTTAGAATAACAAGCCAGAGCTCCTCCAGCAAACTCTATTCTGTTTTCACATTACTCGACGATCCTAGAATTTTCAATCTAATATATAAAATTCACAGTGTTTGTAACCAAACTCCTCCGAAACGGCTCGACCGATTCTTATGAGGAGTGTATGTACAGTAAGTAGGTCTGACAATAGGACGTAAGCTATTTTTCATACCCAAAAAATTTAAAGGCGGTACGAAGTGCGCGGGGTCAGCTAGTATTGTCATAGTAATAATCCAGTGTACATTTGATTTGACCCTCTCGTGATGAGAGGAGGCCTGTGCCCAGCAGTGGGCCGTAAATAGGCTGTTGTAGTAGTAGTAGTAGTACATTTGATTTAAAAGGTAAAGTTCCATCTCATGGGAAAAAAAAACAAAAAAGGCATTTGCTATTATTATTAGTAGGCGACCGAGTTTCGTTTATGACATGCTTGAGGATCGAACTCGCATCCTTTGCCTTTAACTCGCCTTCTTTAACAGCTGAAAATTAAAAAAAGCTTTAATTTTCCAGATATGCGACGTAGCTAATTCGTTTCTTGACCCCGTATTCTAAATTTCACCGAACTCGTTAGAGCCGTTTTCGAGAACGTGGGTACAAAATTAATATACGTCTATGTATACAAATATTGCTCGTTAATTTGATAGTATTGGATTATTTATTCAATTTAATGCGAACTATAGTCTGTCTGTGAATCAATTTGTTTTATTAGGATTAATTCCTGCGGCAAGGAAAGAAAAACAGTTACGTAGTTTACTGATATACGAATAAAACAATTGTTTTCTGACGTTTTAAGTTATGGCATCTCAGATTGCAGCCATAAAAAAGCGGCGCAACCAACATGTTTTCAACAAATAACAGTTATTAAAGTAATCACTTTAAAAAACCTCGCTTTCGCTTAAAAAGCGGGGAAACATGAAATCCTAACCCTTTGTTGTTCTGCACAAAGAACGTAGGCCGTATAATTTCATAGGCTGGCGAACGGACAAATAATTATGAGCCGTATAGGTATTCAGAACGTGTTCGGAGAATGTCTCTCACACCGTGTTGTGGCAAACCGGATACGAAAAACATAGTTCAAATTATGACAAATATGGTCAGAAACTAAAAAAATGTGTTCTAAATTCATTGACACTTTGTATCAACAAATGAAAAATTCTGGTTTACACTACAACCTAACTTAATTTTACATGATTTTTGACATTGACACAGGAAGGATTTACACTTGTAAACCTTGTACTCTAAACAAATAGTCTCTAGGTTTCCATAAACTTCATATTCATAATTCATAATAATTCATAATTTATTGATATTATATATTACAGGTCATGTAGTAGGTACAATATTAGTTAAATGTATTTCGTAATAATTAAAAAATAAATTATATTAATAAAACTTATGAGGATAAATATTTATGACAACTCATAAATATTTATATATATGTTCTTGGTGATAGTCTTTAACTGACTTCATTTATTTTCAGAAAAACGTGGAGATAGCGACTTGAACGTTACATAACACAGCAGAGAGCAGAAATGGAGAAACGAGGAGAGATAGACAGGTCGAATTTGGTTAGGACTCGGTGTGACAGGGACCGCCTATAATAAGTTTATTACTGCCCGCCACTAACGAACACCCGCAGTCTGTGACGCAAATTGACAATAAATAACAAATGGCCCTGTAACGCTACCCTTTTGTCTGTTTCCCTGTTTTGGAAATCGTAATTCGTTGTTGGCTAACAAAGATGACTTTGATTTCATTCATTAGATATTGAGATTGAGATTGAGATATTTATTCATAATAAAAGTATTACAGGTCATTTCTTAATCTATGTAAACGTAGTTAATACACTATTAATTAACATTATTTTTAATAACAAACATTGTATACTATTAATAATTTTCTTAATTATTCACAATTTTAAGTCTTTTAATTTTAGCTTATTTTGTGTGCATGAGTCAACGTTCCCCCACAACGAACTCGTCGATACTGTAGCACGCAAGTTTCAATAGCAACAGTTTAACTTTTTGCGCAAAGATTGCATCACTGCTACTCGCTCTTATTTCTGATGGAAGCGCGTTGTAGATTCTGACCCCAACGACACCGAGCGACCCTCGCGCCTTGGCGAGCCTGCATTGAGGGACGAGCAGGTGTTGCCTGTGCGCATTTCTACCGTGTCTTGGTACCCAGGACTTGTATGTGTTTACATTTTTACGAACATGTTTACAAGCTTCCAACACGTAAACACATGGTAGGGTCAGGATACTGTATTTTCTGAACAGTTCTTGCGCTGGATAGTCAACAGGTTTTTTAGCAATAAGGCATAAAGCGCGTTTTTGTATTTTAAATAATTTATCACGGTCAGCAGCGGTTCCCCACAGATCAACGCCTTGGATCAGTATTGAGTGAAAGTACCCGTAGTATGCGGTCTTCATGTTTTCCAACGACAAGGTAGGCGCCAGTCGGGATAGCGCATAACACGCCGTCGATAGTTTTTCACACGCGTTGTGGATGTGCGCAGCCCACGTGAGCCCAGATAGGTATCATATACGTATTGTTGTCATGAGCTTTGGGAGATATTTCTATCATACATTGTGTAAGAAAATTCAGGGAAAAAGGAAAGTGATTCCCAAAAAGAGTGTGAATTCTGAAATGAAGACTGATAAAAGAAAAGGAATCCGACGCAGGGCACAGGACAGGCCTGTGTTTCTAACCTTAGCGGGGGTGGCGGAGGGGGCTACATTCAACAGTGGACGTCTTTTGGTCGAACATCATGGTGATGATGAAAGAAACGTGAAACAAAGGAGTATATCGTTCCGATCCCACGTAGTGTGGAAAAATGGGGAAGAAGATGATTGTGATGATGACTAGATGAAGTTAGTATGGTATGGACATGGTATCAATGTGGATGGATATATAAAAGCAGCTAAAGGAAGACCAGAAAAATGTTAAGATTGTGTGAAAGAGGATTAAAGAAGACGGGGCGGGTTTTAGATCTTAAAATATAGAGTACTAGTGGTGCTCCGCGACTTCATCTGCGTGGAATATAAATTGATGATAACTTTTTCTTTCCGATATCCGATTTTAATCAAACATAGCTTCTATATAGATCCAAATGATGTAGAGCAGTCTACCTTTGTTTTTTTTTAATTACGAATGGGCTTGCGTTTTACCCCGATCACACCTGATGGAAAGAATGACAGGGTCTAAGGTGAAACACGCTTACCCAGTAGATGCCTATTCACTCTTCACTTGAATACCTACACCAAGATTATAGGAACTGCAAACAAACTGAAACTGCCACTGCTGAAACTGAAACTGCATTCAAATCGGTTCAGAGTTCTAGAGATTAACTCTAACAAACAGACGGACAGACAGAAAGAAACAGACAGAAAAATTACCCTTTTATTATAGTACATAGATTAAATTGCGACGTGGCTGTAGGTATACCTACATCTTGTCTATTCTCACTACATACTAAATCTACTAACGGCTGCGACAACCTTTTTTGTGAGTTGACTCAACTTTGTAAAACGCTGAGTAGATAGAAAATATTTCAAAGAAAACATTCAACCTTGTGTTATTGGTGGGGGTGGTCGGTTTATTTTCTGCACTATAAACTTATGCATAAAAGGGTCCAGTTTAAAGGGTCTTTCACCAAAGTGCACCGACTGGCTAGCGGGGGAAATAATTTCACGACCAATTTTGCATAATAGTACAGGAATGTCTTTGGGGGAATTTACAGCATGCTTACGATCGGTGAATGGCTTAATTTAGTTTATGGATATAGTAAATGAAATGGTCCGTTATTAAGGCAAGTTTGTAAGTTAAGTGACTAAGGTAACAGCAACGGTCATCGGTAAAGCTCCAGTGATAGACAGACACTCGAGCTTTTATTATATAAGCAATGGGGTAAAAAATCCAAAACAGACTCCGTCCATAACTTGACTTCAGTGGGTCCAAGAATGGGGGTGTTTACCTTATATAACTCTTAAAGCATGTTTATGCATGGATTGTAACACAATCTTTCTTTAACAGCGTAATTACCGTTTCAATCCATTACCTTTGATGTGACACTTTAACTGCTTAAACTCATAGAAACACAAATTAACTGTGCCAATTAAATAAGTGAATCCCACGCCATATGTGTCTCAATTATGAACGCCCATCAGCTTACAAACAAACATAGATCGAGGAGGGGAGATGCGACTATTCCTTGGTATACCTACTTACTTATTTAGTTTCTAAAAAAGAGGTCTCCAGAAAACACAAGTGAGTTAAAAAAATATCAAGTGAAATGAACAGTCGTCAAATAGAAATAATTTAAATGAATTTGAATGATATGTAATGTACTTAATGAGGAGCCGTGGTAGCTTAGTGGTTCGACCTACCGCCTCTCATGCAGAGGGTCGGGGGTTCGAATCCGGCTCGCACCTCTAAGTTTACTTATGTGCGAAATTCAATTTGAATTTACCACTGAGCTTTTCAGTGAAGGAAAACATCGTGAAATTAATTCAAAGATGTGTGTGAAGTCCCCAATCCGCACTGGGCCCGCGTGGGGACTATAGCCCGAACCCTCTCGTGGTGAGAGGAGACCTGTGCCTAGCAGTGGGACGCAAATAGGCTGTAGTAGTAGTAGTGGTAGTGGTGCTTGCGTGGCAGTAATCGCCATGTCTCTCTATACCATCTACCCGTCTTTGTGACAAGACTATTCACTCTAGACACTCAATATTTGTTAGTCTCTCGATGATTTGTCGCGCCACACCAATTAAGACCATTTGAGCGCGTACGCAGTTCGGCTGTTAACGTATTAGAACACTGAAGCTGCTATTAGGGACGTTCCCGACGCCTTCGGTTAAATGTGGAGGGACGGAGGTTTAAGTAGCTGGAAAAGACACGTAGGATAAATTAAACATGTAAGACAACATACTGGAAATAACCGGAAGTCGAGAAACATAATTAAGAGTCAGATTTTAAATTTCAAGATACATAAATAACATTAATAAGCAGTCAAAAATTGTCACTCATTTTCAGCCAAGGATTCAGTTGATGGCAAGAAGAGGTTTTCTCTTTCTGAAAATGTTAATCGAAAATTTCAGTTTACATACCTATTTATTCTATTTATTGGTACTCTAACATTTACTAGGAGCGAGCTGGAATTGGATACGAGCATTTTAGTAGGTTCGTTAAGTAGTAAGTGTTAAGTATATTAAGTAAGTAACCTACAAGGGATATTAGGTTACATTTGTTGTTACTCGATTTAGTAGAGAAGTTTAGGTTAACTTGATAGCTCAAGATCACGTTGGAGGCACATCCAGATATGTTTTGTATGTCCTTTACTTCTACAACGGCTACAACGTGGTTCGATTACTCGTCGATTATTTCATTAAAGATGGACAAGTGAGTTAATTATCCCATTTATTTATGGCCTCTTGATCGGAACGCAGTTACATTGATTAATCGTCCTAAATGTGTTATTAAATAAAGCTATACGTTTCAATTACGTACGTTATTTTAACTAATCCCTTGTGAGTAATGTCATCATTGTTTAGTTTAGAACATAACATAATCTAAACCTAAAACCTATGTTATAATATACTCATTTTTTCTCTCTGGTCGAGGATCCAATTTTGAAGAAGTCTTCAAATAAAGAGTTCTTTAGGACTTACGAATACCCGAGGTATTCGTTTTTTTGGAAAAAAGGGCAATATGTCATATCACAGTATAGGTTATTATTATTATGCAAGTGCTACCTATATCAAAAGACTTTCTAATTTAATCTGGTTTTCGCTTAATTTATGCTAATTCTTACTCCCATCGTAAAAGAAATATTTCCTAGCACTTGATTCGACTAAATAAGGAATAATTCCCCGAGATTACCTAACGCAACGAAACAAGGAACAATTTGCGTAGCGAAATAAAGTCGTCACAGCGCGGATTAAAGAGGCGTTGCGCGCCTCAAGATTAAACTTGCACAACAGAAATATTTCTGAAACGTCGACTCTGCAAAGTTCCGTCTTTGTCATGTAGGAAAGTAAGAAGAACAGGATCGTTTGTCTTGGCAAGGCTAATCTTCGCGTTTTGCATCTCGGGCTATAAATATTTGCGAACATAAAAGCAGCAGCTAATGGGGATTACGGTCTAACGATAACGGATAGCTGTAATTTTGTTGGAATTAATTGGAAAGTTTAAAGTGCTAGAGGAATTAAAACATGGCACTCGTGTATAAAGTCAATTATCAATTTAGTGGAGTTGAATTTCATTACAGCCTCTGTCTGCGACTTCGTGGTGGTTCTACACATTTTATAATCTTCCTCGTAGACTTAAAAATAATCGCGCCAGATTTCATGAAAAGCGATTTAGTGGTATAGGTGCTCGTGAAAGCGTTACAGACACACAAAGTTACTTCCGCATTAATAATATTCTTATTATTAGTATTGGGTTTACTTCATAAATGAATTTTGGAGAAAACCAAGGGGGAGATACGGACGCCCTATCAGATAACCATAACGCACTATGGGTCGGCAATTGAACTTACCAAATGGTATTTAATTACTTAAACTGTTGCTACTTCCCTTCGTGTATTTGTTTTGGAAATTGAAGTGCAATGAAATCAAAGAACATACTTCTACATTGATCTCTGCTTTCAAAACTAAACTCAATTAGTTTCATGCTAGGTACATATTTATAACACCGTTTTTCAAATCCAACTGAACGCAACCAACAATAAATTAATCCTAATCGCACAAAGAACACTAATATTTAAATAAAAATGCGAACTACACGGGATACGAGAATTGCATGGTTCAGCGTGTTCTCTTTGAAAGCTAGTGTTAAAGAAATATACGGGCGAGCAACAGGCTCTTTGTCCAGAATCCAGATTCTACCTAAGGCCTGACGGTACGAATAATTTTATTCCATGCCCCTTTTGATGCGTTTTTCGTTCGGATGTTCGCTTACGTGTTAGCATAGAGAAATGATACAAGAAGAGTGGCAGAGCCCATACAGTAGTGCGTGCTCCGAAACTCGGGTTAACACTAGATCGACATCTAGCGTCCAGTGGCTGAACCCCGATTACCCGATCGTTTAGCAGTTGCTACCGCAACTTGAAGCTAGATAGCGAGCCGAACGCAAAGTGTATTTCTAAACAATTTACAACTAATATTATAACTAGAACTCTTTTTTGAAATCCTCTTATTACACAGAGACTTCGGGTTGTAAGTTGTTAAACTGTCAAGCAATAATGCTTTGCGTTCGGCTCGCCACCAAGCTTCAAGTAGCAGTAGCAACTGCTAAACGGTCGGGTAATCGGGGTTCAACCACTGGACGCTAGATGTCGATCTAGTGTTAACCCGGGTTTCGGAGCACACACTAAAGTATGGGCTCCGCCACTCTTCTTGTATCATTTCTCTATGGTGTTAGGTATGTGCCTTCGAAATAGTTCTTGCTCATTAATGAAAGTGCTCTCTCTAATGCAGTGACCTCTCCCTGTGGGATAACTTGACTTTGATCTAATAGGTGTTTTGTCGTCACAGATAAGTAATTTAGTATTTAGAGAACTGTAGTTCGGAACTTAATTTGGATCGGAAATCGTGTGAACATAAAGCAGTTCAGCGCCTTGCATAGCGTAAGGAGTAAAAAGAGAGCCTGAGACTAAAATTTAATATAAAACGAAAAATAAATACAAGCAAGAATTCGCTTAAGGCCGTTTATAGACCCAGATCAGCCGTCACTGTCACTCGTGGGACGAGTGAAAGAGAAAGCGCTAGGCACAGAACGCCCGATTTAGTTACTTTTTAACACGTTTTAATTTCTATAAAAATACCGTCGATAAACATGGCATTTATAAAGCTGTGAATGTATGCATATAATATGGATATTTTTTTTGTTATATTTAGTTTTACACTGTTTGATATAATAAACTGGAGTAAAGTTGGATTTAGAGTCCGAGTTAGAGGTTACTTTGGAATTAAATTATATCGAGCGAAGTTTCATGAAACGTGTAACTAAAGCTGTCAATGTAAGGATGATATAATCAAATATAACATATGTTTTTTTCATATTTTTAACTTTTATAATTTCTTAGAAAAGTATGATCTCAAATGAGCAATTTGACGATGCTGGGTCAGGGAAGGGCCTTTTCACGTCCTATATTGTAAAGGTCAAGCTAAAATTTTGGCTGGGTGAAACTAGCTTTTTTGTCCTCGACTTCGCGTCGCGTGGAATCAGGTTATCGCTTTCCCGCGGGAACGAATATACGGTTTTCCGGGATAAAAAGTAGCCTATGTTCTTCCCCGACTGACAAAAGTTTCTTTCGCATTTAGTAATTAGTATGGATCAGTACGATGGATGGATGATTCCATGATTATATATCTTTTCATCGAATGGGTTCAAAGGATAATCGAGTATAGACTATTTCAGCCTATTTGCGTCCCACTTCTGGGCACAGGCCTCCTCTCATCACGAGAGGGTTGGGCTATATAGTCCCCACGCGGGCCCAGTGGGGATTGGGGACTTCACACACATCTTTGAATTACTTCGCAGATGAGTGCAGGTTTCCTCACGATGTTTTCATTCACCGAAAATCTCAGTGGATAATTCAAATTGAATTTCGCACATGAGTAAACTTAAAGGTGCGAGCCGGAATCGGACCCCCGACCCTCTGCATGAGAGGCGGTAGGTCGAATCACTAGGCCACCACATTATATCACTTTAGACTATCACATTATATTTAGGCTACTCTTTATCCACACTTTCTTAAGGGATGTGGGAAACTATTTTTCATTTTCATTTTTTCATTTTCTTTGTTTGGTGGTCTTTATATTTACCATCTGAAAATACCTCTATTGTCCTGTGATCGTGTTCATTGTCGGTTCTAATTACCCCATAAGGAGAATAATCCTCTGAGATGGCACTCAGAGATACTAGACTACTAATCCACTAGGGCAATCCACTCGCGCTCAATGGCACTTGGCTACGGCAATAATGCGCATCGAATACTATAGTTAACTCACTGATCACCCTGATTAACTAACGATAATTTGGTAGCAAATGAGAGTTTATATAACACTAGCTCCTGCCCGCGGCTTCGCCCGCGTGGCATTCGGTTATCGCGTTCCCGCAGAAACTATGCGTTTTTCTGGGATAAAAAGCCTTTGTCCTTTCCCGAGACTCCAACTATCTCCATACTAAATCTGCTGTAGGATATAAAAAGGCAGTCTTCTGACACTGGCGACTTGTCAGAAGACTGCCTTTTTATATCCTACGGCAGAAATTTCAGCCAAATCGGTCTAGCGGTTGAAGCGTGAAGAGGTTACAGACAGACAGACAGCCAGACAGAGTTACTTTCGCTTTTATAATATTGACTAGCTTCTGCCCGTGACATCGCCCGCGTGGAATTCGGTTATCGCGTTCCCGCGGGAACTATGCTTTTTTCCGGGATAAAAAGTAGAATATGTCCTTTCCCGGTACCCCTAATTTCATCATAATCGGTCCAGCAATAGAAGCGTGAAAAGGGAACCGACAGACGGACAGACAGAAGGAAATTCATTTATTTTTTAATATTAATATGGATAATATGGATTTGAAGGACTGTAATTTGTAATTTATATTTACTGATTTTAGTACTAGCTTCTGCCCGCGACTTCGTCTGGCTGGAATTCGGTTACAGCGCTCCCGGGAGAAGTATGCGTTTTTCCGAGATAAAAAGTAGCTATGTTCTTCCCCGGGCCTCGAACTATCTCCTTACCTACCAAATTTCATCTAAATCGGTCGAGTAGTTGAAGGGTGAGGAGGAAACAGACGGACAGAGTTAACTATCGAATTTATAATATTCCTCTCTATCTCTCTACTCGCATAAGAACCTCAAACGGTTTAAGCGAGTGGCTTATATTTTAGTAAATGCACTTTTTTAAGTTTTGATGAATAAATAAATAAAAAAAATTGAAAAAAAAGTAAAATTAGAGTCAGATAATCCTTACTATCCTTATCCTTATCCTTTCCTTACTAATATTATAAAGGCGAAAGTTTGTTTGGATGGATGTATGGATGGATGTTTGTTCCTCTTTCACGCAAAAACTACTAAACGGATTTTAATGAAACTTTACAGTAATGTAGCTTATAGATCAGAATAACACATAGGCTACTTTTTATCCTGGAAAAACGTATAGTTCCCGCGGGAACGCGATAACCGAATTCCACGCGGGCGAAGTCGCGGGCAGAAGCTAGTCAGTCATATGTAGAAATACTGAATTAAATATTATGCGTATAAATAGTGCGTAAGAACAAATTAATTGTGCACGAATAACGAAACTTGGGGAAGATCTGGGTATGTTTATCTGTGGTATTTTGCCTAAGATCATGGATGCCAAGGATAGACACACAGATATAGATGTTTTTTTTTTTTGTTGTAAAAAACCAAATTGCTGAACCCTTCTGTCGTACTACTCGTACTCAAACCAGATTTAGGTAGTTCAATATTGCGTCCCCTCGAAGCACGTTAAACATTGGGTACTAAAGCTTTGTGAAAGGAAAATTTCAGGCATATTTGTAATCCTTAAAAGTACAGCGCTAATTCAACCTCCAAATTGGAGCCGCTGGTATGCTTTGAACACGTCGTGCTCTAGCTGCGACCCTTTCGTGAAATTTTATTCGTTTGGCAGATATTGTCTCACTGATGATAAAATGAAGTCGTGCGAGTGTGAAATTTAAAAAACTTTTTTTATAGGACCCAAAAACGAAACGAAAATACTAGACAGCCTGCAAGAATGCATCCAAGATTGTTCATGTCAATGTTTGATCGTTACCTAATTGACTTGAATAAAATTAAATTGATAATTTTCTTTTCACTCAGTGTCATTATAGCGATCGTGAAAATATAAACCCCTACACTTTTGATAAAAAATAAAACCGACTTCAAACTACGATAGTCTGTAAAGCCAGACAGATTGTCATAGGTCTGTATACTTGAAACTGACTTTACAGGCTGTCGGAGTTTAAGGTCGCCGGGCGGTTTTTTTTTATTCAAAATTTTTTTTCGGCAACATTGTCCAAACTATGAAATTGATGCCAAAATCATGCACGCGCTAACAAATTTTCAAGAGTTCCCTTATTTTCTTATGGATCCCATTATCAGAATTGAACTAAATTAAAATGGGACCACCTTGAAAGTTCCACCTTTCGAAAAAAAAGGATCATCGAAATCCTCGGTTCAAAAACACACAACACCAACACCCGCACCCGTGCAAACACGATGCGGGCACCTTGCCTCATTATTAACGACTAAGCCACTAGCTATCGACCTAGCGAATATTTTGTCGGTCAAAAGACGTAAAAAACACCGATACTATTTACTCATGTGGTCAGGTTGGATAGATTTACGTGCACTTGCATTCATGCAAATCTTTCAAACGTCTTCTTACCTTCATCATCATCATCATCATCATCATTTCAGCTGATAGACGTCCACTGCTGGACATAGGCCTCCCCAAGGCGCGCCACTCAGACCGGTCTTGTGCCACTCGCATCCACCGCGTTCCCGCAATCTTTACAAGGTCGTCACTCCATCTTGCTGGAGGCCTACCGACAGCTCGTCTACCGGTTCGCGGACGCCACTCCAGAACTTTCTGGCCCCATCGGCCATCAGTCCTGCGAGCAATGTGCCCCGCCCACTGCCACTTAAGGTTCGCAATTCTTCGGGCTATGTCGGTGAACTCGGTGACCCTAGTTCTACTGCGGATATCCTCATTTCTGATTCTATCACGCAGAGAAACCCCGAGCATAGCCCTTACACTACTGTATTATTTTCGTTATCACACTCAGACCTCGTTTAAAGTAATATCAGTTTATAGCGACTTCATGTAATTTTAAATATTCTCCGACATGACTGATTCTCGTGAAGGTCGCGGGAAACCGGTGGAAGCAAGTAGCACAGGACCGGTCTGAGTGGCGAGCCTTGGGAGAGGCCTATGTCCAGCAGTGGACGTCTTTCGGCCGAAATGATGATGATGATGATGATGACTGATTCTTAAGATGAAAGCCATATGAAAGCCATTATGTTGATTGTGCCTTTCAACACACTACAGGTTTACACAACTTACAAGGCGCGTGGATTAAGCAATAATAGACTCTGCGCCAACGGCTTAAGTGCTTTCCCACGCGCCTTCTAAGTTGTGTCGTGTTATACTTGGTAATAAGCCGTGGTAGCCTAGTGGTTCGACCTACCGCCTCTCATGCAGAGGGTCGGGGGTTCGATTCCTGCTCGCACCTCTAAGTTTACTTATGTGCGAAATTTAATTTGAATTCACCACTGAGCTTTTCGGTGAAGGAAAACATCGTGAGGAAACCTGCACGCGTCTGCGAACTAATTCAAAGATGTGTGTGAAGTTCCCAATCCGCACTGGGCCCGCGTGGGGACTATAGCCCAAACCCCCTCGTGATGAGAGGAGGCCTGTGCCCCGCAGTGGGACGCAAATTTATTTATTTATTTATTTATTAAAAAAAAACAACAGCATATAATGGATATAACAAGGGTGTTTTAGTAAGGTAGCAAAGCCAATTACAGGTTTTTTGGGGTTAATTTACATATGTACTTAAATAAGGAACTTAAGACTTAACTAAACAAACAATAACGATAAAGGATTCTGGAGACCAGACATTTAGTACAAGATCGAGATCTAATGAGATGCATATACTTATAAAACACGTTAAAAAAAGAAAAAAAGGAAAAAAGTATCTACGCAATATCTATTGAAAAATGAGCGGGTGTAGCTATATTATGTATATTTATAAATGTGTGTGTGCGCGCGCGCGTGTGTGCGTGTGTGTGTGTCTGTGTGCCTGTGTGAGTGAGTGCGTTTACCTGTTTATTCAGTTACATTGTTAAGATTTCTTGCGTATTTGTAAAAGGGTCTTGGTGATTTTCGATTTGAAGGACGGCTTGCTTAGAAGGAAGAGATCAACGTCGGCGAATAGTTTATTACAAGTTGAAGGTAAAAGGGAATAGGCTGAAGTAGTAGTTGTAGTATAGTTGGTAATCGGACAAGTTCATGTTGTAGTGTTATAAGCTCATAGGTATTACTAGGTACATTAGATTATTTTGTTGGCTTAGGCCATAGACGTAAATAATATAGACCCGGTCTAACGTACACGTAATATGTCCCCACTTCCACGGTGTCCAATCCAAAGTTCTGTCACCGAGCGCGCGTGACAATAAGCGTTTTTAAAAAAACTTTTTTCGAAACTGTTTCTCAGTATCTAAAAACTCGTTTCGTTGTTGAATAAATGTGATCCAGCTTTAGTGTCACGATATAAGTTTAACTTTGGATTGGACACCAATGAAGTGGGGAAACATGACATGTATCTACGTTAGGCCGGGTCCATACGAAGTATTATTTATGTCTATATTTTTTATTATTTATATCTTAGGCCCACTTGCACCAAGCCGCTAACCTCAGGTTAACCGCGTATCTCAGATTTTTTGTATAAATGGACAAGAAATCTGCATAATTTGGCCACTAGGGGCGCTGCAATCGCTTGACCCAAACCATCTGTCAATTACAAAGAGAAATATTTCTTGTTATTGGTTTTACTTAAATTATTAAAAAATGTCGCGCTCTCTGTGCAGTTCCAGGATGCAATGAGAACGGACGACACGTATTTCCGAAAGACTTGATATGTATATGGAGCCAGTATAATTGCATTGGGATGTCTTCATTTTCATCACAAATAACTGAACCAAAATTAAAATTGCGGTCAATATTTAACAATTTTAAACAAATCTACTTAAAGTTTTCAACAAAAAGTCCCGTAAAAATGTAACAGCTGCTGTGTTTGGGTTTTGGTTTGGGTCAAGCGTTAGCGGCGCCATCTGAGTCAAGCTTTGCGAATTCTTGTCCATTTGACGTGGGTTAAGAGGCTAACCCGAGGTTAGTGGCTTAGTGCAAGTCCGTCTTATTCGAGTAGGTAATATTATTAAACTGTTGCCCCGACTGACCTTAGATATTGAAACGAAAATACGTAAAATGTAAACAAGAAAGTAAATAAATAAATGAGCATACGTACAGACTTTGCAACAAAATTATTATACGTACACGAGGAAATACCAAGTAAATACGACCAACCAGGAAAACCGCATAAATCGGCGAAGCAATAAAGCTAAAAGCGTGTGAAGACACAAAACCTTTATTTGCATGAGCCAACAGTTAGTGTAACCCTATATTGTTGCAAATGAATTGCTCTGATTGAATAGGGCTGAATTGGATTGGTGGGTGATTTCATGGTACACATAGCATTTGCTTGTAATTGCGGTCGTGGTTTATTAAAGCCTATTTTGTTCAACCACAACCGCCTATTTATGTCCCACAGCTGGGTACAGGCGTTCTCTCATCACGAGAGGGTTTGGGCTCATAGTCGATTCCCACGGGGGCCCAGTCCCTTAGCAGATTCGTGCAGGCTTCCTCACGATGTTTTCTTTCACTGAAAAGATCAGTGGTAAATTTAAATTGAATTTCGCATATCAGTAAACTCGGAGGTGAGAGTCGGATTCGAACCCCCGACCCTCATGCGAGGCGGAGGTCAATATACTAAGCCACTACGGCTTTTTTTATTAAAAAAAAGCACAAAATCGCCTCTACTTCAGCCTTGTGGATAAACTTTTTATGAAATGAAATGAATGAAATACAATGAAATTAAATCTTACTTTAAATCGAGGGCAGATATTCCTAATGTCCGTTTATGCCCATTGTATTTATTTCAATCACTTGGTGATTTAAAATCACTTTCCTTTCCTATTTTCCGACGATCACTTCATAATTTTAATAATAAACTAAATAAAATATAATAATATGAAATTCCACAGAAATCCAACCGACGAAAACAAAACTGGGGCTATGTTCGAAGTCTTAAAATAGGGATCTCCCTGTTCCCTATAGGATCGCTCACGCATCAAGTTGAACTTAAAAACTAGCTGCGTAAAGTTCACGCGACGTGTGAGCGATCCAATAGGGAACAGGGAGATCCTTATTTAAGACTTCGAATATATCCCCTGCTTGATTTGTATAAACATAGGTGTCGTGTTACTATTTAATCGCTGGGAACATGTATGTGCAAACAGAATTTTAACGAATGATAACGTAATTCAGAGAACTTCAGGTCAAGAGTGAGGTCAACTGTTCATTGTACGCCGGTATCGAATACAGTATGCTTTTAATATAATAACTTCATACTATATTCGACACCTGGACCATTTAGGCAGGACCTGTTTATATAGTTTGATTAAGCTTCAAAAACAGCGAAATAATAGCTGAAATATATATGAGTGATATTCAAAATAACATGCGGGATTCAATGCTTTAACATAAATAGGCGCGGGTCAACTCTGGACCAAAACAATTATTCGGTCGTTTACATACCAAATAACCATGCCATTTATATTTCTAAATATCAAAATTCGATCGACCACTCAATCAAAATTAGAAGCCCTATTGTAAATTCCTTCTCTACCTAGCCTATTTAATAAAATAATATCCCACTTCTGAAAGATAATAATAAATTGTAACCAATGTTACGTAAATAATGGCCGACTTAGAATATACGTGATCGTCTAGATTAAAATAAGTAAGGACCGTCTACGTTGTGCGTAAAATAAAATCTATCGCGTAAATATAATCGTTGAGCCGTTAAACGCAGTCATCGGAACACAGAAAATATACAAGTACAATAAAGAAATGATAAGATAGACATGCACACTCACCAGAGTCCTTTAGGTTCACCTTACTCCACTTACTTAATATAATCGTTAAGCTAACTTAACTATGTTGACTCTATACAATATTAGTGAAATAAAAATACAATACATAAATGGAAACCCAAAATAAAACCCGACTCAAATGGGACCACGTGAATTGACCTTTCCGGTCTTGATGGGGGCCTAATCAATAAGGAAAATATACAGGTCTCCCAGCACACCTCAGCAACCTGTCCCACATATAAGTCGTTAGAAGGCAACACCTCGGCCCCGACTATATATGCCCAACAAAGCCGTCAGACAAGCTAACCACCCTTCTAATAACCTAAACCTTCTTTCAAACCATCACACTCTGCGATATTATTTATTCATTCACTCATCATCTTGTTTGAAGGAAGAAAGAAGAGAAACACGTGTATTAGCTGTAATTGTTCAGTATCGTCCGTTGTAGATGTAGACGACTGTCGCGTTGCTCGTAGTTTGAACGAACTGAACAAATACAAATTGGGTTTGACGATGTAATCCCGGTTAAGGGCGTCCGATCGCTGCTCGAAGTTCGAACATACCCAAACTAATACAATATGGGGTTTAACGATGTAATCCCGGTAAAGGGCATCCAATCGCAGCTCGTATTTCGAACTCACCCAACTAATGTAGGGTTTCACGATGTAATCCCGGTTAAGGACATCCGATCGCAGCTCGTATTCCGAACTCACCCAACTAATGTAGGGTTTCACGATGTAATCCCGGTTAAGGGCATCCGATCGCAGCTCGTATTCCGAACTCACCCAACTAATGTAGGGTTTCACGATGTAATCCCGGCTAAGGGCATCCGATCGCAGCTCGTATTTCGAACTCACCCAACTGACACAACACAATGTAGGGTTTCACGATGTAATCCCGGTTAAGGGCATCCGATCGCAGCTCGTATTCCGAACTCACCCAACTAATGCAGGGCTTCACGATGTAATCCCGGTTAAGGGCATCCAATCGCAGCTCGTATTTCGAACTCACCCAACTAGGAAAGGAATATAGTTTTGCGGTTGCAAACACCGTCGTAGGTGTTCGTCCCGCTGACGCTGCACGTAGACCCTATCTTATACGATGAAACAAAATGTGGTATTATTTCCTGACGACCTCAATTTGAAGAACAAAAATAGAAATACTCATCCGCCAGCCTGCATCTAGAATAACAAGGTGACTAAATCGCGCGCCCCTAATTCCATTTACACATCAATTACACTTATAATATACTTAACTTTAACACTGAATTTACACTAGGTACACAATTTATTAACTAACACCGATCTTACAATAAGACGGAAACAATAAACACAGAATTGAACTTGAAATTTCTTAAAATCCCGAAATTAAATACATAGATGTTTACAACACTGTTCCTAGATTCACGTCTAAAGGCTCACTCACACCGATCAGTCACTAAACTCCGCGTCTTAGTTTCGCGTTGCGTTCCCGTCCCGGCGCTAACTCCACGATACCTCAACGCTAACTCCCTCGCCCTTCGTAATTTTCTCCAAACATCTCATCATCATCCCTCCCTAGATAAATTCTACGTAGTCCGACAAAAGACCATGCCGCATGCCCGCGCCAGTTCTATTGTTGCTAGCGAAACATGTGTTCTCTTGTTTTTAGAGGTACAAATTCGTAACTCGAGAAAAAAAAATATGCCACGGCGTTCATAGTTCCATTTGGCGGCGAGATAACAAATGGTTTGAAATTAGACAATTGCCTATTTAAGCAATAAACTACTTTTTATTGGGTTCAACTAAAAACGCAATAATTTTTAGAAAGCCGCGCCACACGTGCAAGCTATCTGTTTAAGCTGGCCCTTTTATTCTAAAGTTTCCAAGTAAAGTTTGGGTTGTAAATAAATAAATAAATGAAGAAATGGGCAATAATTTTTGTTTGTTAATGGTGATCCATTGTGCTTCCAGTCCGAGTATTATTTCTTATATATTTCCGAGGCTTATATATTTATTATCTATATGTACATTATATGCTGTTTACAGTCGCCCCTCAAATTACGATAAATTATTGTGATCGCAGAATGCAAAATTTTGAGAAATTTGTTTTATGATTTCTGATACTAGGTAGTTACTTTCACCTGTTTCGACTTAAGGGAAATATAATATTCTAAAGTTACCGACTATTTAGAAGCTACATTGCTGAAATGATGATGAAAACACATTGTACTTATGTAGCAGATATCGATACGGACTTGATTGAAAACCAAAATTAAAGTTAAAACGTTTACATTAACTTAACACTCTTGAAGTGAATGCATTTCTCAAACAAACATACCACAATACTAAATCTGTTACATACTTTATGCTTTGTGTTTCGTGTTTGTGTGTTTTTATTATGTACAATAAAGTGTTACTCACTTACTTGCTTACTTACTTTTATACCTACTCTTAATCAATTACACTCTATGGCCCCTGCCATATATGTGATTACAAAAAAAAACTCATCGTCTGATTTTGTTTATGTAACCCCTTTAAGACATAATAATTTGAGAAAAAAAAACTGAATAGTTAATTACCTATATCAAACAAACAATACCATACATACATACTGGTTTTTTTTTTTTCTTCTACAGCCGAAAGGAAAACAATATTTTATCACTTTCATTACACGCCCCTTGCGTGTAATAACCCCAAACCTCTATCTAACTTTCTTAAGAATACAACACATACCAACAACATATTTACATAAGTAACTTCAAATTATCCACAGGACTCGAACCTGCTAGATTGTGATAAAAAAAGGTGACCGCCAAGTGAAGGCAATTGATTAAGATACGCCCCTACTATATTCATACCTTTATTACTTTGCATTACAGTAACTAATAACTCTCTAAGTTCGGGGAATTAAACCAACGAAAAATCCCTTCATACATTTGTAACTGCAATACAAGGGGATGGCAAAATAATAAACGCAAGTATGCGGGTAATCTTACTGATAATGTTTATGAATATGAAAACATCGTGATGCGTCTCCCAAATATGATTTTACCTAAAACCTCCAAGTCTGATTATCCCTTATATTTTGTCGTTTCTCTTTCGTCCAAGTTTTCTCTTTCTAAGCCTCTCTTTTCGAACCCTTTTCCGAGCAAGTTTACGAATTCCACGAGCCGATAGTGATAACAGTTCTGGTTCAGTACGGTTAGGTATTTTATTTTGTTGAATAACCTTATCTGATCCTTCGTGCATGTTTGTAAAAAATTTTAATGCGACCTTCGCTCCCCCGCCACCACTATGGAGCCACAGTCTCCTTATTTCTTGAGGGTAATGTTCCACAATTTCATCTACCAACTTGCACTCATCATAACCCGTAAGCATTTTTGCTTCATCGTACAGTTTCAAAAAGTACTGAAGCATAGTTTTATTCGTTGTTCTGGGATCCCATTTTCCAGTTAAGATTTTCCTCCTAATTTTGCCCTGTATTTCTCTTCCCCAATACTGCTCTAAAAAATCTGCTTTGAATCCATCGATATTCTGCCATTCATCCAAGCGTATTTTTGCCCAATATTTAGCCTCCCCCGTTAAGAAATCTACTGTTAATATTAAATTATTACTATGATCATTCATTTTATACAAATACGATTGTAATTCTTCCAAAAATAATATCGGATGCATATTCCTACCATTAAAAATTGGTTTATTGGGCTCTTGCACCATGAAAAGGTTTGTAACGGGTCGTGATTGAACTAGTGACGGCGCAGTCTCAACACTGTTGATTGACCGATTATGATGATTTTGTTCTAAAAAATTTAATCGTTCGAGAAATGGAGTCATAGAATTTGAAACAACGTCCTTTAAAATCGTTAAAATGTCATCTGTCTGAACCGGTTTGTCTATCTTACGATTACGTTTTCTAGTCACTATTCTACTATTGTTCAAATTATCCATCGTATTTATTCTGTGTGTAGGTGTGTAAGTCCTATTTTCAGCTCTACTAGAATTTTATTTTTTTTGTTTTATAAACCCAAATTCGTTAATAAGTATTTGAACCAAATTGATCAAATTTTAATGACTTAAATCCTGGTCACGCGGCACCAACTGTAAATTCCTTCTCTACCTAGCCTATTTAATAAAATAATATCCCACTTCTGAAAGATAATAATAAATTGTAACCAATGTTACGTAAATAATGGCCGACTTAGAATATACGTGATCGTCTAGATTAAAATAAGTAAGGACCGTCTACGTTGTGCGTAAAATAAAATCTATCGCGTAAATATAATCGTTGAGCCGTTAAACGCAGTCATCGGAACACAGAAAATATACAAGTACAATAAAGAAATGATAAGATAGACATGCACACTCACCAGAGTCCTTTAGGTTCACCTTACTCCACTTACTTAATATAATCGTTAAGCTAACTTAACTATGTTGACTCTATACAATATTAGTGAAATAAAAATACAATACATAAATGGAAACCCAAAATAAAACCCGACTCAAATGGGACCACGTGAATTGACCTTTCCGGTCTTGATGGGGGCCTAATCAATAAGGAAAATATACAGGTCTCCCAGCACACCTCAGCAACCTGTCCCACATATAAGTCGTTAGAAGGCAACACCTCGGCCCCGACTATATATGCCCAACAAAGCCGTCAGACAAGCTAACCACCCTTCTAATAACCTAAACCTTCTTTCAAACCATCACACTCTGCGATATTATTTATTCATTCACTCATCATCTTGTTTGAAGGAAGAAAGAAGAGAAACACGTGTATTAGCTGTAATTGTTCAGTATCGTCCGTTGTAGATGTAGACGACTGTCGCGTTGCTCGTAGTTTGAACGAACTGAACAAATACAAATTGGGTTTGACGATGTAATCCCGGTTAAGGGCGTCCGATCGCTGCTCGAAGTTCGAACATACCCAAACTAATACAATATGGGGTTTAACGATGTAATCCCGGTAAAGGGCATCCAATCGCAGCTCGTATTTCGAACTCACCCAACTAATGTAGGGTTTCACGATGTAATCCCGGTTAAGGGCATCCGATCGCAGCTCGTATTCCGAACTCACCCAACTAATGTAGGGTTTCACGATGTAATCCCGGTTAAGGGCATCCGATCGCAGCTCGTATTCCGAACTCACCCAACTAATGTAGGGTTTCACGATGTAATCCCGGCTAAGGGCATCCGATCGCAGCTCGTATTTCGAACTCACCCAACTGACACAACACAATGTAGGGTTTCACGATGTAATCCCGGTTAAGGGCATCCGATCGCAGCTCGTATTCCGAACTCACCCAACTAATGCAGGGCTTCACGATGTAATCCCGGTTAAGGGCATCCAATCGCAGCTCGTATTTCGAACTCACCCAACTAGGAAAGGAATATAGTTTTGCGGTTGCAAACACCGTCGTAGGTGTTCGTCCCGCTGACGCTGCACGTAGACCCTATCTTATACGATGAAACAAAATGTGGTATTATTTCCTGACGACCTCAATTTGAAGAACAAAAATAGAAATACTCATCCGCCAGCCTGCATCTAGAATAACAAGGTGACTAAATCGCGCGCCCCTAATTCCATTTACACATCAATTACACTTATAATATACTTAACTTTAACACTGAATTTACACTAGGTACACAATTTATTAACTAACACCGATCTTACAATAAGACGGAAACAATAAACACAGAATTGAACTTGAAATTTCTTAAAATCCCGAAATTAAATACATAGATGTTTACAACACTGTTCCTAGATTCACGTCTAAAGGCTCACTCACACCGATCAGTCACTAAACTCCGCGTCTTAGTTTCGCGTTGCGTTCCCGTCCCGGCGCTAACTCCACGATACCTCAACGCTAACTCCCTCGCCCTTCGTAATTTTCTCCAAACATCTCATCATCATCCCTCCCTAGATAAATTCTACGTAGTCCGACAAAAGACCATGCCGCATGCCCGCGCCAGTTCTATTGTTGCTAGCGAAACATGTGTTCTCTTGTTTTTAGAGGTACAAATTCGTAACTCGAGAAAAAAAAATATGCCACGGCGTTCATAGTTCCATTTGGCGGCGAGATAACAAATGGTTTGAAATTAGACAATTGCCTATTTAAGCAATAAACTACTTTTTATTGGGTTCAACTAAAAACGCAATAATTTTTAGAAAGCCGCGCCACACGTGCAAGCTATCTGTTTAAGCTGGCCCTTTTATTCTAAAGTTTCCAAGTAAAGTTTGGGTTGTAAATAAATAAATAAATGAAGAAATGGGCAATAATTTTTGTTTGTTAATGGTGATCCATTGTGCTTCCAGTCCGAGTATTATTTCTTATATATTTCCGAGGCTTATATATTTATTATCTATATGTACATTATATGCTGTTTACACTATCCTTACTGTTGGTGACCGACCTCTTCTTTACTTTTTATTTTTATACCTTTTTTAGGGTTCCGAAGTCCACTAGGAACCCTTATAGTTTCGCCATGTCCGTCCGTCTATCCGCACTATTGCTCGGAGATGCTTAGTTCTAGAAAGCTGTAATTTGGCATGAATATACATATTAGTTACGGTGACAAAGTGGTACAATAAAATTTTGAAATATATTTTTTTATAGGGTACCTCCCCTACTGGTAAAGCGGGGATGTATTTTTTTTTCTTGCGTACCCCATGTTGTGGCATATCGTTGAATAGGTCTTGAAAAAATATTGTGGGTTTGTTAAAACCATTTTTGATTAAGTGATGCGTTTGTCAAATATTAAGCTTTAAACTGCTATTTTTTGTTAGAGTCACGTGTCCCCCCCCCCCCTGCCAGCTAAATGGTGGTATTTGGATGGCTGAAAAAAATCACGGTTGTGGCGTATATAACGTAGTTGAAAGGAAAACTATCACAGCTAAGTAGGCTGTACAAATTTACGAGTCATTAGTCGACTTATGAAATGATTAAAAAACCAATGATTTTTCTCGAGCGGCAGGGGCGTCGGGCGGGCACGTCCTACCACAGGCTAGCTAGATGCTAATAAGTCTTAGAAAGGTACTGTGGGCATCGTCAACTTCGGAACCCTATAATTTGCGCGTGGCCCGACACGCACTTGGCCGGTTTTTTTTTAACTTGTTTTTGATTGATTTATGGTTTCAGCAGTTGCCTTAGTTACGTGGATAAGCGAGGTCCTGTTAATTTTATTATATTTTAATTCTCTAATACTTGTCTTCATTTTAACACAAATACATTATAATCATACAATCCACTCCGGTCCGCTACACTTACCATGAAAAATTAAAATCAGTATCTAATAAAGTGTCTACCCTAATCGAACCTAATTAACACAACTAATATTCTCAGTAAACTAACCGTTTTGTTTTAGTAATCAATGTGAGACGAATGTAATAAAAAGTAATAATTTGAACAAAATGCATTCATGACAGGCTAATCAGTCGAACACCTGTTCATACTTACATTATGAATATTGTATAACACATGTTTGGGTCAGTGGGCTACTAGACTCTTATAAATATACCGTCATCATGACTAAGTAATTAATGCCCTAATAAGACTGTAAAACCAATGCTCTAGACAAAGAATTTTCACACATGTGTAGTAAATGAGTCACTGAAAACTTTCACTTAAAAGACGACGATTCACTCGAGTGACCACAATTTTCATACAGGACAACGTACGCGAACGTACATTTTTAAATTTTAAATCAAAGTTTTTCATCACGCTGTATCAGTTTACACTGATAAAATCCGTCATTTAATTTAATTGTTATTGAATGTCAGTGTTTGTTTTATACGTTTGGAAGTGGTCAACTAAATCGCTTTAAAGTACAATGAATCTCAAAGTATTTTTATTATGTTTAGCGTTTTCGCAAGTGAATTCCATGGCGATACATGGGTCTGCGCTGACACGGTACGACCCTTGTGGACTAGGTGTTGTACATTTTGACAAAATAACTAACACAATTTGGAAGGGGATTGTGAATTTCGAACTGTACTCAAATTTGATTTCTGCGGTTATTGATATACAGTTTGAACGACAAGTCGAGGTTTATGGGGTAAGTAATTTTTTAAGTAAATAGTATTTAAATTCATGCCATTATAAAAGATTGTGTGTAACCCTAAAAAAATCTGAACATGGACTTGCTGGTCTATCATTCATATTATTCATCAACATCATTACCATTAGGTATCTATTATGCTTTATGAATCATAAAAGAGAATGATGTTGATGAAGTATCTATTTCTTATCTAAGTCCTGTGATTCAAGCTATGCATATTTATTTCCAGAGTTCCCAAAAATCCAGCGTATCCGTAAGAGATGACTGGCACAATGTCATCATAAGGCCCATCGGCGCGCTGCCGAAGCATTATTTCTTTTTCCTGCGATTGGCTGATAATGGGACCGAAGTACCTACTGTAACGAAGTTCTCGCTGAACAATGCCACGCTTTGTAATGATGCTATAAAGGTACGCTTACTGACTCTGGACCTTAGGCATAAGACTAAAAAGCTCAAGAAGGAAAGGCAGAGGGGTCGATATCAAATGGCGGGGAAAATTCGATAGTCAGTGTTTTCATTTCCCTTTTAACTTGACAAAAACTGGCCAGTGTCACCGATTTTAGAAATAAATATGCCTTATCTGTTTACCGCGAGTAGCGGTAAACAGATAAGGCATATAACGATTGTGTTTCAACCCCATTTTTCTTGCTTCTGATTGTTATCGGAAGGTTGGTATAATAATTTCTGTCAACTGCAAACGTTTCTATATCGTTTATGGGCTTCTTTTTTAATACTTAGTTTTTTATGTCTTTAACCTTTACGTCTAAGTAGAACAAGTATAGCTTAACAAATAGTGTCGAGGACTTTTCATGTTTGGCACTGTACAGTGTAGATGACGCATATATCACTATTTAAATAAAATAAAAACAATTGCCACAAATTCTTTCCGCACCAATATATCTTATTGTTGGGTTGGTGTTTGTCATGAAAAGTAACGAAACAACGAAAATGTTTGTTAAATATACGGAAAAGTTATTTTGTTACTATTTTTAACCCTCGACGCAAAAAGAGAGGGGTGTTATAAGTTGTCTGTGTATATATGTATCTGTGTATCTGTCTGTGGTATCGTAGCTCCCAAACGGATGAACCGATTTTCGTTTAGTTTTTTTTTGTGTCATAGAACTCATAGATAATTTTATCCCGAGTGTTCTTAGCCATATTTCATGAAAATCTGTTTTGCCGTTGAAGATCATCACCACTTTTCCGGTATAGTGCCTGTGCAAAGCCGAGGCGAGAAGCTAGCTTTACATACTCAACGAACACCTTTTGGGTACATAATTCAACATTATACATAGACATAAATAATACTTCGTATGGACCCGGCCTAACGTAGATACATGTCATGTGTCCCCACTTCCTTGGTGTCCAATCCAAAGTTAAACTTGTATCGTGACACTAAAGCTGGGTCACATTTTTCCAACAACGAGACGAGTTTTTAGAAACAGTTTCGATAAAAGTTTTTTAAAAACGCTTATTGTCACGCACGCTCGGTGACAGAACTTTGGATTGGACACCGTGGAAGTGGGGACATATTACGTGTACGTTAGACCGGGTCTATATTATTTACGTCTATGACATTATATAATTGAAGTTCTTACCTACGTTTTCAGGCATCTCAAACGATTGAATCCCTAAACCGGAGCTCCAGTGACCACGAGACCTACCGCCATACTTGCGGGAGGAGATCCCTGCAGCATGCCGAGCTGACCTCAGTCAGGACTGAGGCGGAGGCCGGGGACTGGCCGTGGCATGTAGCGTTGCTGAAGAAGGATCTTGACACTGGATCCACGAGATACGAATGTGGAGGAAGCATCATATCTAGGACTGCTATTCTTACAGGTTTGTTTAGCGACAGCCTTACTACTACAGCTTCTTTGCGTCGCACTGCTGGGCGCAGACCTCCTCTCATCACGAGAGGGTTTGGGTGCCCCCACGCGGACTCAGTGCAGAGTGTAACTACTACTACTACAACAGCCTATTTACGGCCCACTGCTGGGCTCAGGCCTCCTCTCATAACGAGAGGGGTGGGTTATTATAGTCCCCACGCGGGCCCAGTGTGGATTGGGGACTTCACACACATCCTTGAATTACTTCGTAGATGCGTGCAGGTTTCCTCACGATGTTTTCTTTCACCGAAAAGCTCAATGGTAAATAAATTCAAATTGAATTTCGTACAAAAATAATTTCAGAGGTGCGAGCCGGATTTGAACCCGTGACCCTCTGTGAGGCGGTAGGTCAAACCACTAGGCCACCACGGCTATTGTGTTATATTGTTAAAGTTGTGTAACGTATTAGAAATAGAAAATGCCGTTTTACATTTTTAGCGGGACACTGTGTGAGCAATGGCGGTGACTTGATCGAAGCGCACAGGGTGGTGGTGGTAGCTGGGGTGAACAACCACTCTGACTTCACTCAGCCGGGCTGGCAGTCTGTGATTGTAAGTAGAGATCCAAATTCTACACCTGCAAGTGAAATACTACTACTACTGCCGCCTATTGGCGTCCCACTGCTGGGCACAGGCCTCCTCTCATCACGAGAGGATTTGGGCTATAGTCCCCACGCGGTACCCAGTACGGGTTGAGGACTTCACACACATCTTTGAATTGCTTCGCAGATGCATGCAGGTTTCCTCGCGATGTTTTCCTTCACCGAATATCTAAGTGGTTAATTCAAATTGAATTTCGCACATAAGTTAACCTCACCACACCTCCAAGGTGCGAGCCGGAATCGAACCCCCGACCCTCTGCATGAGAGGCGGTAAGTCGAACCACTAGGCCACCACGGCAAGTGAAATAGTTGATAACTAAAACCCGACTTCTAATAAAATCCGCCATGTTGTTTTTATGTTAAGAAATGTACCCTAAGTCCCTCGGACTATAACAACCAATTTAATCAATCGACACCTCTTTCGATTCGGTAGATTAAGCGCTAGGATGGCACTCACAAACAAATACATATAAATAAAATAACAAACAAAAACATGAAAAACTTACGCACTATTTCCTAATCTAAAAGGCCTATAACTACATGGCATGGTACCCAAAACGCTGGCAGCATTGCCACGTTGAATGGCAATGCTCAGTCTCTGTGCGAGATAGAGGCCAGCATTTTTGTTACCAGAGGCCTCAATTTTTTTTATATTAGACTAAAAATACATATAAATAGTGCTAAAATAAAACACTTCTTTTGAATTGTAGTCGGATGAAAAAGTAAAAGAGGGATTGTACACGTAGGCTACCCATGTCAATTCACGGTACCTAAATAGACATACCTTAAGAACTCAATCCCATGTGTGAGTGTTTTCGTTTTATTCAATAATTAAAAAATTCAAAATATATTAAATTCCTTAATTTTTCTTAAGTATTGTTTGGCGTCCAAAGAGTTAAACGTAAGTCTATAATAAGTCTCACTTTCTTATCGGTTTTTTGTCTTTTTGATTCCAGGCTCAAGACATAGTCCTCCACCCGGGGTACACCGACCCCCTGGCCACCTCAGACCTCGCCATCATCAGGGTCAACAAATTACGATACTCCGCGTACGTCCAGCCCATCTGCATCTGGGGGCCCGTGTATGACAAGACGCAGATGTTCGGGAAACAGGCTACGGTAATATATTATGAGGAAATAAACCATATTACTTAGGTAGTCCACACTGATATTATAAATCAACCGATTAAGATGAAATTTGGTATGGAGATAGTTGGAGTTACGGGCAAGGACATAAGCTACTTGTTATCCCGGTAAAAATCATAGTTCCCGCGGGAACTAGGTAACCAAATTCCATGCGGACGAAGTCGCGGGCTGAAGATAGAAAGCTGAAGTTCAAATTTAAAATTTGAAAATAACTTGAAACCGGACATACGTACCTACATACGATCACGTGACTTTTACAGACTTACTTATCATTGATTGAGCGAGCGAAGTGATCGAATCGTTTGCGTTTCAAACTCGGCCAAAAATGCTTTCATATGTCTGTTCTCCGAGAGGTCGCATTTCCCGACCAATTCTATTCAAAAATTTTAAGTACCTAAGCAAATTCAAAAGTAATATACCATTCTTTTTAAAGGCGGAGCTCACAATGTAAAAGAAAACTGTTTTAGGCTGTGCAAAAACGAACTAACGAGGTCTACACCTCTAAGACAGACCTAGTGCTAAGTAGATAAGGTATACATAGATCTTCATTCCATTTTATCGCCACAGGTGGTCGGCTTCGGGTATACAGAGACGAACAAGCCATCAGAAGTCCTCCGCTCCGCGTACACCATGATCCAGAACGACTCCACCTGCATCTCCTACTCGCCTTCCGTCTACTCGGGGCTGCTCAATGAATTCACCTTCTGCGCCGGCTACGGACCGAGTTCTGGTGAATGTTCCTACTGTCACAGTATATTTAATAGTACTACATACAGAATGGCCACGGAATCACCCGCCTGAATCTAGCTGGCGCGCAACTCGCGCCCAACTCGCCCTTACCGTCATTGGTTTCATCCGCAGATGGAGAGTGAATCATTGGCCCGCGTAGTGGTGCACACACATTCACAAGTGTACAGACGTCCTCGCACGCAAACAATGACACTTTATTCGATTTGTGTTCGAAATTGTGCTTTTATAAGCCGTGTCCGCCCTGTGCTACTGTTTACAATATAGAGTACCGACGCGTTGCGTAGTCTGTAACTACATGTTGATAATGCGTGCGATGTAAACTAATTTCGCTATATTACTCAACCGCTGAGAGAATATGCGCAGGTTTGATGAAACAATATACTTGAGAAAATTTTGTTAAATCAGTCTGTTGGCTTCGCTTGTATTTTGTACGTAAGCAGGTTGCTGTTGTGAGTATTCTAGGGATAACTACTAAATTAAGCATTTTTATCACTCTAGATTTTTTAAAGGTACAGGCAGGTACATTTTGAGAACGGACTGGGTCAACTTACTATAAAATATGTATAGCTTCTGAGTTGATGAATTATCCTTAGTTTAAACTAAGAAGGCGCGCGGCGGAGCACTTAATAGCCGTTGACACACAGTCTATTATTATTATTAAGTGGTATCGTGCTTTACGAATACCATACTTGTGTTGCATTAGTATAGACTCAAACTGACCCGTACGTAGAAATGTGAGCGAAGTTCGAATTTCAGAGTTACTATCAACCCCGAACATAAATTAAAAACTTCATTTTAAACGTTCTAAAATTCAGATCATCATGAACCTGATAGGCGAATCAACACACTATTTATTGCAAGGCACCCTGCGTTGCTACTTTGTTTCATTTTTAAATTACCTACTTTATTGTTTTTTTAGGTATCAATCCCCGCAACGGCGACAGCGGGGGCGGGTTGGTGGTCGGCGTTCTGCAAAGCGACCACAAGATCAGCTGGTTCATTCGCGGGGTTCTGTCAAAGTGCGGCGTATCGCCTGGTCACACGGAATGCGACCCCACTTTCTATGTCGTCTATACCGATGTAGGCCCACATTACTCATGGCTATACCACCACTCAGGCTTGAAGTATAGAGACAATATTGTCAACTAAAATGTGATATTATATTAGGTCCTTACATATGAAATTGGCGTTTCATATGGCAGAAATGAAAACGATTTTTTTTTATGAAACTATTTTTTTATTTAGTCAAAGTATGTACCATGGCTATCTATGCACTTTTGCCATCTCGAAGGTAGTTCATTGATTCCTTTACTAAAAAAAGTGTGTGAGCGAGAATCAATAAAATCTTTGAAGGCCGTTTGGACAGCCTCGTGAGAATTGAATTTTTTTCCTTGCATGAAGTTGTCCAAATTCCGAAAAAAATGGTAATCAGTTGGAGCAAGGTCCGGGGAGTATGGTGGGTGTCGAAGACATTCCAGTCGCAGCTCCCGTAGTTTTGCGGCCGTCAAACGTGCCGTATGTGGTCGAGCGTTGTCCTGAAGCAGCAGTGGGCTAGATCGATTGACCAGTCTGGGTTGTTTAATGGCTAGCTTTTCCATCATCGTTTGCAATTGTTGACAATACACATCAGCCGTGATTGTTTGCCCAGATCTTAAGAAACTGTAATGGATGACACCGGCACTAGTCCACCAGACACTTACCAGTACCTTTTTCTGAGTCAACTTTCGTTTCGGGCAGAATTTGGCTGGTTCACCTGGGTTCAACCATTGTGAAGAACGTTTCCGGTTGTCGTACAAGATCCATTTTTCATCACAAGTAACGATACGATTCAAAATGCCTTCATTATTGTGCCGGTTGAGAAGTGAAACGCAACACTCGACGCGTGTTTCTTTGTTTGCGTCGCTCAATTCATGCGGTACCCATTTTTCAAGTTTTTTCACTTTTCCAATTTGTTTCAAGTGAATCAAAATGGTTTTATCACTCACACCGAAGCCTGCCGCTAACTCTGACGTGGTTTGCGATGGATCTGCTTCCACAATTGCTTTTAATTCTTCGTTATCAACTTGTGTCTCCGGCCGTCCACGAGGCTTGTTCTGTAGGTCAAAATTTCCAGAACGGAAACGTTGGAACCAATAACGTACCGTATTTTCTTTTGCAGTAGCTTCCCCATACGCATTGTTAATCCTACGAGCCGTTTCTGCAGCACTAGTGCCGGGGTGAAACTCATATTCGTAAATATAGCGATATTTTAAGTTCTCCATATTGTGAACAGAACGATGTGAAAGAAAAACAAATGACGCGATAACAAATAAATTTCGTAATTCGAACACAGAAATACATGGTCTTAAATTTGAAATAAATTTGAATTTGGAATTCCTAGCCGAACGCCACATATTTTGAATCAAAGTTGCCAGTTCGCCAAACGCCAATTTCATATGTAAGGACCTAATATAAAGTTTTATAGCTCTAAAATGTAATTATCAAAGAGACAACAAACTGCTTACACAAACACATTCTATAATTCGTACTATAAAATCGTTTACGGCAGTTTGAAGGTTTAACTTAATGTTCGTTTAAACTTTTAAGGCTTAAGTACTTTTAAAAATACTTAAATGTTTATGAGGTCGTTAAACAACAGGTCTCGAAAACATGTATTTTCTAATTTAAGGCTCGATTGTAAAAATATTTATTTTTAGTAAAAGGCAAAAAAGAATAATTAACACTTAGTAGAAACAAAACAAGGGTGTCACAAATATGACCTAAAACGAACTCTGTTAAAAACCTTAAAAGTTTTTTTATTTGTTCATATTAAATACTTTAGATGTTTAAAGTGTATTGTAAGAATTCTATTAATAAACAGTAACGACGTATTTTACTTAAAGTGATTTGATTTAATTTTTATTACGACCAGGGGCTGTATTCGAGTTAATTTATGGATTTTCTATAGAATATGGAGGGGAATAAGAAGTTCCATTTTGCTTTTTAGGCAAAAGTTCAATTCAAGACGTCAAAGTTAGAGCTTTGGTATCCTATAGCGAGATACTTACTGAATCTTTTAACTTCGAGAGACAGTAAAACCCAATTCCGTGTGCATTATGAAATAACCCGTACCATGAAGCCGCATCTCTAAGTTTACTTATGTGCGAAATTCAATTTGAATTTACCACTGAGCTTTTCGGTGAAGGAAAAGATCGTGAGGAAACCTGCACGCATCTGCGAAGTAATTCAAAGATGTGCGTGAAGTCCCAAAACTGGGCCCTCGTTGGACTATAATCCAAACCCTCTCGTGATGAGAGGAGGCCTGTTCCCAGCAGTGGGCCGTAAATAGGCTGTTGTAGTAGTAGTTAGTGGAAGGAAAAACTTGCCTAACATTGGCCACGACAAGGATGACCACTCTTCAAACTAAACATTTATCGTTATCATCACGTCATCAGTGCCAAGACGTCTACGCTGAACATAGGCTTCCATCAGGGTCACAGAATCCTGTTGAATGCTGCAGGAGCAAGTAAACATTTCTCATTAAGTACCTACTGTTTCATAATTAACATTGTCAATATTTATTTATTACCTTTTAATCCTTTTATCCCATAAAAGATATTTCGATAAAACTAAACGGCGCCGCGCTGTATTATCAATATCTGATTACGCCGATCAAACTTCGAAATACAGCGGCGTATTTAATTAAAAAACTTGCAACAAAATCTGAACTTGGATAAAGGCTTTCATAACACCGTGCTCCTTTTTTGTTCGCTGACAGTTTTTAATAAGATTTTAGTAAATTATGCAGCACCGTCTGCCGAGTGACGGCGGTAGTGTTTCCAGTTTTTGGATTTTTAACATTCTTTGTAACTTTTGAATCAAGTCAGTTACTTTTGCTTGTTGGATAACATTACCGTGACTTTTAAAATGGCAAAAATGAGGTGTATCGCGAAGGGTATTTAAAGTATTTTTGGTCGATTTTGACCCGTGTCGCAAAGTAGAAAAAAACATAACAGTACATACCTACTATACTAATTTCATAACTACGAAAGTAACTCTGTCTGTCTGTTAACTTTTCATGCTATAAACACTGGCCGCTTAGGATGAAATTAGTTATAAAAATAGTGCGTGTCCCGGAACCTACCTTGTAAGTTCCCTGAAAAACGCATAGTTCCCGCGGGAACTAAATAAAAAGAAGCTGGTAGTAAATAAAATAAAATGGGTAGGTAATGTAAATTATGTTGAAACTTCATTCTAATGGTTTCTAATATAAACACCCTGGCCATATAGTTTTTTGAATTTATACACTTTTACTTTATAATATATTTTTTTACTATTCCATGTCAATGTGTTTTTTACGTAAGTATTTATATTATTACTTCTCCAAATAACAAATAATTATACAGGGGAATACAAACAAAAAGGCCAGCCCAGTTTGAGTAAAAATCATGCTACCCCATTGAATGTCAGTTCAGGAATTATATATCGCGTTTGTACCAAATTGTATTTCTTCCCGTAAAACTGTAACTTTTTAAGAAACGCGAGTTAATTTACGAGACAGGCACTGGCAATACTACGGCGGGGTGACGTCACTTGATATTCGATTGGCTCCGAGTGCGGCGACTCCATTATTTATAAGTTACTACTTTTAATCTTAAAATTAAATGTACCTTACTTCACTATGTTTTTTGCGGACTTTAATAAAAGGGCGAAGTTTGCATTTAGGATTATATTCGAGCTTCTTTAGAATTTATTCGTGTATGAAATTAGGTGCATTCGCGTCTAATCTGCCTTCCAAAACTTTTTTATTATTCCCCGTGGTTAAAGAACCTGTTTATCAATTTATCTCTATGTCAACAGTATCACGTATGTTTTAAAAGTATACACAACGTTTTAAGGTCAAAAAAAAATGACATTGACAAAATATCTTGCTTTATTCTTCGAAAAAAGCAAGATATTTTGTCAAGTCTTGACTCTTACTAACGAATAGTTCAACTTTGTTTATTCATATCATGCTATCAAATATACTGGCGCAAACTCAGTTCAAAGAAGCAAATCCCAAGATGCTGGGGACATATTGGATCATAGACTTGCAAGAGCAAGCATCTGCATTTTTCAATGTACGGACACAGAGTATCCGCCATAGCTAGTCCCGCAATAGGGCGACGGCGAGTAATTGAATTTCTGAAGCGCAACACGTCTCCTCTGAAATGAGGGTACTCTACGTTAATAATAAATTTCTCTTATGAGACATTGCTTAGTTGGGTATTGCGGCTAATCGAGATTACAGGCTGAGCTCAGCCGGTTTCGAAATAAGGAAGACTTTTAGCATTTGGCTATTTAGTGTCCGGAACAGGATTAACAATCAGTTGAAGAAAAATGGCCCGTCAAAACGGGTGCCCCAACAACTCAGGCACCCGTTTGGCGCTCAATAAATTTGACACTTAAGTATTATAGCGTTAGATTTACTTTTGTATAAAATATTTATCTTGACACATATTATAAAGAGGCGTTATTAGCATATTGGAACGTATTTTCTAATGTCAGTTTGCTCCATATATTTTGACATATTCTGTTAGGCACTATTCGCCCATATATTATTAATAGGCCAATGTCTGGAAAGAAATCTTTTGGCACATTATAGAATGTCATTGAGACAAAAAAGCCCCCGGTGTGATTCAGGCAATACGAAATCTTTTCACCTATTTTCAAACGTTTCACCTAGACATTCTCATTTACATTCTCTGCGCTTTAAAAATCATGATAGGCATCATTTTAATGTTTTTAAAGGCCGTGAAAAGAGCTTCAACGTAGGTATACTTATCTCGTACAATTAAGTTCAATTAAATTTTTATTGCAATCATAATTATGGTTGGTTAATACAGATGGTCTTCTTTTCTCAAACTAACTATAAAAATAAACAACATATTCGTACAACGTAAAACTTTCTTAGCCTTCGAATCAAGTTAAATGCGAAAACGACTCGCTTCATGTCGTCTTCGCTCAAAGTCCTGCTTTCATAACAAAATGATGCCCTACGGCCGGCGTACAAGGGGAGCCAACGAAGACAATACATTATGAAATAATATTTTTTTACATCAATAATGTTTAATTGTTGTTTTGTGTTCGGAGGATAAAGTTCCTAGAAAATTACTTATTTAAAAAAAACAGTTAGTGAGAATTTTTTTTTTCTTAATTTTCGAGACAACTGAACCGATTTGGATGCAGTTTTCAGAAGGAATACGTCTAAAATATGGATCTTAAGGATACGTGTTTAATTTAACCTCCTTATCCGTTGTACGCCATGACGCAATCATTGGTCGCTGGCGTTGGACCTGTAGCAATACCATGAGTTTACAGTGACCGTACTCGCTAGCGACTACGTAAACGATTTGTATGAAGAATAGTACAGCGCCCCTGGTGGTCACTCGTTGAAGTAAAATTCTTCATACAAATCTTTTACGTAGTCGCTAGCGAGTAGAGATCATCTACTATCTAAAGTCCCGCGCCTTCACGTTTCAAAACGCTTAAATTTTTTCATAATTATTTAAAAAGCACCACCAACACTCTCAACGCATAGTTGACGGCTGTCTCAGCACGCACACATGTGTTGAGAGTGTTGTTGATGCTTTTTAAATACATTGAAGCGTTTTGAAATGTGAAGGCGCGGGACTTTAGATAGTAGAAGATCTCTACGGTCACTGTAAACTCATGGTAGTGCTACTGAGGTGCCAAATTGCCAATATACCTAAGCGTCGATGGCGTGGAAAAAATCAAAATATAATCATTTATTCAGCGAGTTGGCTCTATGTGACCAATTTGCACTTTTACACGTCAGAAAAAGAATTTACCAGCGCTTCTTAGACCCATCGCTTGAGAAGGAGCGCCGCAACAAACTCAGCAGAAGGCCTTTTTCAAAAAAAAGTTAGGTCTGTATCGTTATTCTTACATTTCACGGACGAAGTCTTAGGGCCCAACTAGTTTAGAATAAGGAACTCACAGATTTAGGATTTATTTATAGGATTTTTGCTAAAACTTTTAATTTCGAGCTGTCAAATAAAATAAAGGTCGATCATGTAACATGTTACCTAGAACGTAACCCATTAAACGGGGTTTAAATTCCGAATATCCCAGCCAGAGCTAATAATTTGATGTGGGCACATTTTTAAATTGCCTTCTTGTACGTAGTCGGAGAAAATTGTTTCCCGCTCCGCTGCGCTCGCTCTCAGACAGCCACACGGGATATGAAGGCAAATGATGTGGCTAATGTTCCGATCTCAACGTAAGGAAATGGTGCCTTTACTTAAACTTTGCGTTCCTAAACAAAATGGGGGATTTAAATCGAAAAAGTGTGCTCTTTTACGAGTTTACGCGTGCATTTTGTTAGGTGTGACGCTTTTTAAAGAAACGGCTTACTATTCTCCTGGGACAGTTCACACAAATCTTACCCCTAGCGGCATTCCAACCTTTTGAACAGTTTGGAACAGTACGCACAGTCACTGAAACCAACTGTTTTAATCCAGTCTTCTAATATACGTCGTGACCTCTTTAATTGTGCTGTAGAATAAGGCTCTATTTACCTTCTGCTCACAGGGCTTTTATTCTATATTCACATGAACGCCTAAAGAAAGATGACTGACGCCTGGAAGTTGACAATTAAATATGGGTTGGATTCGAGAATTACAAGAAATACCATCTAATAGCAGGCATGATCTCAATTTGTTGTACATTTTGCATTGCAAATAGCGAGCAGCCTACGTGTCTCGGTCGGTTTTAGTCGAAATTCAGCGCGTTCTCAAATCGAGCAATGACAAGCACAGTGCTGCCTCCGGGCGCGTCAGAGCTGATGTTCGGCATTCTCGTAATGGGAACGTGTTTGCGATATGCCTCATTGGTGTGATATTCATGTAGAACAGTGCTTTTAGTCACATTACTGTTAGCGCCCTAAGTTCCTATTCTCTTAAAATGAAAACATATGTAGGAAACAATACTGTTCAAATTGTTATTTCCTTGTTTTTACATTCCATTAATACAGAAAACAAAATTAGTATTCATTCAACACAGGTATGATTATAATAATGGAATCAGATAAATGATAATAGGTATAAGATACATAAGTACAGTTACTAACAAAGTAACAATAGTAAAATATGCAGAATTTGGCTGTATTTGATAAAGCATAGGTATTGTAGCTTGAAACTGCGTATTTTGATTCCTTCAAAGCTTATCTTTAAAGTTTCAGCGCTAAACTTAGGTACATACAAATACATAGCTTCAGACAACAGCGCCATAGCACCTAAAACCCGTGTTTCAACTGCTACAAGGCTAAATCCAACTCATTGATCTCATTGAGATTCCCACTGCAATCCGGAGCAAGATCGCATTTCGCGGGAGACGAATTATTTCCACTGTCACGTAAATGTATAGCCCGCGTCACGCAAACAACAACCCTACACGCTAAACCTTTAAAGTCCGTTTTCCGTGCCAAGAAGCGATATTAGGGGGTAACATTAGGTGTTACAGTGCGGATTGATTGGCGAATAATGTCCCATGACTAGCAGTTTGTGAAATGGCATTTCACACGTAAAGGGTGTTCGAAAACGATTGCCATAGGGTTGTTTGAACCATTTTATGTGTCATGAACATGGATTACTACGTGAGTGTCAATTACAGGTCAGTTTTATAAGTATAATAATAATAAGTACTACGTAGTCGTTACCCGTGCCTAGATTTAAAATTAACATCATTTCATTTAGGATTGTGGTGGGTTTACAGTTTACATGAAGCGTATGTCTTCGTGTTTTGGCCTATTTCAAGTTTGTAGAGTTCCAAGATAGGTTGTCAAGCCAAACAGATATAATTATAGTGGACAAGAATACACAAAGCTCGACTTAGATGGCGCTGCAAACGCTTGACCCAAACCAAAACCCAAACACTACAACTGTCAACTTTTTACGGGTTTTTTTGTTAAAAATTTTGTTTATTCTCCATAATAAAATGTTAAGTAGATTTGTTTAAAATTGTTAAATATTGGCCGCAATTTTAATTTTGGTTCAGTTATTTGTGATGAAAATGAAGAAATCCCAATGCAATTATACCTGCCCCAGATACATACCACCCTACCCTCTCGTGATGAGAGGAGGCCTGTGCCCAGCAGTGGGACGCAAATAGGCTGAAGTAGTAGATACATTTGAAGCCGTGGTGGCCTAGTGGTTCGACCTACCGCCTCTCATTCCGAGGGTCGGGGGTTCGATTCCGGCTCGCACCTCTAAGTTTACTTATGTGCGAAATTCAAGTTGAATTTACCACTAAGCTTTTCGGTGAAGGCAAATGGGCTGTAGTAGTAGTAGATACATACCAAGTCTTTCGGTAATACGTGTCTGCTGCATATAACTGCACAGCGCGGTATTTTGTAATAATTTAAGTAAAACCAATAACAACAAAATATTTATCTATGTAATTGACAGATGGTTTGGGTCAAGCGATTGCAGCGCTCCTAGTGGCCAAATTATGCAGATTTGTTGTCCATTGTCATTCCCATAGTTCATTCACTAAAGATGGAATTCAAGTACCTAATTTACTTATATTTTTTATCAGTTTTATTTAAAACCTACATACAGAGGTATCTATTCAAATTAACGTGGATAATGTTTAACCATTATTGTACATATTGTATCAAACACATTTTATCTATTATTTTATTTATGGTAGACAGGCCGACACTTTGCATAGCTCACAGTTTCGCTTCAGTGCCTCTAACTAAACAGTCACGTCATGACATTTTAAAATGTTAACACGCTTGAATGGCGGCACCTGGCGGAAATTAAACCAAATATATCAAGGTACAGATAACAACATAGGAAAATGAATTTTATATTTTAAGGCACTTTAAATAAAGCATGAAAATCTAAATTACGGTTACCCCTTTAATGTTTACCCTTTTATAAAGTTTAGCAACTTAATCAATAGCGTTACGAAATTTTCGTATTTTTGACGAAGTATATGACCACGATCTCATCTGAGGCAAGTGACGATTTGGTGGTTTGACGGTTTGATACATGCTTGCTTACATTACAGTGCATTTCTCTCTCTCGACTTGAAAAGATGCGAATTATAGCAAGGAAAGAGACCAAGCGGTAGTGAATAGCACTTCTTAGCTATTATCAAGGAATATCCACAACATGAGGATGGAATCCAAGACGCCGGCCCCGTAGTGGTAAAATAAATGGGGATGGTGGAAATTAATTAGGTAATTCTATTTAGAATTTAATTTTGAATCCTATATCTACTTAGTGTAGTTTTTATGTGTAGTCTCTGAACCTTAAAATGAAATTCACAATATTCGTTTCAACCAACGGTTCAAGCTTTTATCATTACCGGGAAATGCCTAAAAAACCTACGTTATTTTTTGTGTACAAAAAAAATAATAATGACACAATAACAAGAAACGAGGCGTGCATTTTTGTATATTGTACAAAGTTCCCTTACTAAACAAATACTTGCCAAAATCCTGAATTAAAATTGTAGACAGATTCTTGTTATAGTAAGGAATAGTTAGAGAAAACATCATCAATCGTCATTCATCGTAGTGCTCTTTACTCTTACAGGTGAATTTTCCTCAGCTTAGGCTTCACCGTGACCGTAAAACAACTTTTTAATGTTGTCTGAATATATCTAAACCAAATCAGACCGTGGCGTCAAAAAAGGCTATTTAATTATGTAATTACCCCAAGAACGCTATAATCGCATGTAATGGCGCCGTTTGGAATAGCTACAGGGCTTATGGCACCTCACACACAACCTTTACCTCACATCACTTGAACATCAATACTCATTCCTAACGTAATAGAAACAAGCTTCAAATTTGATGCCTGAGTCCGGACCTGGAGATTAAACAGGGGTTCCACTTGTAAGTTATACCGTCCAAGGCATTAAGACGTATTCCCTTTTGAACCTTAAGACAACGTAGCTGGGTGCAAAACGTTATACATATTAAAGACTTTGACTGTACACGTCAGTCCTCTGTTTTCTATGTAAAAGCATTCCACACCTGGATTGTTCCGTGACATTCTGCAATAAAGGTTCCCACTCTTCCACTCGTAAATCACAAACGCAATACACCTTACGCGTGTTCCAATAAAGGTTATTTTCGTTTAATACATCAGGTAGGTATGTGAGAACAAATAAGGTTAGTAGAGCAAGAGGCTGAATACGGAATAATAAAGATGCGAAATATAAAAATTCGTTGGCACGCAAATGCGTGTTAATATAAAAAGTGTAAGCTATTGTTCACGGCGAAAACCCTTCGAGCTGTCAAAGCTACCAATAAAAATCACGGCACTATTAGCTGTGACCGGTGAAAACGGACGTTTTCATGAAATATTCTAAACTGAGTAGTTAACTAGTTACGATAAAATTGTAGAAAATAAACAAGTCCAAAATTATACATAGATGAAAAGGTAACAAGTTACTTTTTCATCTGTTATTAAAACATCTAAGATAAATCTGTAGAAGTCAAGTCACGTGGTCGTATGTATCTAGAGATCTTCTACTATCTAAAGTCCCGCGCCTTCACATTTCAAAACGCTTCAATTTTTTTATTATTATTTGAAAAGCACCACCACTCACCCAACGCATAGTTGATGGCTGTCTCAGCTCGCACACATGTGTTGAGAGTGTTGGTGGTGCTTTTTAAATACATTGAAGCGTTTTGAAATGTGAAGGCGCGGGACTTTAGATAGTAGAAGATCTCTAGATACTCGTACATACGACCACGTGACTTGACTTCTACAGATTTATCTTAGATGTTTTAATAACAGATGAAAAAGTAACTTGTTACCTTTTCATCTATGTATAATTTTGGACTTGTTTATTTTCTACAATTTTATCGTAACTAGTTAACTACTCAGTTTAGAATATTTCATGAAAACGTCCGTTTTCATGAAATATATCCGAGAGGAAACAGCAACATTGTGCTCACGCGAGGCCAGTAGGATTGGGGACTTCACAATCCTTGAATTAGTTTGCAGATGCATGCAGGCTTCTTCACTATATTTTAAAACTCAAGCATAATGATTCAATAAAATTTTAGAGTTACCTACAAATTCATTCAAACATACTTACTAAAAAATAATAAAATAATGGAAAAATATATTATTGCGTTATTGAGTCGATACAAGGTTTCCTTTTTTTACTCTCTACGATCTGAAAACCTGTACAACACACTTTCTCAATGAAATTGAGTAAAATATCTAGGCATATAAATATGTATTAGTAATAGTCTGCAACATATCCATTTGGGATAAACGGGTTTACGGGGGCGACAAATCGATCTAGCTAGGTCTCATATCCGAGAAAAGTCGGTCTTTCTATTTTCACCCTAGCAAAGCTCGGTCGCCCAGGTCCTTAACATTTATGATGATGAAGTGCTGTTACTTACAGACTAAAGTATACTCTAATAATGTAACAAGTATCGTCTTAAACAGAACTATGACGATTTTCTAATAAGAGTTAAGTTTGAGATTAACGATGGGGACAGCGCGTACGCAGTCCCCACTATCAAAAATTACGCGTCCGAGTTATCCACATTAGGGATAATCGCAAGGGTCAACCCGCCCGCAGTGCAATGGGCAGGCCTCGCCCTGGGGGAACCGCCTTCCTGATCACGGTGTCCCCTACGCCAGGTAAGTATGAGTTCCTAACAGTACACCGCGAAGGTCGTTCTTCCGGGAGAAATCTTAATAGCGCGATGCAGGAATCGCATCGGACGGGACAGCGCCATCTAGCGACAAACGTTCTCATTTGGCAAATTAAAATGATGATCCATACCCATCAAAATCATATATGCATCAAGTATGCATATTGATATTAGCATTATGCGTAGTATGCTTCGCAACGTTCTTGAAAAAATATTGTGATTAGTCCTCATTCATAGACAGCAAAAGTCAGCAAGATAAAACGCCCAATAAACGATGGATGTCAAAGGAATATCAATTCCATGCTTTGAAACTTTATTTTCTAAAAGCACGCACGTCATTTTTCGTTGGAGACACGAGACTTTATCAAACACTGCTAGGACTCGAACATGATTATAAGAGGACGTGCCTGGAATCGGGGCCGAATGTCGAAAGAAATTGTCGCACATCAAAGAGATTCGAACGGCGCTGATTTTGATATAAAAGTGGTATTGTTATCACCGACGCATAATTTCCCCTTTTTTGTACAAGTACGTCGTGTGCTGCTGATATTGCTTTTACGGCATAGCCCTCATCAACATTAAGGATGCTGTATCTGTGTATATAGGTAGTAGTTGTATGTTGATTATGAATTTTGATGTAACTAGAGAATCTTAAAAAGATTTATTTTTTAGTAAAATTGTCGAACTTGTTCGAATACCTTCAGCCAGTTGGTGTTCAGGATTTTCATTCTACTCGATGGGTACCTTAAAGTAACATTATAATTGTCAGTACAATTTAATGTTTTCAATTGATTATGATAACACCAATTAGTTCCACTTGAGAATTTGAAAAAAAAAATACTACCACAAAATAATACTTCTATTAGTGATTATTACTGATTAGTGAAAAATTGCTATTGCGACATGACCAATACTGTTAGAACTTGACTATTAAAAAACTTTTCAAGTTGAATAGCTACAGTCCTTCGTATTACAACAAATTCTGCCGATCTTAGCCTAACCTAAACAAGGCAAAGGCATGGATTTATTCTGCCAAACGGCGGCAGTTCGAGCCGGCCGTCCGGATTGGCCGGGATTTGGCCGAAAATTGCCCAAATGAAAGCTCAATGAACGTGTCACGGCGACTCGCCGGGCACATTTGTCCATGTCCCGGATTGTCCGCATTGCCGTACTCTAGTGATGGGGAGAGTTTTAATTTGATTCAAATTATAACGATTTCAATTTCTACTTTTCATCTGATGCCCGCAGTAAATTCAATTCAAACATTTATTTTAAACTTTGACACTTCAGAAAATTTAATCAATCTACCAGCGCTTGCTATTCCATCGCTGAAAACAAAACAGGCAAACAAAAACTCAACAGAAAACTTTTATTTAGTTTCACCTGTCCATATCACACAAACAAACAAACATCGTGTTTGTTTGTGTGATATCAAATCTTGTAAGTTACCGATTGAGCAGAAATTTTCCATGCATGGGTAAATCGAATCACACAATGCAAAATTAAAGGTACAAAAAAAAAAACATAGTAATGGAGATAGCCTCCATTGTCAAATAAAATAAATTACAGAGATGTCAGTAGTCTCAAATGTCAATAATAGTACATAAAAACATGTTTAAATGAGTTCATTAATATACGTGTAAATAAGATCGCGATGAGGTCTCTCGCTTAAAATTTTACAAACAATAACCTAAACAAATGGCTTAAAAGGATCCCTGTAATCTAAAAAATAATTCACCGAATAGTACACTTCTTTAACAGGCAGCACTTAATGAAGGACGTGAAAATTACACATACACGGGGCTTTAATTTAGCTATTGAACTTGTAATAATATCCAAAATCTCTGCTACATAGCAAAAAAAAAACACTTGAACAGTTTTTAAATTGAACATTTTAATTGAAGTGATGAAATGTTTGAATGGTTACCATTGGAACACAATATTTTAATACATCCTTTTAAATATACTATTTCAAAGCTACGAAAAACTTTCAACAGGTTCTTTTAATTCCATTTTACGGTCAAACTAACTATCAACATTAATATTTACCCTATCGATACGCGCGAAACATAAATTGGTGACATCACTAATGCTCCGCCCTAGGGGTCGGCCGTCAGGTCATCAGAGAACGACCTATCCGTGCCTCCGCCGTCATTACACTGGAGTGCATAAAAATTACACACAGTTAGCACTCCGCTGAAAGCTTTGAGGTCCTAGCAAATGTAGGTGATTGGACGAGCTAGTCAGAGCTACGTAACGGTATACGATTTTGATGCTTTTATGTTGGGACCTGGTCCAAATTTGATCAACTGGTATCCTTAATTAGTTTTGAAGTTGCAGTTGTAGTTTATTTTATCACTGAGTTTTGACAATTTGAAGGTCTCTGTTAATGACCATATTTGTTGGCACAAATTTCAGTAAAGAAATTAGTTATGACCATTTTCTTAACTTAATAGTACACTCCATTATCTTTAATTACAAGCTGCATTAGAGAAGCTTTGATGAACTTATCTAAAACCCCATTCTCATTACTTGGCTTAGGGAATTTAAATGAGATTAAAATGACTTTACGACTTATATATAGGCTACATGGCTAGCGAAAAGTGTATATAGTTACCCTATTCATAATGACGATTAAAACTTTAACGTTGGTCGTCTCGCTAAGGTCACGGGTTTACGAACGAAGTTTCTACGTTAATATGCTGCCATTAAACTGTGATGTGAAAGTGTATTAGAACTTGGGTGTTCATCTCGGAATTAAGTTTACAAAATCTGAATTAGACGACGTAAATATTTTAATGCGCTGTACGCGTTCTAAATATACTATGATAATGATAAAACTCTTAAAACATGAAAATCACGTAAGACTCGACTTTTAATTAACCTTGCCCCAAAATGCTTCAATTAGCTAATCTCATTTATTTCAACCTTTTGACCTTTCCTGTTAAGCCCGTGGGTAAGAAATTTCGTATTAAATTAAATGGCTGACTGCAAATCCCCTCATGGTATAATCCAGATGTGCCCGCTCTAAAGTTCAAGCCTTTACTTAACTTTTTAGTTTAGCGATGCAAACTTTAAACTATCAAGATTTTAACAGCGTTCTATAAAAGAGGTGGTGTAAGTATATTTATGAACTGTAGTAAAATTACAAATTGCAGAATTGTAACCACAGAACATATTGTAACTAAATTCATTCATTGCGTGGTGCCTGTTTTTTTGCAAAAGAAATACTCAAAAAATCATAATTTCGTTAACTTGTAATTAATTACATTCTTTGCAGTACATTCACTGATGAAAAAATTAAAAAAATCTCAATCAAGTTGACCTCACGGTGAGCACTTTTACACGTCAGATATGATTTAGCCAGCAAATCCTAACACCATTGTTAAAGAAGAAACGCCGTAACAAATTTAAATAGTAGCCCTTTTCTCCAAATAATTGAATATAATTCGAAATTTTCGACGTTGGGGTTGGGTACATTTTATGTAAATAGCATAAATAAATTAAAATATAAATTGTAAATATCTCTTCATTTTGTAAACTATAACTCACGCAGGAGTTATTTTCGTATCCACCACCAGCAAACACTTAGTCAAGTTTGTGGACGGAAAATCAGAAAGGGTTTCTGCCTCAGAGCTCTTAACAAGTTGGAAATGCGAGCGTTGGTTGATGTTGCTCCCGTCCCATAGATGGCGCTAGTGCACCTGTATTCCCGTTTGCATTGACTCCGAGTTTACAACTTATTGGCAAGTAGTATCGAACTCCGTTCCAACTCGAAACTGGTAACTTGGCGTACAATTTGTTTTGGTTGGTGATGTTGTTCGCTCAGGAAAATACTTACTCGTGTAACGAGAAGGGTTCTTATTGAATGTTTGTTAAAATTGAAGTCGGAGTATTTGCGTATGTTGACAGGATACAGATACAAAGTTAGGTAAGCAAGGAATGAATAAGGAAATAGATGAAGCATTTGCTTAATTTGGATTGCAAAATGATTATAAGTATTTCATTTTTGAAAAAGAAATTACTTATATCGAGAAGAATAGTGATAGCGTATAAGCGTGCTCGCATTTAGCATTTATTAGCATTATGCTGGACCGGCGGAGTGATGTCAGGAAAATTCAATTCAATTCAATCATTTATTCAGCAAATTAGCCACATAGGGGCACTTTTACACGACAGAAAAAGAATTTACCAGCGCTTCCTAGACCTATTCTTTGAGAAGAAGCGCCGCAACAAACGGACGGTGAACATACTCAATCAAAGTACTTAGTTTAAGTTGATGGGTTTCATAGTTTAGGGTTAGTAATGTTCCTGCAACAACCTATTATATAATCAATTACCGAAGCAAGTAAACATTGAAGCTCCTTGGGTGCGGTCAGAACTCTTTGCGTATACTAACTAATGGCTTAGGTACTTAACCGATTTAAAGACAAAAACAATACGTATTCAGCGATACTTTCCCGGAGGCAAAAAAGCTTTTAACTCAATGCTAGTTCGCGGAAACATGTAGAGTTCTTGAAGGTCCAATTGACCCAAATGGCCACACAAATAGTTGAAAGGGACGGGGTCATTATTCGCTCTGTAACCCGGCAAAAGTGTCAAGACGGTGCGGGACGAGCATTTGTCTACATCCTGAGGGCACCACTGATTTTCGCAAGGATATATTAGGACAGAATTGGGGTTTTTCAAGAAATCAACGGGGAAATAAATTATTTTAGCCGCCGTTTGTGGCGTGATGAAGTTTCGATGGCGCATGTGGGGGCGTAATTGATGTTGAAGGGTTTTTGGTTTGTGTCCTCTCCGATAAAGATAAGGGTATTGTTAAGAAGGCAGTGCCTTCTAAGTTACATTGTTGAGGTAGTTTGACTGCTTTTAGTCAGTACCTACTTAAGTGAAATATAAAGTTAAGGCGGACTTGGACCAAGCCGCTAACCTCAGGTTAGCCTCTTAACCCAAGTCAAATTCATACAAAAAGTCTGAGTTTAGCGGTTAACCCGAGGTTAGCAGCTTGGTGCAAGTGGGCCTAATAAAATTCCAATTAAAATATTGCGGTTTGGAAATGGGACAAATAACTCGTAGCAGGGCTTATAAGCTATTAAGTATTTTTAGTAAGACATTTTTATTTTCTATATATTCACTTCAGAGACATATATACTTAGGTAAACATGGATAAGATAAGATAAGATAAGATAAGCCTTTATTCCATGCAAACAAATATTAACATTATAATTAATTTTAACTAGTCATATATTATGTCTATTAGTCTATATATATCTCTGCAGTAGTATATTATGTACATTAACATTTCTTTTATTATAAGTTTATTTTAACTATTTTATTTATGTAAAATGTGTAATATTTAATTTAATTTATTTACAGATTTTGGTTAGTACGTAGGTATGTCATATTATTTATACATATTTTATTATAATAATTTATTTGTCATTAGTCGTTATTACTAAAAAGTTGTTATTGAGATATATATTCTATTATTTAGTTTTACATATTATTATCACACGTATATTACATTTCTTATTCTTATTTATTAGTAACTTCTGGATTTAAATCTAGCATAGGTACCCAATGTTGGGTGAAGGCCTCCTCCATCTTGTGCCAGCGGGTTCTGTCTCGGGCGTCCCGGGTCCAGGCGGCGCCGGCGAGCGCCACGATGTCGTCGCTCCAGCGTCGGCGCGGGCGGCCGCGTGCCCGCGCGCCGTCCCGCGGGTGCCAGTGCAGCACGCGTTCGCTCCAGCGGTTGTCCGTGCAACGGGCGGTGTGACCAGCCCATTTCCATTTCAGTCGGCATAGCATGGTGACTGCGTCGATTGATTTTGTGATTGCTCTGATGTCTTTCGCACGTTTCTTGTCCATTAATCGTAGTCCTAGCATTGATCTTTCTACGCTTCGCTGGAATGTGATTATTTTTCTGATAGTGTCTTTGGTGATCTGCCAGCTTTGACATCCATATAAAAGGGTTGGGATAATTGTATTGTTAATTATTTTCGTTTTAAGATGGATTGGTAGTTTACTCTTAAAGATCTCCTTGTTCGCCCAGTATGCTTTCCATGCTATGCCTATTCGTCTGTCTATTTCTTTATTGTTGGAGTTGTGAAAGGAGATTAGTTGGCCAAGATAGATGTAGTCGTCCACGTATTCTATTAGTCCCGTTGATGTTTGAATGGGTTTGCGATCTGAGTTTGTCATTGCTTTGGTTTTTGAAGGGTTCATGTAGAGTCCAACGTTTCTACTTTCTGCGCCTAGTTCCTCAATCATTGTTTTTAAATCACAGTGATTTTCTGCGATTAAAACAATGTCGTCAGCAAACCTTAGATGCGAAAGGATTTCACCATTGATGTTGATCCCATACTTCTCCCATTTGAGCTTTCGGAAAATTGATTCTAGAAGGGCGGTAAATAATTTGGGTGATAACGGGTCTCCCTGTTTAACTCCGCGTTTTACCGGAAACGGTTCGCCTAATCTTTCCAATCTTATTTTAGAGGAGCAATTATCGTATATCTTTTTAATTATGTCGATGTATTTTTTATGGAGTCCTTGGTCGCTTAGGCTTTTCCATAGGCTGGAGTGATTTATAGAGTCGAACGCCTTTGTGTAGTCTATAAATGTCACGTAGAGCGTTTTGTTATATTCATTGTATTTTTCAAAAATTTGGCTCAATGTGAATATATGGTCATGTGTAGAGAATCCTTTTCTGAATCCTGCTTGTTCTCTTGGCTGTTGTTCGTCCAAGTAGTTAGATATTCGGTTAAGAATAATAGAAGAGAACAGTTTGTATAAACTTGGCAGCAGGCTAATTGGCCGGTAGTTGTTAATTAATTTGGGGTCACCTTTTTTATATAATAGTGTTATCACCCAATTATTCCAGTCAGTAGGGATTTCTTCCCGATACAAAATTTCGTTGAATATGTCGGCTAGGTGAGGCGCCAGTGGGTCTGCTATAGCTACAAGGATTTCGTTTGTGATGCCGTCTTCGCCTGGAGATTTGTTTGTTTTTAAGAGGTTTATTGCGTGGCTGACTTCATCCGCCAGTATGTGAGGGATATTGTCATCCCTATTCATTAGTTGTTGTTCGGGCTGGTCATTTGGGTTTGAGTAGAGATCGGAATAGAATTTAGTAGCTACATTTAGTATTTGGTGTCTATTTGTTGCTTGTGTTCCGTGTGTGTTTTCTAGGGTTTTAATCCATTCTTTACACTTATTTAAGGTTTTTTTGCATCTTTTTCCCGAGCCACTTTTTTCCAGTTCCTTTTCTATCGTTTTCAGCCGACTTCTCGTTTTGTTTTCTTTAATTTTGCGTTTAATTTTTACATATAGAGTTTTTAATCTTTTCCTTTGTGCAGTGTTTCTTCTTGGGATGTTTTTTAAATAATTTCTCTCTTCTATCATTTTTTCTATTGTGCTTGTAATAAATTTTTCTTTACAATGTTTTACTTCGCTGTATGGGAGATTTTCGTAACATTTTTTTATAGTATGTATAGTTTCGGTATATCTGTTTTCAACGTCGCGTGGTTTGATTTTTTGTAGTTCTCCAGCAGCGTAGTTCTTAAGGTGTTCTGATTCTATAGGAGTAAAATCCTTCTGTTTAGTTTTAAATCGTGTTCGATTTTTTGGTTTTTCTTTTAGGCAGTCGTATGTGATACGTATCATTCTGTGATCCGATGGGAATTTGGATGACAAGACTTCATTGTTTGTGACTTTGTGTTTATTGCTGACAAGGATATAATCTATCTCATTGAATGTCTTTCCGTCTGGAGATTGCCAGGTCCATTTTTGTTTCGCTTTCTTTTTGAACATTGTATTTGTTATGTAAAGTTTTTTCTCTAGACAGTAATTAATTAGAGTTTCGCCTCTGGTATTTCTCGTACCGTATCCATGTTGACCGCAGATCAATTGTTCTTCTTTTAGCGGTTGGCCTATTTTGGCGTTGAAATCACCCATCAGTATTGTATCGTTTCCGGTATTTACCAACGCTTGGCTAATCTCTTTATAAAAGATGTCAACGTCGCTTTCTTTCGCTTTTTCTGTAGGGGCGTAAGCTTGTATAATGTTCATGAGTTTTCCTGATATGATAATGTCGAGCCTAGCGACTCTATCTGAGTAAGTTTTGAAGTCTAATATGTTGTTTTTTAGTGTACGTTTTACAATGAATCCTACCCCATTTTTTCCTTTTTTATCGCCTCTGAACATTAGTATAAAACATGGATACGCTTTTCAAATTATAAACATCTTTGGCTCGGTTACAATCATTAGTGTTCATTTCAGAAGAGCGCCCAATGAGCAGAGCCCCTATTTACCATTCGAGCCGCCTAGTACCTGCCATTAAAACATCTAAATGACTATTGTATAACTATATACTATGACAAAGATAGAATTTAATCGAATACCTAAAATATCGTCTCTCCTATAAATACTAGCACTTCAAGTTTGAACTCAATTAAGCTAGTCATTGAAGGAATGTTAGCACAATATCGACATACATCTTCGTAGCTAAACTAAATCAAAACGGTCCAGCGATCGCCTAATAAATCCTCCAAGTTTTACACTGTAACTCCTAGGACCAATCTGGGTAGAAACTTACAATTCTTTTAAAACGTTTTCGGCGGTCGGCCTCCGCAATATTGTGCCCCATTAACTTCTTCACGCCGAGTGCGTATGGAAATTGGACGTAAAGCTTAATATACTACGATTCTGGGATAGTTACTGCCAGATTTGTTGACGTCGTCTGGTAAATTTTGTGTGATTAGATTTACTGTGTTACATGTTCACTATTTCATCAGTTCATTCCGTAAGTCTCGACTGACGCCAGACTGACGGAAATGCCGTTTAGGTAGGTATTCATTTGTGTCCTGCGATCTTGTAATAAGGTAACTTTTCAAATGATCAGACCATCAATCAGTAAGTTCAAACTGTCGTTAATATTACCATAGAGTAATGGACTGAACTGATGAAATACTTAGCCGTAATTTTTGTCCAAAATGTTTTAACGACCGAATAAAAAACTATATAAAGATTTACAGAAAATTATCATCTTATTTTAAACCCACTAAATATTTAAAGTAGTTAACCCCACCTTAAGACTTTATTATTTTGTTAAATATAAATATTTTTATTGTATTTATTAACAGAGGTATTGTTTTTGATCATAAAATCATAAAATATTATGTCCATATGATACTCACGACGGACCCCTGATGAAGTTTAGCGTTACAGTTTGACGATAGATGGCGCTGTCCCGTCCGGCGCGAATTCTGCATCGCGCTATTAATATTTCCCTCGGAACAACGACCCTCGCGGCGTACTGTTTCGAAATCATACTTACCTGGCGTAGGGGACACCGTGATCAGCAAGGCGGTTCCCCCAGGGCGAGGCCTGCCCATTGCACTGCGGGCGGGTTGACCCTTGCGATTATCCCTAATGTGGATAACTCGGACGCGCAATTTTTGGTAGTGGGGACTGCGTACGCGCCGTCCTCCTGATAATATACAAACAGCAACACAAACTCCTGAAAGTAGGGTACCTTAGTAAACTAAGATGAAACAACTTTTAATAAGCTTTTCCTATTTTTTTCAAATGAGATTATAAAATAAAAAAAATTGGTTGTCTGTAAAGTCACTTTCCGGACGATAATTTTATACATGATAACGTCACGTAACGCTACGTAACGCTACTATTGCGTCATGCTCTTTCGCGGGCGCAGCCGGCGTTCCTCAATTTATTAGACGTTATCAAGTCAAAAAATGTTTAGTAAATAATATTTAGTAAAAATCATTGGCATTTAGGTATTTTTCATGAAAAAGCAAAATAAATCCACATCATGCTTCGTCAAAAATTACATCTTTGCCATTACATTCAAGGTTTTACAAATTTCTGATTCAGAACATCTGATTCTTATTTATTTATACTGTGCCAGTAGATACGCTTTATTTCCCTGGCAAGCCGCTCCTTGCAGCAGATAACATAAGTGGTTTCCCGATAAGGCCCAGAAGCCTTCAAAAGTGTATTAGCTGAGCCCTTGTCCCGTCTTCCTCCTTTTCATATCTGTTTATCAGGATAATCTTTTCTTGGAAAAAACGTGGAAATAAAAACCCGCTATATGTGATTCAGCGAATGAATTTAGCAACAACCGGCGAAGGTCTTTACATTGTAATGTATAATGATGTTAAACCTAATGAGTATAGAAGACAAGATAATGCGCTGATACTGGATAATCAGTAAGTATACATCTTCTCGCTTAAACCGCTCTGCCGATTTAGATGCAATTTGGTCTGTAAGTAGATAGTTCGAGTGCCAGGGAACACGGACATAAGTGTAAGTACATATAGTTACTTTTTATCCTGGAAAAACAGTTCCCGCGGGAACGCTACATACAGTACAACCGAATTCCACGCGGATGAAGTCGTGGGCTTCCTAATTGTAGATGAATCTAGAATGAATTTTCTCTTTAGATCTGTGAAAGAAAATCTTATTGAATTAAAGATTGTGATGGCATTGATTGAAAGCGTGCATCAGTCTGAGTCTGAAGCAGCTGCATAAGTAAAGATATTAAAACGCAGACTAACACGATTTCTCGGAACGCGAACGGTTCGTTATCTCCGGTGGAAATAATATCGATACCAAAACTTTACTGGAATAGGCATTCAACGTATGGCTACAATGTAATTTTCATATTATAATAACACGATTAACACAGGTCTTCGTATATGTGTATAAAATCAAAGAAAATTTTTCATTTTCCCTTTTATGATGTTGCCAATGATTCTTAACTTACTTTTATAACATTTTCTTTCATACAAAATTTCTCTGACATCTAGAAACACACGAATAAGATTACTATCTGAATCATAAAATAAAAAGAAGAAAAACATTTATTCCCACCACATTAGTAAGACCCACAATACAAAGCACGTTGAACAACTAAATAGGAACCAAGATACATACCTAATGAAAAAACAAGAGAAAAAAGGGAAAAGAAATTAGACTCATTTTAATTGTCATTAGCTTCTTTACACGCCGAAAATACCCTCTGCAGTTAAATCTCTTCACAGTTTCTTCTTTACTTTCATTCTCTTCAGGGTTTCTTCTAGAAGATTTCCATCTAGGAATCTAGACAAATAGGTCAGGTTAATCTGGCGTGCACGGGAAAAGTGATAACCCCGGCTTATCATGTAATTCAATTTGCAACGCCGGTGCAACTCATATTTCTACGGATTGACCCCGTTTCTGCGGATCCCTGCGCAGCAAGTTCCACTGTAATAAATAATTGTAAAAGATTTTCTGGTTTATTCTAATATGTTTCCATCTATTCTAATCGAGAAATAATGAAGTGTGTTGTATAGTGAAGCTTTTATTGAACAACAAATTGAACATTGTTGTTCAATAAAAGCTTCACTACACAACTAATTGCTGTGTGTTGTTTTCTTTATTTTGTTGGCCGTTGTTTTTTTTAACTGCTGATTTTGTTTTTATATTATTGTGCAATAGTAGGTATAATGCTTTTAACTACGCTTCTCGGAAGCACCTACATACTGAAATATATCTCTAGCTAGAATAGGCATGTTGCCTATTTCCAGAAGAAGGTACCTACCTAATTTAAATCACTAATAGATCTGTATTATCAAATTTCTGGCGGATATTATGTAAGACACCTTTATTCAAGTACAGCAGGAAACATCCATGTTTAGACAACGGTGAGCTTTTGCTTTTCGGTGAAGGAAAACACCGCTAGGAAAATTGACTTAGTAAGCTCGGCACCTTAAGCAATTTGCTTCCAATATTGAAGTAACTTAACCTAGCTAATGATCTAATTAATATACGCAACCTCACCAATATTAATTCACCTGAACTTCAGACGAATAATCCTAATTAAATTCTCACCTACACATAGGTAAACGTTAATAACAATCAAGTTAGGATTATCTCTAACGGGGTTAATTAGTAAAACTACCCGCATAAGACAAGGCGCCTATTGTGTGCGCAAACTTCAAGTGCCGCCCAAAATGAGATAAAACTGGTCTAGAGCTTTAGTTGCCTTTAAAATAACTTGAAATTTGGATTAAAGAGAATATCAAACTGGCTTAACTAAACTAGAGTTTGCTACCTAAGTTTTTTTTGTTGTATACCTTAACATCAATCAATGTATGTATATTCAGCCTATTTGCGTCCCACTGCTGGGCACAGGCCTCCTCTCATCACGAGTGCGTTTGGGCTATAGTCCCCACTCGGGCCCAGTGCGGATTGGGGACTTCACACACATGTTTGAATTACTTCGCAGAGGCGTGCAGGTTTAATCACGATGTTTTCCTTCACCGAAAAGCACAGTGGTTAATTCAAATTGAATTTCGCACATAAGTAAACGTAGAGGTGCGAGCCGGAATCGAACCGCCGACCCTCTGCATGAGAGGCGGAACTCTTCCGTTACTGTCTAAAATTGAGTGACTAACAGATAGCACAGCAGAAACCAAAAGTCTTTGAAACTGAAATATGGCATGCAGGTTCCTTGGGGAATGAAGGGGAGCTGTGTTCTAAGAGAGGATTCCCCTAAATTCCTAAGGTAACGGGAAAAATCGAGAGCTACGCACGTAGAGCTACGAGAGATGGCTAGTTAGAAAATCAAGGTTTTTTATTGATGATATTGGTTGGCAATCACACCTGTTGGGAACTAATTACTTTGGCCCATATTAAAAATTTGGTTCATAAGGAATCATTATAGATTTTGAATTCGAATCCTTTGCCAACTCGAGGGCTTAGAATAAACTCTCAGTAGGTAGAATTGTATTAAGATATATAACAATTCCTATAGTAAAATTAGTAAATGTCATTAATAATTTTTACCTACTTCGAACCTGCGGGAATGTCTTTAATTTCCTATTTCCTTCTTAATTTTGTTCATGTTACTGATGTCTAATTTTAGTATACTGCTAAGAACCTATTTAAGTATATGTGTAATTGTGTATGACAGTATGTAGAGTCGGTCATACGAGTATGTACATTTTATATGTAAGTTTGTAAGTAGCTACTCGTAGGTTTAGTTTTTTTTTATATACCTACCTATATGTAAATTAAGCGGATACTTTAGCAAATGCTATTATAACTCCAATAGTATATTTAAAAAAAAACCTTTTAGGTACTGACTTTAATGCCATTTACTTTAGCATAAACAGAAATGGTTAATCTATAAAGAAATGGAAAGCTTCGTCATATTTTATTACTTACTCACATTGAAGTCCTAAATGACAAATTGCCTTGTTTTGTTTTATTGTACCTAATGACTGAGTGAGTTATGACACACGACATTATTAAACGGAAAAATAAACAAAAAATACAAGAAAAATAAGTAACTTTTTTAATTAGCCGTTTAAAAATAGGTACACATAATCAAAGGAGTTCAAAACAATAAATTACAGGCGCCTCGGGGATTAATATTTGAATAAATCCACGGATAAATCACTCCGCGAGACCACCTCCCACTGTTTGAGTTATTTCGACTTTATGACCATCTTTTTGTCATTTTCATTTAAGAAATAAAACATTGGAATGTGACTAATATCGTGTCACACAAATACTTTAAAGCTCTACAAATTGATGTCAAATTAATTTAAACAGTTTTCGGAGGGACCAAAAAATATCTAAACAGCCATTGTATCACGTGGTGCGACGCACACCTCCATAAAATGAACCGATTATGCTACAAAATGTCAAAAAAGCAAAAGTACGAAGGACTAGGGGCGGCGACCGCGGCTTCGAAGGGAAGGGGGAGAAGGGAGCGTGGCCGTCCGTCAGTTACTCGCCGAACGCCGCGCCGCGAGCACGCCTGGTGATGCGCCCGTACTGACGCCATGGCCTCGTCCACGAGCGGCAACATCGTGATCGAGTGGTTGCGATCGCTCCACTTGGGCCAGTACGCGGAAAGTTTTATAGACAATGGTTATGATGACTTAGAAATATGCAAACAGGTCGGTGAACCCGACTTGGACGCCATCGGCGTATTGAACCCGACGCACCGGCAGCGCCTGCTGCACTCTGTCAGAACTTTGAGAGAGGAGGGTGCAGCGGCTGTTTACTTCACCTTGGAGGAAGCGGCTGCCGCTCGGGACTCGTGCAGATGTGAAGAGGAGTCGAGGAAAGAGCAGGCTTCGGCTGTCGTGGAGCCGGCGAAGTACGCCGATGAGTACGAGGAAGGAAAGGCGGAGTTGGTGAAGATTCCTCGCATTCAGTTAAAGCGTCTGCTTCGTGAGCGACTCGGGCAGGATGGCATCCGTTTGAGCCTGCAGCCGTATTCAACCACGGTCAGTGATTATTTAGACGCGGCAGTGCTTCTCGGGGTACACGTGATTTGTGAAAGTGGTTACTAAATTTGGAATTAAAGTCGTGTCTGGTGAGATGTGTAGGCATGCAAGGCCGTGTAGAGGCACTGCCAGCGCCCTGTGCTATTTCTTTTGAATGAGTCTGTGTGTGGTATGGGCCGTCTTCGGTCGCCGCGGGCGGATCGCTTCTCGGGACGTGTTGCCATAAAGTTTGTTGCGTGCGTGATTTCCCTCGAGATGAGGAGTTTGCGCGCCTTCCTGTCGTGAGAAGATTGTAATCGCGTGCCTCCCGGCTCTAAATTGGGTTCAGCGATAAATCGCACAACCTGTTTTAGCTCCTTGAGGCGTTAATTAGCAGAACGACTTGTTCGCTCGCAAAATGAAGATCTCGGATCGAAATATAAACTGAAATGCAAATTAGTAGTCGTTTACGTTCCACCGAAGACTTCATTAGAGAGTTAAACAACCCTCTAAGTTTTCCTCGATAAAGATTTAAGAGCTACAGTTAAGAGTGGCTAGGTTTTTGTTTCAATTCAATGGCATGTAAATGTAACATTCAATTTGAAAAAAGAAACTAATATGATTAACGATTTTATAACATGGTAGCATTCAATTTACCACGTTAATGGAAACACAAACCCTAATAATAATTGCTGTCATGAATACCTAACAGATCAGATAAGACGTTTTGAAACCAGGAAACAGCTATTTTTAGTAGCCCGACTTGACCTTGACTCTTTATATTTTCAAAAAAAGATGAAACAGCACCTAGTTTAAAGGCATTATTGACAAAGTAGGTTTTAGCTTGAAGACTATTGGAATAAAAATTCGTAAATTTATAAAGTTTCAATTACTCAAGTCAATAGGACACAAAATGACTATCTAATGAAGTCAAACCTTCTGACTAAGCTATCATAACTTATTCATCGTTCTTCAGGGAGACGTATTATGTCGAGGGAGCAGTCCATAGCTAGCATCATATCACATGGGCGGAAGCGTCGAGTTGATATTTTAATTGAGGTGTTATTAATTATTCGGCCGCGTAGTGATTAAGAGGGCGGGATATTAACGTCGAGGGCACGCCCTTACGCGTCGCTTATATCGCACCCAGCATTTGTAACCATCGCATGTGTGAAGTTATGAAACTGACTCCGCTTATCGTCTTATCGTAATAAGTACCTTCCCCAAAGCATTAAGTATGCGATTTGTTTCATTTTACCCATCGAAGGTAATTTCTCTAATGGAGAGCCTGCAACAATTTACTATTCCAAGAACATTCTCGTTACCAACTAGCTTACATTTTCAGTAAGCAAACCTTCCACGAAACACCGTTTTTTACTGCACAGAACCTCTTTGTTTCCAACTTTGTACACAATGCGCAATTTCTAGTAATGTCGCTAACGCTTTCAAAACCGTGGCCACAGAACAATATAGCAACTCACCATAACTATGGGCACGAAGAGTAAGAAACATTTCTAAAATAGGTAGACTATCAACCAAATAGACATGTCAACACAACTGCGGAGAAAATAATCAATGGCATAAAATAAATAATTAATCGTTTCAATTCCAATACCTGGGGCTTAAATGCATTATTCAGTATCATGAAACAAACGACTCCATCCTTTAAAACGATAAAAACGTAGCGATAAAGTCTCACGCTTCACTTCTTACCTTATAGATTTGAATTTTCAATTAAACCCATACAATTACGTATTGGTACTGTGAAGCGATGAGCCTACCGTAATTACCTGTGGTGTTTTTTTACCGGTTTTCGGTCCCCATGTTGAAACCTGTTCGGCCTCGAGTGCGCCAAGAATCCACATTCAACAGACGCAAGGCTCGCTGGTAAAAAATGCATCTAAGAAAGCCACTGGCATTACAAACTCTCAGCCGACCGCGTACTCTCCAACAAGAAGACTGCGATCAATATTTGCTTCGTAAAGTTTGTGTATACTTTCAAGATCTGTTTATCAAGGATAAATTTTGCAAGCCATTGCAGTCTTGATTACTTTCAATAGATCCGGAGGTATTTAACGGATTCCATTACAATAAATGCGGTGGCGTTGATGCCATTAGCGTCACCATTTGTATCAATTTCACCGTTATTAATGGGACGTGCTGTCGCTGTTGGATTTTAAAGCTCACTATCAACTTGTAGCACATTGTGCCTCCCCCACGGCTACCTGGGAGAGTCCCTTTCATCCGTTCACAGGCTACACAATCACCCAGTCACAGATTTTTTGTCTACTGACAATTTTGTAAAGCGATTACTGCCGGAACTCTGCACAAAGCACTGACGTATCGCTGGGTATCGATATCGCAGTTCCGACTAATAGGCCAATATTTATGTTTTGTTCGCCTCCATTGTGAGTTCCGTCCGACATCCGTTTTTCTGGCGAACGTGTTCGAATTGTAACAAATCTAACGTGGATATTACAACACATCAAATTTATCCGGAGACTGAGTTACATAATTTGGGTTGCCTTACGTTACGAAGCAATCAGATTTAATTAATTTCCTGAGACGTACTCCGATAACAGATGCTATCAGAAATAAGACAGTGCAATAGATCCTTATCAACACTTGTATCGTCTGTATGTACCTATATCGAAGATTATAGTGTAAATTAAGCTTCCTTTCCTTTTGTGATAAAAAATAAACTGTTTAATATTTCCACCACCACTGCCGGTCACAGGTCTACTCTCATCACGACAGCGTTTAATAATTCGCAAAAAGAAAATTTCAAAATTGCCGCACATATTATGGCGGCTTTCAAAATGTTCTAATGCAATTTCCAATGGAATCATAAATCTAAGGTCATGGTCACAGTGACTTTGAAACAGATCAATCTCTCGCACACGGTGCCGTAACCGATCATTTGCGCGAGCCCATTATGATCCATTACTTCCTCCGTTGCTAATTTTATAGTAGGGTGTGCGGATGTAACGGCTTACACGGGCATTAACGCCTGTGGATGCGGCTTTAGTTTGATTTTCGATCCATTCATATGACAATTCATTTCGATCTCTATTGTTGAAACAAAAAAAAAAAACGGCTTGGGGCAAATAAATTTAAGGCCGAATGACAAATTGATTGATTGTGTTGTACCCGATAATAGGATTTGTTGGTCACTAGCAACTTTTCATTTTCAAAAAATTTTCATTTTACAATAACATTGTTCTTTGGAAGTAGACAAGCGGACAAATTTAAATTATCCAAATTATATACATCAATTTAAAGTGTTTATATTACTATTAAAGTGTTGAACATAGATATTTTGCACAAGTTAGCAAAAAACGGCTTCTTCTATCCTGTCTGACTGAGCCGATATCGATATGTCACGACATGCATATATTAATACAAGTAAAAAAACCACGACGACATAAAAGCTCGCTTTAATCAGTAAAAAAGTGGACCACTATCTTGTTTGAAATGTTAAGTCCAGTAGGTAAAAACTCATTTATTAACACCGACACAGAATAACTCTATAAAATGTAAATGGACAGAGAACCATTAAAGGTTAATTGATGTAAACGAATTGAACTGAACAAGAGGCAGAGGCTGGACACATTTTTATCTCCTTTGTTAAGTGCGTGGGCTCCGTATACGGTTGTTTACATAAAGAAGATTAAAATATGAAAGCTTTTGAAACTCGAATTCCAGTCGAATCATAATCTTCATGTAACATGTGTCCGTTTGAAGTATAAATATCAGTATTTGTTACGAAATGATTAATTTGAAATATTACGTTATCATTATATCTACCGTCTGTACTGTATGTTATTGATACTCAAAACATATGATGTAAGTAACGTAATTGATTACGTTTTGAAAGCTAATTTGTATTCAATAGAATGTTTGTTCGTATTTGGATACCTACCGCGGTTTGATTTAATAAAATTTGTTTCCATACAGTATTCTTGTTTGCTCGGAATGTAGCGTAATATTAACTCGGGCTTTTTCTACCTGTTCGCTGGCTTTGTTGTAATGAAATGTGTGAGCGGAGTCACGCAGTATGCCTTAAGCTCCTTGGTTGCTTTGCGTTTTATGGTAGCACGCATTGTAATTTAGCTTTGTAGTAAAAGTAGGTAATTCTAGCACGAGTATATTATTATTTTACTCTTAGTTTGTTATTTATTTGTATTACCCTAATTTTATTGTTCTTAACGCCTTTACTACTACAATGTTCAAGGTTACAGCAAAAATGTATTATCTCTGTTACCTGTACGTACCGTCTACGCCAAAACCAATACCCGCAATGTTCGAAACAGGCTTCGTCAGGTGCAGCGCGGAGTTTGCCCGGCGTGTTTGCTTGTTTGCTCGCCACACAGCGTCGGAGACCTAAAGTCGGCAAACTTCAGCAGATTTGCACTTGAGCTCGGAGAGATTAGCATCCGTGATTGTAAGGTCAAGGAGCTTCGGACTGGATTTTGGAAATTGGATTTCCGTTTTGCTATGCAACGAGTAGCCACTGTCTGTTTCATGTTCTCTATTATAGTTATTATTCTTCAAGTATGCTGATTGCGGTTGCCCTCCAACTATCCTTAATAGTAACTATTAAAATTATTGACAAATGAAACAAGAATAAATAAACACTGAAATAAAATATTTTAAATGAAAACACAATTTTCATTTAAATTATTTTACACGGGATTTGAATATGAATTTACAAAAATAAAATTGGAAAGCTACGTCAACACATGTTAGTTTTCATTTACCTTTTTAAGAGGCATACTATGAAAAACAAATCGTGGATGCAGTGATTTTTTACGAAAAGTTTATCAATGGAAATATTGTTAACTCAACCGTTCATTTGTATTGAGCTGAATGAGAATATCCGGTTAACGAATACATCAGTTATCTGTAATTAATGCATTGCATACATATCTCTGAACGTGATCCTTTCTGCGTCAATGATGTGATTGTAATTTTATCGACGTCAGTAGCTTGCTGTGCTGATGTTGACCGAACACTGTTTTGCTCCACTAGGCTACCGTAACTTTCTATGTTCGCAGAGCCTACAAACTACCTACGAAGTATAAACAGCAAGCAGTGTTATCGCTCCTAGCAAGCCTGCATACATAATGTGTGGACTAATGACCAGTGGATTTACTAACTTCCCAAGTAACAATTTCTGGTTCTATAGTAGCCCATAGAACATTTCTCAAAACACCACCTTAGCCCTATAAAAGGCCATAGAAGGTTGAGTAACGCCGATCTGGCGCAGTTATATCTCCATTTAGTGATATAGTGGAACCGTAGCAGCTTTAGTTGTGACGTTTTAGGTCTGTAAAGGTGATGTAATGATGACTCGTATTACAATTTAGTGACATACGGGCCACAGTAACGCTAATGTAGTGCTTTTTTATACTGTAGTAGCGTTCGTTGATTCCCTTATAGTCCTATTTTAGTCTATAGTAGAATCCGTGATTCCTACTGAGGCGCTTTCTCGGCAAAGTTTGGTATTGTGTGTTTTTGCTGTGAACTTCATGACGGACAACAAAAATAATTCTATTATATAAAGGAGTAATATTCTATCGTGGTAAGTTTATGTTATCTTATTTAGACATTTAATATTTCGATCAATGCTGCAAAAAGCACGTGCGACTAAAGTTTTACTGATAGAATAGTATTTGATTTGCTTAGTATTTTTAATTCGCCCTCGATTAATTGAGTTTTGAATAAAATATATTGATATTATAAAATTAAATTCACAGTCATTTCTACTTTAGAGCCATTATGTACATCCGTGAGTCTTATCGGGTCACTATAGTACCACCGACTCCTGTCATGTCAAAGTTTGAGTATAAAAGTAACTGTTCACTTCCTTTATGTGCTTTTTTATCCTATGACCGATCTTCAAACTCCATTATAGAAAGTTTCGGCCATATAAAAGAGTCATAGTCACTACTATCGTACGAGCCTATAATAGGGATTCAAAAACAATTAGAACACTTTTAAATACTATAAAAATGTCCTAAAAATCGATTATAAAACAAAACCGCTCTATTACGGCGTCATTCTGGCTACTAAAAACCATGTACTATAGGAGTGATTTGTGGAACCACAATATCGCAAAAACCTTGTATAGTAGAACGTTCATCACTGCTAAAACGCAAGATTTATAGCGGTTGTCCGCGAAACCTTATAGCGCAAATTAGATACATAATGGTGATTTCAATCACTTTTATACAGTAACATAGCTCTTTAGTGGCTATATTTGAAGTTTTATAGCATTTGACTATAATAGCCCTATAAAATGGTTCTATAAACCTTTACATCAACAATTTATAGGATAATTTGGCTCTTTAGCTTATAGAGCAAGAATGTGTTCCCAAACGCCTTTATACAACTGGTAGTCACCGCTAAGACCTTTATACGACGTTTACTCGACCTTTTAGTGATGATAACCCAAGTTATAGGGCCAAAATGTTACTTGTTATGTGTAGGTGTTGGCCATTCCGGCAGTACTCGTACTGTTTGTTATTAGTTTATCAATAGCGTAGGTAGTTAGGGCTTCGTCGAATGCTCTTGAAGTGGAATTGACAGAGTTGATATAACGGTGATTCTTAATGTCAATATTTGGTGTCATTTCGAAGTCTGTGACAAATGTTTTGAGAGCGTTGTTTTGTTTTGGGGTGATCAAATTCGCCAACGACAGTTATCTTATCTCACAATTACATATTAAAAAAAAAACAATTACCATGCGTGGGGCTTATTATTTTTTGTTTTATTTTCTTTGATTCAGGGAAGGTTAAGAATGAAAAAATGACCATGAAGTATCTAAGGGAACAGCTATAAAAAGACAAAATAACTTTGTATGGGATGGGAAATTGGGAATCATCCGTGGGAATATGAAGTTCACCGCGTCAACAAAATAGTAAACAATTATAAACAATCACAAAATTCGTTTCATTTAGTGAGAGAAGTAAGTAAATAAATATAAATACACAATATGTAATTGTACTCATGAAATTAATAACGAATATCTCTTCGCCATATATAAACAAACTTATTTTCATAAGTACTTAATTCCAGTAGCAGTCTGTATTTAGGATTTATTTATGAAAAGAAAGCTTCGAATCAAATAACATCATAAGAGGATTTCTAAGAAGTGCTTTCGAAAACACTCGGAGTCTGTTTAGACGTCTAAGGTGGTGAATGTGAGAAAATATGTAGGTTTATAATCTAAATATATAAAACTCAAAGGTGACTGACTGACTGACTGACATAGTGATCTATCAACGCACAGCCCAAACCACTGGACGGATCGGGCTGAAATTTGGCATGCAGGTAGATGTTATGACGTATTAGGCATCCGCTAAGAAAGGATTTCCCGAAATTCCCACGGAAAAAACGGGATTTTTCATTTTAATATTTCTGCGCATACGAAGTTGCGGGGAAAAGCTAGTATTATGTATTGTTAACCTTTTTAATATTCTTAGATGATATTTTTTATTTACTATTTATAATTTTTAAAGGTGCTTTATTGTTACTTCAGTACCTAATGGGGTATTAGTTTGAATGATGATGAAAAAGTCTCTTTATACATTAGCGATAATCTGTGAAAAGAAAGGCGGATCTAGTTTCAATGAAAAACAAACTTAAATAGGTAATATTGAGTCATGTAGAGTCTATTAGTAATTCAAATACGGAAAATAAAGGAAGTAGACATTAAAATAAGTGATAGTCTCGCTTAGTTTATCGAAAACTGTCACTGCGCAAACAGATTAGCCGTGAGCCGTGACAGTGGAATCTAATTGCATTTCCTTAGTGCACCATTATCATGCTCGGTGCTGTATTTATCAATTTTACGATACCGGTAAGTACTTTCTTTTAAAGTAGGTTTGTCCGCAATTATATTAATTTTCTCAAAAATGGCCGGGAAACTCGTCATTGTCTGCTTTCTATCAGACCGCAAAGTGCGTCATTGACAATCAGTCAAAAATTAAAATAAAAAAAACTCAACTGCATGCCCCGGAAATTTGTATGAATTTACTTCCGCGGCATGTATAAGCGCAGGGAATGTTGTATGAAATTTCATTATCGTACAGGTACTTTTTTTAAAACTGATAAATACGCGAAGAATTCCCAAACAGCCAAGTCTGCATGTTCTGTATCTGTCAATTGACGCGAAACCAAACGTTTTTATCCGTGTCTGAAACAGCGCAATGTATTTCAGAACGGAATTAAAAAAAAGAACGATCCATAAAGAGCGGGAGTTCTTGTCTTGTATCAGATTTATTTAGCTAAATTTCATGAAAATAGTTTACTAGTTTGGTTTAAAAATTATTAAAAGGTTTTAATTTTTATAAAAAACGAGAAATCTACATGCGACTTTTTAACTTGCCGTGTTAGAGTCAAATATCGGTGAATACGAAATAAGACTGGCGTTCCATTGGACTTGTTGTAAGTACTTGACTATCTTTGCGTGCGTGTCAATGCTGTATTATGAATACCTAATATCAAGGTTTTTTTTCATGTTTGAGAAAAGCACTATATAAGCCTCGGCACGTGAAGGGCTTTGCAGGCTTCGTACATATTAAAGGGCCTCGGCGAAGCCTCGGCCCTTTAAACCAATACTCAGCCTGCAAAGACTTACTTTCCCGGCCACGGCAATAATGTACTAGTATTCTACTGGGATTTATGTAGCTGAGCTGGAAAAGTCTTATAACCACAAGGTTATAAGACTTTTCCAGCTCAGTTTTGTTACAAAACAAACACCAAATTTCGTGAAAAACAGAAAAGTATTCCAAGTATAATTTTGGGCTTTCTAAGTTTTGGGTTAAGTCTCGTACCTATGCTGGTAGTTTAGTAAATTACAAACGCGACCAAACAGACTGAATAATATGTAACAGGAATGAAAACGGGTCACTCTTTAAGGGATTTTTTTATTGTATTTAGTAGAGTTTGGCTAAACATACACTAAATTGGTTCAATACAAAAAATGATCCCCAGTCTGTGGAGCGTCACAAATTGCCAACAACTGCAGGGAACATTTTTCATTTGCACGTCGTTTCACACCTCTGTTAGTTGGAAATTTTAACTGCACTGTTCAAACATTCCTCACGTGTATAGTTTTGAGTTTCGCTATGGTTGGACCAATGGCGCGGCATTTAAAGTCAGGGTGTTTTATTATCACGCCAACTGGAAATTTTCTGGGATGTTTTATTTTCGCTTATCCGATATTTTGTATTTAATAGCTGCCTATATTCGTTATCTTTATGTTAGTACATTCCATGTTATGTTAAGGTGCGTAGTAAGGTGAAAAACCCAATTTGGGCACTTTTGAAGATATAAAACAAAAATTAGGCCAAAATATAGGTGTCGAAAGAATACATTTGAGAATTGATATGTGCTCTTCAAAAGTTGCGGTGGGTACGTGCACATTTGCATAAGTATCGTCCGCGCACGTACCCACCGCAACTTTAATGACGGAAATGGTAGTTGATTACGGTTTTTGACCAAAGTCATGATTATTTTACAATATCCACAGCTCAGATTATGAAAAACAAAATAAAGTTTCATTTTCTGGACAGCCCGTGTAAAATCATGGTCTAGATATTGAGCAGTAGCGATTTAAAAGGTTGAAAATGCCCTACTTGATTTTTTTTGCAAGAACGACCTGGATGTATCGCAATTTCCGCAGCTCAGATTAAAGAGGACATATCAATTCTTCATATATATTTTTTCGAAACCTATATCTTGGGCCAACTGTTAGTTTTAGGCTTTTAAACGCGACCAAAATGTGGTATTTCACCTTACTACGCGCCTTAATTTACCAATTTCATAATTTTATTTGTAACGTCACAAATACGTATGTATTTAAATGTGTCTTTTGAATCGACAATTTTGATAGATTGGTATATCAAAGAAACATTTTAACGTACACACGACATAATTTCCAAGCAGAACAGGTTTTTAGCACTGGATGATTTCTTTGTTTACTCCAAATTAAAGCCCACCCACTGAGTAAATTATAACTTGTATCCTTAAAGAGATAATTAAATGCGAAGAGCCGTTTTTTCTTATACTCGCTCGGTTCTTAAATAAAAGAAATAAATAGGTACGTTTCACCGCGTTAACATTGACTTGTCCATATTAGCAGGCTTCGGTTTTGCTTGAAACTTGGTTTATTCATACCTAATTTGTGGTACAATATTTACAAGACCGTTAAAAAAATGGTTATTGCTTATTATGAGCATCCTGGACGTGTTAAGAGCAAATTACGTTTTCCGCCTATAATAATGAGGGGCAATGGGAGGTTATTATATTCATATTAACTCTCGATCGGTCCCAACCCGACCACTGAACTGGATCAAATTTAATGATTACCCTCAAAATCGGTAAATAATGATACGTTGTCAGGAAGCAATGGGTCAGGCATGCTTTTACTTTAAAGTGCCTAACTGAATTCATGCAGATTTCCATACATTTCGTTATTATAATAACCCTCCAAACTTTAAGAAGAGACCGAGTAATTTCACAAACGAAACATGCCTGTAGTCCGATTTCATTATTTTTCTTTTATGAGGTAATCATCCACATTTATGATCGATTATTAATATCCAAAAGGCAATACCTATCGCCTAATTGTGTACCATTTGCTTGGATAGATTCGTTTGCATATACAGTTTAACATTTTAGTCGGGGAGACCTACGCATCTCACCTCCAGAGGTCAGACTTCTCGTGTTATAGCTGTGAATGGAACGATAAACCGGCTAAGTTAACAGCCGGCGTGGGCAGTCACATATAGACATCTTTTTATGTTTATATCCGTCAAGAAAGGCGCCTCGGCCCAAGCGGCCCAGCGGGGATCTAACTCTACCCATGATTATCAAAATTTATTATACACCTGTAAATCGTGACCCTTTTTGCCCGTCTTTTGTTACAAATTATTTATCGATCTCATTCGATTCAACTGCTATTTGGATACGGGATATTGAAATTGTCGCCCCGCATTTTAATTATAGGTGACAGTGGGGCATTCTGCGGTGGCACATTATGAGAATTGATTGCCCTGAAACGTTAATTGGCGTTTCGATCTATGTAAAATACTATGCGGTTCTACTTACTTTAGGTTTCGAAATTATCACTGTTCGAGCCTTCCTGTAAATGTAGGTTCGGAGAAGCAAAGAATAACAAAGATTGTTCTATTTCGGGGGTTAAACACAAAAACAAGCACTTTATGAGCTTCCGATACGCTCCAGTCGATCGGAGAATTCCAAATGGCGGTCGAATTGAAACTTTCGCTTAGTTTCCCTGAAATTGATTACCTACGGTGAAAATGGAATTAAGATTTAGCCAAGTGAAATTTGTTGTATTCAATTTACTTAAACTATACTTAGTTCTTGTATAGGTAGGTAGGCGATATGCACTTGGGGTGAATGCAGAACTTAGTAAATACTGCTTACCTATACTTGCTGGATCGAACCTTGCTTTATGGGTTTATTGGGTCGGAATAAAGTAGATAAACGAGTTATTTTTGTATTTCTCGCGACTCAATAATAAAGTCGCTATTGCAATCTTATCTACGTGAGTCATTGGCCTGGATTCTTGAGGGTGACGCGGCCAATAAACCGACTGAGTCAGGGCGGGAGAGAATATCGGCTTTTTACAGCTACTCCCGACTGGGACAGCCACGGGAACAATGCATTCCTACTGTTACGTTCGGTCAACAAAAAGGCCCAACGAGAATAAACGTTTTTGTCGACAACCCCCGCTAAATTAAACAGGGAAGCCGATTTTGTTATTTTTTCGCCAGTTTTTTTTTTGTTCTAGCGCCAGCAAAATCCCGCTTGGTTAAAACACTGTCATGCGTTAAATTATCTCAACAATGCCTCTAGGTAGAATGTTTCCCTTATTTTGATCAAAGAATGAGGCTCTGTTTATTCGCCGCGCAAGCGTGAAAATAATCACAAATGCTTCTTTTAACGTTAATTGTCAGTTAATAATAATTTTTCCATGTATTTAGTAAAGTCGAAGACTTTCGATTTTCGACTTCGAAGACTTTCGAAAGTCTTCGACCAGTGTGTGTTGCCAGTGATGACTTATGGTTCCGAGACGTGGGCGCTTACGATGGGCCTCATAAGAAGGCTGAAAATCACTCAGAGGGCAATGGAGAGGGCTATACTCGGGGTTTCTCTGCGTGATAGAATCAGAAATGAGGATATCCGCAGTAGAACTAGGGTCACCGACATAGCCCGAAGAATTGCGAGCCTTAAGTGGCAGTGGGCGGGGCACATTGCTCGCAGGATTGATGGCCGATGGGGCCGGAAAGTTCTCGAGTGGCGCCCGCGAACCGGGAGACGAGCTGTCGGTAGGCCTCCAACAAGATGGAGCGACGACCTCGTGAAGGTCGCGGAAAACCGGTGGAAGCAAGTAGCACAGGACCGATCTGAGTGGCGAGCCTTGGGGGAGGTCCACGTGCTGGACATAGGCCCGTGGACGTCTTTTGGCTGAAATGATGATTTAGTAAAGTCCCATTGTTTTAAATTATTATGGGTAAAAGAAACCGTTTTAAATGGAATAACTATTTTATCAATCGTTCCCGTACACAGAATAAGTTCAAAATGCCTAGCGCGTCGCATGTCTGTAATCGCGCCGGTTGACTAAATATTTTGTCGCGTGTACGACAAAACGACTTCACTTGGCAAACTGAAATAAGTAGGTACAATCGATTGCCAGTTACAGAAACTAGGCAGCATTCCTATAAGCAATCTTGCAGTTCCTGGAATTTTTACGAGGCTTTTTGCTTCTTGAAATGATCTCAATGGTAAAATCTTCAAGATATAGTTAGTTGGTTCAGTTGCGTTTACTGCATTTCATTTCAAGTTTATTGCGGATTTTAAATGAATATAAAATGGAGAATGATTGGCTTACCCTGTGAGAGCTTCTAATTACAGAAGGAGAGGAAGCGTGACTCTAATTATTGGCATAGAATAGTAGGTAATAGTAGTACCGTATTATTGGTTCATATCTAAGTGTACAACTCGTAATCGCACATGTCTAAGCAAGTTATCGGCGAATTTATTGCACAACAATCGCTATTAAAAGCTGAAATTGAATGAAATAAAGTTACTTAAATTAGAACTAAAACTAACGTTACTGGACGTTATTTTAAACGGGTTTTATTGCGGTGCCATCACTTAAACAGCCATTAGCATCCGAGTTGCAATTTTATTATTATCCGAGCTAATAGGATGGAACGCGGAGCGCGAACGTCCCGCAATATTCGTTTAGAAATCCCACTTATTCTAAGTGCGCTTAAGCCATTACCCAAACAAACATTGGCTCGTCAATGCTCGCTCAATTACCAGGATTGTACTATGATGTCGAATAACCGTGCCTTGAGTTGACCCTTGAGAGCGGCAGAGGCGTTTTGCGGACGGGCGCGCGGCGATTCATTTAAAATTAATCGAGACCCTATAACGAATAGCATCGAAAGATACAAGAGATATGAACAATAAATACTTAAACACAAGGTCTCTAAAATGCTGAGTTAACAATTTACATGTAGATTTTAGTACTAAAGCTCAACTCTGTCTTAAACTGTTGATTTTCAAATTGACAAATTTGTTGCCAAAAATAGCGCATTCTCTAAATGCCACAACAATTATTTTTTCTGACTGTTTATTAGGTACATTACTATTTTAAAACGTAAATTCAGTTACAGCAAAGGTAACTTTCAATCGGTATCGCCCGCCTCAGTCAACGCAACATTGTTGAAAGCAGCGTTTAGCGACGTGATCCTTTATCAGCAGCGGTCACGCCACGAATATCGAGTCGTGTATTCTTAGCCCGGCATTCCTCGGTCCGTATGGTATAGGGACGGATAATCTATCCGCGGCACTTAATTGTTTGCGGACATGATTTTATCGGAAAATTACACTGGATCGGATCCTGTTTGAACGTTAATAGAAGCTTAGATAATTTATACGGATCCCTTTGACGTTTCAACGGATCGAGATGTTATTGACTCAGAAGTTTCTTTTTGTTTGGATGAAATTTGAATAAATTACTTCTGGGTTAGGCAGTCGTTATTCAAAAGTATCCCTTATCTACTGCTACAACAGCCTATTTACAGCCCACTGCTGGGCACAGGCCTTCTCTCATCACGAGAGGGTTGGGCTATAGTCCCCACGCGGGTCCAGTGCGGATTGGGGACTTCACACACATCATTATTTCGCAGATGCGTGCAGGTTTCCTCGCGATGTTTTCCTTCACCGAAAAGCTCAGTGGTAAATTCAAATTGAATTTCGCACATAAATAATTTCAGAGGTGCGAGCCGGATTTGAACCCGCGACTCTCTGAATGAGAGGCGGTAGGTCAAACCACTAAACTAGGCCACCACTGATCTGGCTAGTATTTATTAATGTTTTTATAAAAAATCGTTTTAATTTTTCAACACTTCGTTGTTGGAATCAAATTAGAGCGGTCCAATTAAATGAATGAAACCGGTGTTTTCGATTTATCCTATTAGACTTTCGGATTCTTCCAAGTGTTAAAGTATCTTATTTGCAATCAATTCAACACGTATAGAAAATCATGTCTTTTCTACTGCATTACTGTTACAGCAAACTTAAATCAAAACAACGTGTAAACAGTGCCCACGCTTAGTTTAAAAAGCAAAGTTACACCTATTTATGCGCCGGTCTAGCAAATTCCCCTATTTATTACCTCCCAGCTCATGCGCGTGTTTAATGAGACCCACGCACGCGGGTCACTTTAATGACATAATTAAAAATCCCCAGTCCAAGGTAAAGTTGCTTGTGGGATTTAGAGCCTATACGTACATGTGTACACGAACCAGGGAACTTGCCCTGGCCTGCTAATCTCCTAAGCCAAGTAATGGGATGGGGCAAGCGACGAACTTACGTGGACGGGTGTGCTATCGATCTTCAAACACCTATAAACTTTCTTACTTTACGCAAAGAGACTGTACAGAGTGTCCAAGACACGTTTGCAGTAACTTGACGATTTAAAATAATGAAACGTACAGGATTAATGAAATAAAACTTGGTGGTCACATGGGTAACGTGAATCTTTGACCTTTGTGAAGGAATATTTTAATTGAATTACTCAAGCTAAATTTTGTACAAGAAAAGCTTGAAATTTTTTTGCCATGTGTTTAATTAAATAAAGTTTATTTACTAGACATTTCGTGCAACTAAACAGGTCTCAATTACTTTATTTTTTCAATTTAATTGTAGCAAGCTAATACATAAAATAATAATGTTTTTTTGTTTCACCTGATTTTTATTTACTTAGCTCAGCATTTCAGCCGATAGACGTCCACTGCTGGACATAGGCCTCCCCCAAGGCACGCCACTCAGATCGGTCCTGTGCCACTCGCATCCACCGCGTTCCCGCGACCTTTACAAGGTCGTCACTCCATCTTGTTGGAGGCCTACCGACAGCTCGTCTACCGGTTCGCGGACGCCACTCCAGGACTTTCTTTAGCTACTTGTAAAAGCATATAATTAGTATAAATTTTGTATTTCAAAAAACTATTCTGTCCTGTAAAGCGGGCAGCAATATACAACTGCTAATTCCCTCCCATCGGGCTCTCCCGCAAGCTGGAAACTAGCAGGTACGCGAACGTGGAGTAATGAGTTTTGTTGTTGAACAGTTACAGGATTAAGGGACATGCGCTAGGTGGTGGCCATTCTAATAACAAACTAGCAGTGAAACGTTGATATAGTGGCACGAGTATGACATTAATGAAAAGTTAAAATTAAAATAACACCGTCTGTAGCCGTGAAGCTTTGATATAAATAAATAAATAAAATAAATATCTTGGGACATTTCACACATATTGACCTAGCCCCAAACTAAGCAAAGCTTGTACTATGGATGCTAGACAACGATATAAATACTTATATAGAGAAATACATACATATATAAATACCAACATCCATGACTCAAGTACAAACATTCGTGTTCATCACACAAAGTTTGCCCCGAGCGGGACTCGAACCCGCCCCGATACCCGATATGGCACGCGTTCGGGAAATCCTCCTTTATTGATCGTACACTCGTCAAGGTACCTAGTTGTTTCGGTTGTGCGTTGATATCAGTCAGTCAGAGAGTCCGTCACTAACGGTAGGGTTTATATATTGATTATATCCGGACACTGTTGTTTGTGTGTGTGCTTTAATAAAATCATGGGTTAACAGAAATTTTACACCGACTTTAAGTACAAATTATAATAGTTGTATGAGACAGACAATAAATTATCAAAACGTAATAAATTAAATAGCAAACTAAGAGCACATTAACTGTTATATCAAAATCTAAATTCATATTAATGAGAGATTAACAGAACGTCATTATTATTCGCCGCGTACAGTATTAATAAACGATAAGGTGTGATTTACAAAGACTTTGGCGGAATTATCGATGAATCGATCAAAATCTCAGTTCCTTATAATCGGCTTAGAGAACTCGGTAAGCCCCTTATCTGCTCTGAAATACTGCAGGTAATATTAATCGAGGCACGAAATAAACTTACCTTTTAAGAAGGAAAGTGATTCCGTGTTGTTTGGTTATCAGTTGAAATAGATTGATGTGGTTTTGTATCAGCATGAAACTTACCTGTTGTAGTTGATTTGTTGAATTTACCTTTTAACGCGACTATATTCGTTTTAAAAAAAAAATGCATGCGTGTGTGTCTAGGTATGTCAGATTGAACGTGGTTATGTTGTCAAGGTAAGTACCTACCTACATTCATAGCTTAAAAAAACTTTTGTCTTATTTTTATCAATAATTTATAACTCGAGAAAATAAATAATAGTCCATTTTATAGTAAAATCTGTACTTGTACTACGTGAAAATGCGTAAATTACAATTTTAATTTTAACCAAACAACCAATGGAGAAACACTACCAACTAGACTCGTAATAAAAAAAACGTTCTTCATAATATTTTATTCTCACCTAAAACTTAAGCGGCGAAATTCACTTGAAAAATTCACACAATAACTTTAATCTTATTTAGCGGCAGAACATGCTTATTCCCCTAGGTTTTAAATTTTAACTTGAATTTATAATTAAGTTAAAGTGCAGCGGAACATATGCTAGCCAGGTGAAGTCTGTACACCTGCTGTATTTTCATTTCTTTGCGAAACTTGATATGGAGAGCTAATTTTGTTTTATTCAGTCGTAACCGGAGCTTCGGTGGAACCGCAGTCACTAAGGACAGATGAGCTACTTAGCTCACTCCATTGAGTTCCCACAAGGTCTCCCGAGTTCAATGGATAAATAAAAGTATTCCACCCCGCCGAGAGCATATACGTGCTTCAAGATCGATCGCACGTTGAATAACTTATATGAAACTTGTACAACGAAGTTATTTAAAGTTTCCCGTGGCAATAATAAATGGAGCCTGAAACATTGCCAAACGGATAGCACGTTCATTCATTATGATTTATAATTAAATTTGTTGCGACAGTAAAGTTTAAAGGTTTGAATCTTTAATATTTCATCATTACCTTACATTATTAATGGTTAATACATAGTTTAAAATTTATTAAAAACTAGCTTATACTTTTTCCATCCAGTTCCGACCAGTGTTATGAACTAACCCCATACCAAATTTTGTTGCAATCCGTTCAGTAGTTTTCGAGTTAAATCCGGACATACATACATACAGATATATTTTCTAATAATGGTTATTTTATGTCCAGTTTCGTTTATATAGTCCCCTTGACTTGTAGTTAGTAGTTTCTTAAAATTTACAGACTTATTATTAGTAGTATTAGTATGAAGAATTATAGATTGTTATGCACCCTTTTTCGGAAATTGTAGCAGTGTAATGAACAGTCAATAATTCCAAATGTATGCATATACCTTCGTACACATAAAACCCATGCACACATAAACATAAACCATATTTACTGCCAAAAAGTCTTATTCTATCATTAATCCATCCCATTGTGGCTTGTCGTCCAAAACGTATGTAGCTGTTAAAACAACATCATTAAAATCACGTGCCGCGTTTGGCAATCATTAACTTGGCGTTGCTTGTCACTTGGCCCAAATGACCGTCATTCATTTCGAACTACTCCAGAACTAACTAGGGAAAAACTGCTATAGTAGTTGTGTCACGAATGCGAGTTTGTGCTCCGGACACACGTATCCAAAGTTTATCCAACTATTTTCAAGAGTTGCACCTGCAGTTGAAAACAAAGGGTGCTCGGTGGGTTTGCTCTAACTTTCCTTTATGGTAAAACTCAGGCTAACTAAGCAATGTGCTTTGCGATATTATTTAAACTTTAATTCGAAGTAACAATTTAGAATAAAGTCTGTGATATCAAATATGTACCTACCTAAGTTGAATGATATTGTTTTCGAGTAAAGTTGAAACAGTGGCATCTTTAGTTTCAAATATCTAACCAAAATATTAGTTTAGCTCTGGTAACACATGTGAAGTTTTAGCAGTGAATATCTTTTATTTACCTAATAAGTATAAACAAATGATGATAATTAGACGCTGCGTCACCGGCTTAAATCTTGCGCCGCGCGCCTTCTTAGTTGTGTTATGCTATATCCCTGATTTTTAAACCCTTCCATTTGGTTATTATCGACTTTTCATCCTCATTCTTCGCATTTCAAGGCTCGTTAATAGTATCGAAACAACTCGTAAACATGATCTACAAATCCGCAAAACGGATTACTGATTTAAAAACCGTCACGAAGCTACAAAATAAGTCCCGAAAAAGAAATGCACGCCAACTGCCACCGGCAACCGTAAGTGATCGACTCGCAAAATCCCAATCTATTTTACCAGTTTAACTTGCCAACCGTTTCATCCGTATGCCACAAACGTAAGCAAAAGAAAAAGAGGAAAACTTTCATTTTTACGCCGTCTAACGGATTCAATATCGACGCCGCTTGAATGAGCCGGGGGTGGAAAATCGTTAATCATCCCTTTGTTGGATTTTTGTTACTACCTAACTCGTTGCTCGCTTGTTTGGGCTCCCATTTTTCCTCGTGAAAGTAAGGCTGTTTCAGTCTTTGACGAATTGTTTTCGTACAAACAGATGCAGAGATACGTTACGGCATTAGTCTTGCTAACATCTGTCCCCTTACCCCGTGCGGTAAACAAAACAGTCACACGTTGAAGAGAGCAAACGTTTGGACTGGAATTGAATATTTTTTGGAGATTTGACGTCACAAAGATAATTTCTATTCGTTTTTGTTTCGTTTTCACACGATATGGCTTTGTTTCGTGAAGAGACTTGAAGCATAAGGTAATTAATGTTTGCGACAATGTAAAAACACTTCGGTACACCGGCGCAAACCCTACATTCATTTTCTTAAAAAAATGCAAACACACAGTGCAATATGCATTGTGAAACTTTAAACATATCTATTCTATAGGTTTGGATAAAACAATTAATTTAATAACGCTGATACATTACTTTTTATTGAAATAAATGAGGCTAATCTAAGGAATCCATTTATATTAGGCGCCTATCCCTACTACTTGGACCTTATCCTTATCATATAAGGTACATTACTGATATCTTTATAGGTACAGATAACGTCTATGATTATCAGTCAATATAATTTCACGAGTTCTTGTTACAAAGCTATGATTTTCAATCATAGAAATATTTATGATATCGGTTATCTATACTATATGAATCATGGAATTTTGGAGTTTATCTAATTTTAAAATAATTAATAGTCGGTAGGCTTCCAACAAGATGGAGCCCTCGTGAAGGTCGCGGGAAAGTTTATTACTTCTACATATACAGGGAACTTGAAAGTATGAGGCAGGTATGAGACACAATATGAGGTACATAATTCCATATTAAAAGAGGCGAGATTGCTTACGTAGCATTCATTTGGATTCGTCATTTCGAGTCGCGTTGTAAGAACACGAGAAGACCTTCATCCCTGAAATCCCAAAGAATCCAACAGTTTTAAAATTAACCAATACCTTTAAACCCTTTTCCTAATGGTTAACTAAAAGAGACTAATAGTGGGTTATAGCACCCACTCTGTGACAACACAAATCAGTGCTGAGTCAATACTACAGCGCTGCCGATACCGCTTACTGGATCGTGGGGGTCAAGATGTAAGAGACAGCGTGGTTGCAGTTTGAATTATAATAATTACACCACCAACAGCATAATAAATAAAATAATAGCTATAACAAACTTTTCACAATCTAAGACTATTGGGACGGAAAAAACAACTAAAGAAATAACATCACAATTCAACAATTTTAGTCTGGGCTGTAATGTAAGATCATAATTTTAAATCTGCTAATTCGGTATACAGTCAGGTTTTGAATTGTAAGTTCCACGAGGTTACCTGCGTTAAATGGGTAATTGCTTATTAGCCAATTATCCAATTGGACAATCACAGGATTCAACAATCCAATCGCTATGCCAATCTTAAAGAACTGATAAGTCTTTTGTATTTTGTAACTTTCTGAAATCCACGTTTCAAACAAAACGTTCCTTCGCTAAAATTGCCATTATGTGTTTTATTGCGTCGAATTAAAAATATATGATACTCGTTATAAAATTTTAACATGTCTTGTTATACTCATCATCGTCATCTAACACTTTCTAAAGGTGCACAATCAGCGACAAACTTCTAACTTGGACCGGGTCGCCCAAACGCAACTGTGTCAACACAGTCGAGATAATTCGAATACTCAGTGAGGAATGTGTTTTCTTATCGCGAGTTTGCGACCGATCGGTCCCTTTGAGGAACTCGCGGTAACTTCTGTCACTGCCGCTTTGAGCAACGAGTTACATCAAACTTGATTTAAAGTTGCCGAAACGATGACGATTTAAGTTCGCAAATTATTCTTCGGAACTTTGATGAAACTGTAACGATTAGACGGTGAATAAGATTCGTCATCCTGAGAGTATGACCGAGATGTCCATTTCTTCACGGACTGCTATATTTCGATCTCATTCTAACAATGAAAACGGGTCACTTTGTATGGAAAATAATATACAAGTAGGGACCTGTTTCCATTGCGGTTCAGTGTATATTCTTCCAATAGGAACACTTCAAAGATTTTTTTTGCGCGGGATGTTTGATGGACAGGTGGTAGGTGCGAATGCAAAGATTATTTTCAATAGCTACAATAACTACCTATTTTAGATTATAATACGAGTACCTATGTGTGGCTATGTAAATGGTTTATAGTTGAAAATGAAGAATTTAATACTTTGTTTTGTTTTGATCTATGAGCGATCTTGTTGTTTTGTTTTATTTTCAATTTTGAATAATTTCTACGGAGTCCTGAGAAAAGTGCGAGCCGAGATTTGATTCCACGACCCAAGAGAGTGGGTAGACCAACTACTAGGCTGCCACGGCTTAAATGAACTAGCTAATAAAACTCAAACAGCCCGTATTATCTTATAAAGTCCTCATCATCTCACTGAAGTGTGTCAGATAACAATAATAATTGCTGATAGGCCGACGTGCGCCGTTTCTAAGCTGCGCCGGCGCATCCGGTCCACCGAACATATTATAAATTTCAATGCCGTCAGGTATGTAGGCGAGGCTTTTGCTAGAATAAATATTTTGAACTATCTGTTACCCGCAGCTTTGCTCGGAGCTTTTAAAGTTAATGTAAAAAAGCAACGTTAACGATTGGAAATGGATATGGGTTATTTTGATTACGGTACTTTTTTATGTCATTGGTAGGCAAGCGAGTACACAGGTCACCTGATGTTAAGTGGTCACTGCGGCCCTAGGACACCGAAATCCTATGATTTCTTATTATAAGACACCATAAGATTTCGAATGCGTTGCCTACCCTGAGGCCCAAGATGGAATCCTTTGTGCCAGTAATTTCACCGGCTTCCTTAAACCCCATAATTTCCATACTGAAAATAAATTTCAGATATAAATAATTTTAAGTTCGGTATTTCTGTTATTAGTTTCATAAATCCTTTGATTTCATTTTAGATAATTAATTTCCATGTTGGAGTTAAATGACAACTTGAAATATGAAAATGAAATATTACGCAATATTTGTAGCGCCGATTCCGGTTTTATAAATAACGACGTAATTCCATACAAAGGGCCGCGAAACATCATACATACACGCGATTCGAAAATAAACACGCTACCTGCACTGGAACGATTCGGACAAAAATTCAACAAAACTAGATTGAAACGTGACGATTCCTTCATTATGCAGGAAACTTGTTTCATCTAGTCTCAATTATCACCTGTAAATGATTTTTATTCTGACTCAGGAACTAATTTTAAACTAGCTTCAACCGCGACTTTGGAAGTGTGAAATGAAATATCTTAAAATGATGATGATGAACTTTTTCCGCTAGTCGTACCCAATGTTGAATAAACAAAGCCTCCCAATAATTCTGTGTAAAAAGTACGCGAAATTGGAAATCTGTTTTTTTAATATTTGATCTAGCAAACAAACACTGAACAAAAAATCATTGCTTTCTTGTTATTTAAGTACATACCTACATATATCACTCATCTTTAGTCAACCTACTAACTTCATATCAAGCTATTCAAAAATGTTCTGGCAAATAAATGATTCTTCTTCTTCTTCTTCTTCTATTACTTGCAATATTTTAACACTCTCATTGCCTCTATTATGTGGGTCCAATGGCATTAATATGTGTTCACTTTTTACGTCCTGTAGCATCGTCCTAAGCTCTAAAAATTTAATACGAATCATATGTTTTTTTCTTCGTTTTATCTAAAGGAAACTCGTCATAATAACACTTTTCTTTGACACAGTGGACTTGTTCCGACTAGATGAACACACATTTTCCGCTAATGGCTAAACTTCGGGCAGTATGGTATGGTTGTACCAAAGTTTTGATAAGTCGTTAGGGTTTAAAGCAGGCTGAAATATGGTGTTGTATGCTCTAGTAGGCCATGTTTTATAGATATTTACTTTTATAAAGTGTCGAAGTTTATCGTTGCGTGAGCCATTGAAGCTGATATATTGCTATTACGAGTCGGCCAAGTGACTCGTATAGCTAATTTACAATTTTACAGTCTCATGTCTTTTTGAAATACAGGGAAAATGAGGACTTCGTTTCATTTCATTGCAAGTACTTTGAAACTTGTTTCAAAAAGCTTACTCCTCTTCTTGAACATCTCAATTGATGTACCCAGTATAAAAGCTACCATAGTTATTTCTCAATTTATTGCACAGAAACGAAGCTAAAACGATAAACTTTATTGGGCACCATACATCCAAGATCATAAGCATCATGACATAACTTGGGGTGTGCGCTCGTTTGCCTATAACATTGTCATACTACAACAGCCTATTTACGGCCCACTGCTGGGCACAAGCCTCCTCTCATCACGAGAGGGTTGGGCTAACATTGTCATAAAAAAAAAACTTTCTCAAACCACACTGCGAATGTAAACAAACTGTTACCGTTACAAAACGTGACGCAAGAAAACTATGCATTAACCATTATGGCCACTCATCTGTATTCCTGACAAACGGTTCTGGCCACCGGAGACACCCGAGGCCCTTTGAATTGCAAAACGCATGGACTATCACAAGAAGAAGCCTAAAAAGTTGCCAGAGAACTTGAATTCATGGACGTGTCATATCACTACAATCTCACCCACAACTGTGGTCTTTTGCAAGAAAGACGGTGGATACTTAAGTAGCCTAGTGGTAATCACGTCTTCATACTCGTAAATGTTAAAAATATTCATGACATGAAATGTTTTAGTTAAGTACCTAACTAATAAATGAACTCGCAAATTGATTTTACATAGGAACGTACCTATTTGTTAAAAAAAGGTGACAAAATCCTCCTCCCCAAGTTCAGTTCGACTATACAGTCCTGCACCAAACCTTATTTTATTTTTGTGCATAGTTGTTCAACACGACTCTGGCACTTTATTTAATAGAACAATATGGAATTTACCACACGGGACTCAGCAATTAAGGTATTTCCGAGTCCCGAAAGTTTCACTATGCTGTAAATTCATCAGCCAGGTGATAATGCCTCCGCTGCACGGGACGGCACGATTCCTTCTTTCGAACCTTGTCCTATAACAGGCAGCGGGCTCATTGAAAAACTTTTAAGTACCTGAACTACTTTCTATACGTATGTCTTTTGTTTATAATTATCGTCAGAAAGAGAAATTTGCTAAAAGGTAAGTTTTTTTTTTGTTCTCGATTTTTATCATAAATGTCACGTTCACGTGCGAGTACCTACTTTAAAACAGAATAATTATGTAGCATGTTTTTGAAGAAGAAATATGTATTTGCTAGGCTTACATGGAATTTCATCATCATCATCATTTCAGCCGAAAGACGTCCACTGCTGGACATAGGCCTCCCCCACGGCTCGCCACTCAGACCGGTCCTGTGCTACTTGCTTACATGGAATTTGCTACCAGACCGGATAATTCATGAAATATACGTCTCCGAATCTTTATGCATTCGAATAATTCCACGCATTACTCAGTATTGGAATGTAGACAAAAATAAAATCTAACCCAAAGCATGCCTCATCTAGATCAGAATGCACGAAACTCCTCATCCGTGTGGTCCCCCCTTGGACGGTAATGTGCGCCCGATCTCGCTCTACGATTGGGTGAAAAGATGAACTTAATGCTGATATTAGGATATCGTACGCATTTGAATAGTCCCTTACTCGAATTCTTTGTAGGGATATGTACTACGTTTGATTCTGTGTTTTCTTTTTTGCGCGTTGTAAAGTTCAAGTTAGTCGACTAGTTTTGAGGGTAGGACATTTAGATTTAAGAAGTATTTACATCGTGCTTTAAAAGTAAAATACAAAATATGTTCTGTAAAATTCAGCTAGCTGGTTATATCGGCCGGAGCGAGATGTTCTTTTTTGCGAATGGCCAGTAGGTAGTATAAATCTCTTTGTCAATATTTTAATAGGTAACCAGATATTTTACTCCGGTCATTTATTATTTATAATTTACGTAAATAAACGAATTGCTTAATACTGTAAAATAATGGACTTTTTCTTAAAATACTCTAAAATATTCTGTAAGCGTAACAATAGGCATGACGACAGGGTGAAGAAATCGAAATTCTAATTAGTCCGTCAGTCAGGTAATAAAAAAATATTAGACACGTATTTTTTGTTTTATCAAATTAACAAAGAATTACTAAGTTAAAACGCATTAAAGTTGGAGAGTGGGGGCTAACTACGTCACCGTTAGGTCTAAATCGTACCTAACCGTAACGTCACGCGACATTTCAACTCAATATATCTTCGTATATTAAGTTTGATTACGTGAAAAAAGGAAAAATACGTGTCCAATACTTTTCAACAATCTTCCTGATAGACTAAGGGAAAAAATGTTGTCGTCATCCCTATTTTAATACATATTCCAATTTATTGTGAAACTTACTAGTTTAAAAACGATTTCTCAGTATATCTATCTATACTAGGTATACGCACTACAAAAAGATTTGGTATCCAAAATTTGGCAAGGTATAATAAAAAAAATATCGGTTTCAGCCAATCATATTTTTCACTAGCGTGATTAGTATTTCGAGTAGCTTATATACACAATATCTTTATAAATTGTACCCTAAGTGTTATTCTGATGTATAAGCTATATTATTGTAAAGTTTCATTAAAATCCATTCACTAGTTTTTACGTGAAAGAGTAACTAACATCCATCCCTACTTACAAACTTTCGCGTTTATAATATTAGTAGGATTGCAAAGACACAACTTTTCAGTGAAAAAGAGATTCATATTTTGATTGTTGAATCGAATATTGACGATTTCATGCCTAGAAAAATACTACTTAAAGATGACCAGAAAAAGCTGTTTGTAACTAATAATAATAATGTATTACCATATTACCTACTTAGTAATATTACAATTACTCTAGTAGCCAGATGGTAATCAGTAGTAGGCAGCATAAGCACGCACGTGACGCAGTAAACGTCAAAATATCGCTACATGTCACCACAACTGATACGGCTCCCCTATATTTGTGTTCTCGCCTGAACAAGGCGAGACCTTATTTTACATTTACTTATGATTCAAATTGCTATGCCGTTTGTCTTTGCGAGATAGAATCACTATACTTAGGGTGGTGACCCACGTGCTGTTTATTGTGACTATTATACTAACATGTTCTTTTTTTGCAGGTAAGCACTCGGGAACCGTTTTTCTAAGGGTTCGTAACGTCTTATTGAAAGAAGTTCTGGTTTGGTGAGTTTTATATTTGATAAATAGATTTTAGATTGAGGCATCTCGTATTCTGTTGGTTCTTTACGATTTTACTGTACGCCCTATTGATATCAAACCACATTCGCATTAAAACATCTGTACACGATACATCTGTATTTTCTAAAGCTAAAACATAAAATCACTTATATATTATTGAAGTCATTCTCTAAATTTTATTAATTAGGTACAATGTATAGTCACTATTACAACCCGGTCCTAATTCTAATGTCATTTTGTGTATGATACTGGTGGCACCTAATCTAATGGTTTGACATTTAATCTGAAACAATTTCAAGTAACATTTGTATGCTTTTAACTGTTTCGTCACGCAGACCCTTAATCTTTCCGGTCTTTGGCGAAAACAATCAAAAGGTCACGTGTCCCAAAATCCATCATTGTCTAGGAATGTTATGATTATGAATGTTGTTCTATGCAGTATCTACTGTTATGCAGTACCAATTCGTTTAATCTTTGATAGGAAACAGCTAACTATGTTTGTCAGAGTGTAACACAATTTTGATGTTGAATTAGTATTTGAGAATCCGTATCTAATGCTTTAATTTTAATTGAAGAGGCAGAACTATCAATCATTAAAACTATTTTTTGTCAATGACTCAACGTTTATCTTACTAACAGACAGACTGACTGTCTGTTACCTCTTCACGCTTAAACTGGACCGATTGATATGAAATTTGGCATGGAGATAGTTGGGGTCCCGGGAAAGGACATACAGGTTTTTTACCACGCACGGTCAGAAGCTAGTCAGTTAATAAATCTTCAATTTAAGAAAGCTTCACTCCAGAATCAGAAATTTATTCACCATATAATGTACCTACCAGAAGACGTACGAGTATATGTCATACGTATGTAGTCTGTTACCTCTTCACGCTTAAACTGGACCGATTGATATGAAATTTGGCATGGAGATAGTTGGGGTCCCGGGAAAGGACATACAGGTTTTTTACCACGCACGGTCAGAAGCTAGTCAGTTAATAAATCTTCAATTTAAGAAAGCTTCACTACAGAATCAGAAATTTATTCACCATATAATGTACCTACCAGAAGACGTACGAGTATATGTCATACGTATGTAAGAATATCATCATCATCATCTAACCAAAGACGTCATCTGATAGACATACATAGGACACGAGGTTCACCCATCTCGCGTCAACCCTAGCGTCTTCCGTCAACACTCCAAAAATGTCGTCATCATCATCATCAGCCTGTATCGGTCTACTGCTGGACATAGGCCTCTCCCATTGCTCGCCACTTAGCTCGGTCTTCAGCTATTAGCTTCCAGTTTCTGCCTCCAACCCTGCGTAAGTCATCGGTCCATCTAGCCACAGGGGCGTGATACGCTTCTTTTGCCGATTCGTGGTCTCCACTCGAGAAAAATTTCGTCAATGCAGTCAATGCCATCCAGGGATACATGAGATAAATAAAGCAAGTTAGTGTGGGCGATTCGTTCGCGGTCCTGTCACATTGTTTATTCAGAGTTCAGACCAAAGGCCGGAGCGTAATCCGGTAGTGGATCGATCACACCGGAATTCGCCATGCTTCGGAATAGACTAGGAGCTAAGCTCGTACCAGTGGACGAAGAAATTACTGCTGCCTAGTTGTGATTGGCCATTGTTATGACTTATGACAATATCGATGGCCTTTCTTTTTCTGCTATCAAAATTATCCCGTAGGTCGGACACACAATTGCTTGACAGTCTGGCAGTAGCGGGCGTTATTCACTCGCCATAGACTACAGATTCTGGATCTACTCTATGTCCAATGCTTTAGCGATTATTTGGCGTTATACGTGATCTAAATACGTAGCTTCGTATAAGAATCCGCTAGCCGATCGTGGATATAAAAGTGCCTTTTAATGCACTGTGTGATATGAGCATTCAAAGAGCACTTGTATGACGAATTCTTTTAAATTATCTAGTCGGATCCATAAATATTCGATTTAGAAAGTAGAGCGTGCTCCCATCAACCGAATATTTAGGTCAATCGTCACTTGAGTTTTATTTCGTTTCTCATGATTTATGTCTTTACAGTTGTATAACCTTGTCGGAAATGGTTTAAATATTTTTTGGGACTGTGACTTACCCTTTACAATTCACTGGACAAATTAAAAATGCCATTCCACAAGTTTCCATGTTTTTCCATGATAAATTTTTGATTTTATTTCATGGTACCGCTAATTTGTTTTCTTTGTTTATTCAATTATACATTTCGTAAAAAAATATTACTGTGAATAGATACTTTCATATATTATTTTTAATTATTAATAGTTAACGATACGGGTAGGTAAATTACATAAAAACAACTTGTTTATTTTTGTTAGCTCTTCGTCTATCTATACGGAGAACCTCAAAGGTGGCGTCACGTGTCGTATAACCGTATCTGTGAGATAAAGCTTAGGGTTCTGTTTATAGCTCTGTCTAAGAAGAGGGTTCCGTAGGTATGGAAGTTCCGTTAATAGGTTCCGTAATATGGCTTAGCCGAGGCCTTTTTACGATGGCCCGAACCTGCAGTCTTTGGAAGTCAAATGAGTGATGTTACTTACAGGTATACATGTATACGAGTATATATGTATAGTGGTTGACGATCCCTGGGTTGTCCCAGGGGTCGTAAACCTTGTGGTTTAGTATGTTAAAATGACAATTAGCATATGAATGAATGAATGAATGAAGATTTATTGTGTTTGAGTTAAGGTACAGAAGAAAACAGATGGTCAATGCTTAAACTTAGGTACTTATCGCTTAACTCTAGCCTTTCAAATGTACACAAGTAGAATAGAAATAGAGTTTAACTTTCTTAAATAATTACATATATCTAGTCATAGCGCAAATTACAAGTAACATGATTACATTTTGAATCAATGATTTCAATAGGATTCCTGGATTCAGACACAGTAATCATTTTATTTGAAAGTACCGTTACAACAGATTGAATAAAAAAATGACAATCTGGTTTTATAAAATTTAAAACTATACCTACCCAAATAAAATAACATTTATGAAGCGAACAATGAATATTTATACACATTATTACCAAACGTTTCGCAAGTTTGCATCGAAATCCAATGAATAAATTCATGGCTTATAAACTGCGGTAAGGGTAATGAGAATATGGATTAAAATGACGAATATGACGATCATTGTATGCCTACCTAGAATTAATGCAATATCATGTTCTATCAATGTAGTAAGTACATACAGTCAGTAAGAGCGACTCTACTTGATTTGTGAAGTCCCTTCAAAGTGTTCGGATCGCGTGCAAATAATTAAAATCGGCTTCATGCCTCTTATAGTCAGAGAGGCGACGATACAAAATTTGTAGTTAAGCATTCAGACGTTGTGGGGACCTGTTGACCGCGACGAATATTCGAAGACGATGGTAATTGGCCCAAAAGAAACCCCCATCCTTAGTATTATGATTCGGAAGTGAGGCTGGCTTCTGGCATTTGTACTTAACAGATAACAAGATGCCAGGTATCTCCTACCTTACATTTTGCTCTGACACGCTCGAGTAACTTCAAAAATCCCCTCTTCGCCTCTCCGACTATATGGGGTGCTGGTCATTGTTCCATCTCACTCCCTCTTGGATTGGCCTACTCGTGTTTATAATAACTATGCAAATTTTACCATTTCAATTTTGCGCTTCGCCGGTACGGATATATTGTAACTAACCGAACCTTTTTTGTTTGCACAACGTAGGCCTGTGCTTCGTTAGTCACAGCGTTACAGGGTTACATAACTTAGAACGCGCGTGGTTTAAGCAATAATAGGCTCTGCATCAACGGTTTAAGTGCTTTGCCGCGCGCCTTCGAAGTTGTGACGTGCTACACGAACTTGTACATTTGTACGATCTGATCTCTAAGTCATAGCATTTAAAAATAATGAATTGTAAAGACCTTTGGTTACAATAAAATTTGCCTTAAAACTGAATTTAAATTTATTTCCATACCATAAGTCTATTGTGTAGTCGAGTCGTTATAAAAATATAAGAAGAAAAAGTGAAAAATGTGTGTGTGATATTAATGAACGCGACTAAACAAAATTAAAATATGATACTTGACTGATACGTAATTGTCAAAAATGTATAAAGCTATATGTGGTAAACTACTACTACAGCCTATTTGCGTCCCACTGCTGGGCACAGGCCTCCTCTCATCACGGGAGGGTTTGGGCTATATGTGGTATAGATATATTAAAAATGTTCATTTCATTTCTTTTAAAGTGACCATTGAATGGTAAAATAACAACGCCGATGTTCTAAACCGAGGCTGCTAATAAATCCTTGTCACTGCCAGCTTTCTATCATGTCAGGTGTGCAGGCGCAGGGCTAAATAGCCAAACGATCGCTATAAATTGCAACTGTCTATTATAACCGAAGCATTAACAAGGCATTGCGAAATAGGCAGCTCTGAATGCAAATTGGAGGAAACAAAATTGAACAATAATTTTACTAGCATTCCAATTAGAAGAGCTGAAGAATATGGAACGTTTTGTGTGACTTGTAAGAGTCTATTGTCATAGATTTGTCAATCATTATGATTTTCAAAACAGTAGACAGCAGGCATGGCTTCCAACTCGATTTTCATTTGAAGAGTCTACAAATAATTTCCTTTTATACTTAAGCCTATTTTAGAATATTCCAAGTCGCGGCTAAAGTTAATTTCGCCGTTTATCGTGGCTTATCTCTTAAATTATTCTGCTCCAAGAAGCACAGTTGAAAGCAATATTTATTGCTCACCGACAATGGTCGCAGTGCGTTTGTATCTAACTGGTTCATTAAAATTTATAGTGAACTAAGAGTATTGCAAATTGGCGTAAGTAGACTTCCGTCTTGTTCGCCTTAATGAGTCCGACGACGTGACTGTAGCTTTTTGGTTTTAAAATGAAATATGATTCAAGTATTTTCATGATTCCCATTTATTATTTGCCTCGTGGAAGTTTTCTTTATTACGAACGTTTTTTGCCCAGACTAAGCTCTCTTCGTTATTTCTCAGTCTCATTTAAGTTTTATTGCTTTTTCTATCACCGATATTAAACTTAGCAAACTCAAAATTATCTTATAAATAGTGATTGAAAAGTTCTTGTATAATTCTTCAACACACATACTTACCTAAAAAGCGTCTTTTCCGTATTTTGTTATCGACCTTTAATTGTTATCATCCTCTCTTCACATATCCTCTTTCATTCGTTTATCCTATTCGTGACTTGATACAGTGTTAAATTTAAATAATTCAGTAGCAGAATATACCTTTAGTCCGTCATTTTTATCTTGATCTTTCCAAAATTTATATTGAATATACTCTTGGGTGAATTATTCCGTCGAGAGCGCCTCGCAATCTACCGAGGCACTCTTTCTTTAATATTAAGCACTTGGTACGTTTTCTGTTATTGCGTAATCTGATAATATCTCGTGTACTTTTGCGTTAGCAAAGTTCTAGTAGGTAGGCGATTGATATTGATCGTTCAAGTGAAGAAAGGAAATATCCAACGACAAAGCAGAAATAAGACGGAATTTTTCAAGGACCTCTGTGAGAAGTGAAAAGAGTTAAGCACGAGTGACCGCGCCCGCCACTTGTGCGCTTTTAAGATTAAGACTTTTAATCGCGTCTGTGCGACCCTCGCGACGGAGCTTGTGGCAAGATAAAGTACCTTTACAAGGACTTACCTCTTCAAAACTCAGCCCCTCTCCATTGTGCGCTGCATATTAAAGCAGACTCGGCGTCTCTTGTGAACCGGCTCCCAATTGGGCTCGTCGATTGCTTTTGTACTAATTTTGGAATTTTGGGCATGAACTGCTGTGTTTCGATTCCATTTTCATCGTTTTCTCTTCTCTCTGTTTACCTCATGTATCTTTCTTAACTGTGCCATACCACCATACCAGTTCGGCCAATAAGTAAGTTCTTATCCAAGCAAATCAGAGAAAGCTCCAATTTACTTTAGATTTTCCTTATCCGTTTCCTTTACTTCGCTTATCCCCCGTAATTCACTTCTCATATACACCTTTGCTCACTGTTCGACGAGCATCTGCGGTTGAGAAATACGTTATCCGTTCTAAAATAAACAAACTAGCTATTACATTTCTAAAAACCGGTCCAGTGTGAGCATATATCTAAGCTAGTTCAATAAATCATCGCAGTAGCGGAATGAGCAATCGAATATTCATGTATGTAACAAGAAGGAGTTATTAACCGAACATCTAAAGCCTCTTCGGGCGAGAACTTAATTATGTAAATGGCGATACAAGAGCTGTTCTACGGAGGTAAATGCTATTCAATAGTATGAAAACATATTTTAACAGCGACAACGTTAGTGCTAGTCTCGATGAATACAGAGATAATCTTGTTGATTACAATACTTCAATAAAAGTATCTTGATGATGCTTGTCTGTGTGAATATTTTCTCTTAATGCGTAATATTTTCGTACTAATTTAATTTGGCATAACAAAAAACTCGATACAAAGAAACGGTCAACAGTTAAATAAAGCTACAGTCCAAGTAACCTATATGTTCAAAATTGATGAAAATTGGAAAAGGCTAAAAAGATTTTTCAATTTGGCAGATTCAATTCTTGCGAATGTTCCATGTGAATTAGTACACGGCATCCGATAGCCACCTACAGCGCGCGGTTTTATAATTTTTTTGTTCTACAACGTTTGAACAAAAAAGGCAATCTACGTGTACGAGTATGAATACGGGCGCCGATGACCACAATACTTCTGCCGTCAAATGGCTTTACAAGCACTCCTTTACTTCTGTGTAGTGGAGTTTACAGTTGGATTGTTAAAGTTTTACAGCTGCAAGTTAAAGTTGGTCGGTAATACGAGATTTGCGCCCATGAAATCGAGTGTCGCTGAGCTTCGTGTATTAGATTACCTACTCTTTGTGGTTTGTGGAAACGCCACGAGCATTGTGGTTAGAGAGCTTCTCACGGTCACTACAGTATGTCTAATCTTGATGACGACTATTGTTTCAACCGAGGTGTCACTAAGGCTATTGCACCGCTTTGCATGATTATGTGACTCCTTGATATGACGGTTAAACATTTTACAGACATTTACGAATTCACGACCCTAGGTCTGTAATGTACCATTATGTATTTGGGTGTTTGGTAGTTATTTGCGTTATGTCATTTTCTTCCATTGTAAGTAATCGAAGAAATGGAACTCAAATAGGTATTTGAGAAATACAGCCAAATAAAATGCCCGCATTACATAGGTAGTCGTTGTGCAAAACAATAAAGGTACTTTCTTCATTTTGTTATTGAAACTTTTCATTTCTTAGTTTCATAGTAACTCGTGCAAATTGATTCACATTAAGGTTGTGTAAGCGAAACAAACGGCCAAGTGTTGGAAGATAGCGTGGCTATTTTAGGTCCGTTCAAACTATTCCGCAGGGACCACTAAACTAACCAACTTGGTGTTCTGAGACGGTGTATTTCTTGGGAAAGTTCTCTTTGGTAATTTATGCGTCCCCTAAAGCAGTGCATCACCGAAGACTGCAGCCTGAGTGGGCGGCACCCACCATTGTGACAAAATAATGTCTCCTACATAACCTTTTCAGAATGTAACCCTCTAAAAGCCGTCTTATTCCTTTACGACTAAAAGCCAAAGTCACGCCGCTAAGCTCAACAGATGGTACGCCACGATAGCACTGAATAATCAACGCTTAAAACGTCTGGAAAAGGAAGATACGGTAATGTAATATGAATAACAAAACGACAAAGACATATTTCTATTTAGTTCTCATTATTTGCGACCAACAATCATGAATAAATTATAAAACGAGCAGTTATGATATTAAATGCTGATGCAAGATACAAAATGAGGACGAAAGTCGCTTGGCGGGCCCTCGCTCCTATCTCTCTGGTAAGGGGCTTATCTTTGACTGAATAGGCAAATTCTGACAGCTCATATGAATTCGCTTTGATCGAATCTATCGTTTCCCGAAGACGGAACGGATACTGTAACTTTTTGACAAATTGTGATAGAGTCACGTTGTTTCTGGATGATATCAGCGCGTTGGAACGTGTAAAAGTACCTATTATGCTAGCAAAATTTTCTTATAAAGCTCAATGATGCCTATGAATACGTAAGTTTGATATAAATAATCTCTCTCTCTTGTAATCCCCATTTTTTTGTACTGTTTCTTTTGCTTAATTTCTTGTAATCCCTATTGTGTCTATTATGTATCTTATGTATGTGTCTTCAATGTGCGTAGTGAATAAATGTTTTTCTAGACTTCTTCTTCTTCTTCTTCTTAAATAGTCTTTTTTAGGTATCATAATTTCAAATTTCAAGAGAGTGAGTTCATAGTTAGAAACGTAAAAAAAAAAAATTAAATTAAATTTAAACTGTTTATTTCAATAAATTTTCTGTTTTTTTTTATACATAAACTTAACTTCTAATCTATCTACGTAACATATTACAAAACAACCCAATCTGGCAAAAAAGCACCCGCAAATTATTCTACACTTTCTATGAACCCGTATCCGTTACACACAACTTGATAAAAATCTTCTTTACGATTTTTGGCTTGCGAGACGTAAAAAGATACAGCAGAGTCGAAAGACGATCGCGAGATTTCGCGGTCGAGTCGAGCCCAGGTCCAATTTTCCAACAGACTGGCTCCAACTGATGCGGTCCGACGCGACAGGCGCGGACTCGCGATTAATTACTCCGCCAACACCGGGGCTTCTTCTTGTGTTACAGTTTTTGCGATTTTCGACGAGGTGGCAAAAGATTACGGTCAGTGGGCAATTGCTCGTCGATTTTAAAAGCGTCCGCTGTTTTTGGACTTCCTACTTATAAGGCGGACACATTTGCTTTAAAAATATACTGTTACATTAATCTATGGTAAGATGAAGTATTTAATTGTCAAATGTTACGTGTTCTAAATTCTACCATGCAAAATACAATCAAAGTTATCTCTTTATTCCATCAGCAACTAAGCCGAATCACTCGTTGGGGAGCCGTGGTAAGGTAATGGTTAGCGATGATAAGCCTACATAGACGATATTTGCTATTGTTATTAGAGAAGAACGTCACATTCCCGATCGATTGTCTCTATTTTAACATCACTGCTTGGCTTAAATTTTATTGATCCATGAAAAGCTTTTACAATCTAAATATATAAAACTCAAAGGTGACTGACTGACTGACTGACATAGTGATCTATCAACGCACAGCCCAAACCACTGGACGGATCGGGCTGAAATTTGGCATGCAGGTAGATGTTATGAAGTAGGCATCCGCTAATAAAGGACTTTGCAAAATTCCCACGGGAACGGGAAAAATCGGGATTTTACTTTTTAATATTTCTGCGCATACGTCATGCGGGTAGACATAGACATAGACATTTATTTCTCAATATCAAATTACAGCATATTTTACATGTCAAAATAAGAGAATTTCACATTGAGATCGTCAGAAAGAATACAAAATAAAAATAAAATGAAAATCAGGAATAAAATGTAAAAACTAGTATCCAATAAGTCGCGAAGCCAGTCCTATTTATTATTTGCCCCAGTTTAAGTTAATTTAATCAACACTCGCAAACCTAACTCTACCAACTTTCTTGAAATTAACGTGATACAGTGGCTAGACTCAAACCAGTGCTTTGAAAAGTAGACAGTGCACAGAATTATTTATTGCCTGATCTTCTTTTCTGATGTATTCTTTACGCAACATTGGTCTTTTTAAGTAGCACCGACAGAGTTAGTTAAAGATGTAGGTACAGGTAGTTTCCAATGCACACTCGTTGTATTCATAACATACGACTCAATGTCGGGCAAGCATCATAGTAAAGATTCCTCTTTGCATCGTATTTCACATTACTAAAACATGTCCGTTGCTCGAAAGTTAGTCAATATCGCGCTATTTTACAATCTGGATATTTTTTTGGTATCTGGAGTTACTTGTTGCGATTTTCCTTTTGCGCTACAACGTGTGTCATCAAATATCTTCGAGATTTTGATGATACCTCTGGTGTTACAAATATTACTTACGGCGACTTACGGCGGTGAAAAAACTGTTCCTATCCAAGGCGCGGCGAAGAGCGTCATTCAACTTGGTGTTCACGCGAGACCGGATTTGGTCTGACTATCGATTTTAACTGCTCTTCTTCTGAAGAATACCTACCAGGTACTTACTAGACCTTTGCCAAATCAAATATCCCATTTCTACCTGTGTCGAGTCTACGTGAAAGCTCTATGCCGATGCGTGGCTCGGAGCCAAGCAGGCGGTTTGCGCCCCGCTGCCTGCATGTACGTGTGCACTGATTTATGGCCCGCGTTCAAGTTTCGGTGGTCGACGGGGTTGAAGCCGCGGTGAGCTTTCGGTTCATATTTTAGTATTGAGGGTTGACGGATAACTATTTTTGTGTGTTGACATCACCGGATTGAAATATTTTTTGTATATATATGTAATATGTGCACCATTTAGAATTCGGCATACTTAAAAGTGTGTGACAGTTCAGGTAGAAGTCGTGTATTTTGTATAGTATAGGTAGGTACTTACTTTCAATTATTTGGTTGGGCGCTCAAACAAATATGTAGTCCGACCTATAGCTACAGGTATTAAAATTCGTTCCATTCGAAAATATTGTGGTGTCTTCATACAAACTTGTATAGTTGATATTAGCTTGAAAAAGCATACGGTAGTATTTAGCCTTCATCAAAGTAAACACGAACCCTTGACATAGGTAAGTAGAGTACATATTAGAAAACGGTACAAAAACAATGACCAACGAATTTCACATTCACCCGTGCTAAACAAACATCGGTAATGTCTGGACAATTAACTTTAATGTTTGCTTTGGGTAAGGTAAAGGAGTCTATATTGCGTCGTGTGTTACCTGTAATTGAGAGTTAGACCGTGCTTTGACATGCAAATGTGGGTGGACAAGCAACATGTGGCGCGGCGTCACACGCTCGCAAACGTAGCTCGACCGAGAAATCGGTTTATACTTGCTTGAGGAGCTAAGTTTACGAAGGGGTGCCTCCAATATGCTCTGCTTCGGATATTTCTCTCTTATTATTTATTTATTATTTATTTATTTAAACTTCATTGCACATACAAAATGTATACAATTGGCGGACTTAATGCCTAAAGGCATTCTCTACCAGTCAACCATAAGGCCAAACAGAAAGAAAAATGAGTAGGTGCATCAATATCAGAAAGAAACTAGGTACAGAAATACAAGGAAGATAACAAATAATCCCAAAAGAGGATAAATTTACATAAACGTACATAAAAATTATATAAAAGATAAACATACGTAAACTAATACATACATAAACCAGCCGCACGAAGCAAAGAAAAATATGAAGGATTCCAAATCTACGCGACCTTCTCAAACAAATGCTTACGCAGCAGCTTGGTTTCTTATCGATACCGTCTACATATTTGTTGTACGCTGTTATTAAATTCCGGTTAATGTCTGCTAGTTCTGTTTCATTGTATAGGTACCTACGTCTTGAATTTGAAGATCATTTTAATAATCATCAACTTTCTTGGAAAAAGGGTTGAGAATGATGATGATCCAAAAAAAGTTAGCCTACAATATGTGTCACCTGTTAAATTATTATTATCAGATGGAACCCATCATTACCTTTGTCTTGTAAATAAAATTCTTTGGTTAACGCAACACCATTTTAGTCAATATTAATGCACGCAATCGAGTCATTACAATTTGTAATTAAATTAATCACATTCCTTCACCTTTATATCTATGTTCAAACATAAGTATATCGCAACATCAGACGAATTACAGTTTTAAAAGCAGTTTTATTTTAAGTTTTCCACGGCCAACCCTTCAATCATTGCACTTCAGATTTGACAGCTGGCGTTTGCTTGACATCATTGACAGGGTAATTAATTAGCTGTTAGGGGTGCGGTCTATATCGGCTCTAAAATGGGGGATACCTTTACAATTTTCCTGAATCGATTTTCCGTGTCGGGGTAAAATTTCGCTTCTGTAAGCATTAACAACAAAAAGTAGAGCCGTGGGGTTTTTGATACCTTTTCAAAGGGGTGAACTTTTTAATCTCATTAGATTCGTCATTTTAGCAGAAAGTTAATTGTTAATAATGGGCTCATTTTAAACAAACCGTGGGTTAACTCTTTATACTTTAACTAATGAAATGAGGAATGCGTAGAGTACCTACTCAAGGTCCTTTAAGTAACTAACGGCTAAGAGCAGCAAATAAAAACACTTTCTATAAGCCATCACTTTCTACAAACACATTTGGAGATTAATGGTTCTTATTGATCCGATCTTCAATGAGAGATGAACATCGATCATGCGAGTGATTTATGCTGTGAATAAATCATCATTCAATTGTTGTTTTATCTACACTTTCATTACAGCTCATACCAATTTGCTTGATTTTTGAATCAAGCTAAAGTTCTTGCAATTTTATACGAGGCTTCATAAAAGGGAGTTGTTTTAAGCGCGTAGGTATATTCACGGGGTGTAACAGACATCCTCTTACTTTAGGTCGAGGCGAGGCGTAGGGTCCTACGCATTTCCGATTACACCGCCTACCCCCTTCGCTTATTGTGGACACCCTCGCCTCGATTTTTCATAGGACTCCCATCCGCTCTTGAACACACTTGATTTGCAAAGCACGTACGCACAAGCACATCGCCACTTAAAAATGTAGCTGGGTAACCTGAAATCAGCTTTATGTCTGTGTTATAGGTGCCGTGACGTCGGAAAGCTTATTTCGGCGATGTCTAGACGTTATCCGTGGCTTATTCTACTGAAGATGTTTTGCTATACAGAGAGTCTTGCCTTATTGGGAAAGTAAATCGAATGACGGAGCGTTCGTGTTAGCTGCTTGTTAACAAGAGGGAATATAAAATATCAACTTCAAACTAGAATCCATGTTGCATTTCAAATATGTCAATTTGATTTAGAAATTTACATCTGTTTCAAATTCATGAGTTGCTCAATGTTAAATTTGTTTGATGTGCTCAGAATTTTTTGTGTCCTCCGTGAATAAATGATAGCTGATACAAAATGTAAACTATTTTTCATAAAGTTAGTACTCGTAGGTACCTAATATAGTAAAATTTGAGCTGAATACCCTAATGTCAGTACCATATTTTTAGTTTACGCGTAGTCATGGTAACGGGCGTAACTTTTTGCCCTCTTTTGGACTTAACCCCTTGTTCACAACTTTGCGGTATCAAATTATATTGGGAGTAAGTTCTGGCAGATTTTGTATGAGTTGTTGACGTTCAGTAAATTCAGTGTGAAAATTTGTGGCAATTTATTATCCCCAAACTGCTTTTTGTGAATGAGTTGCAGGTCTTACTTAAATTAAGGACCTTTATACGTACCTATAGATTTAACATAGATTGATTAAAAATAAAGCAATTTATGAATTAAAATGGATCCTCTAGATGATCGTGTACGTTTACCTTACTTTAAAATTCCGGTACTTATTAGGACCGAAAATGATTGAAGAAGATTAATTATTTGTAGTTGAACGGGAATTGCTGATGTGGGTGTTAAAACTGCCAAGCTCAAATGGGACTGGGCTGGCCACGTCTGGCGGATGCATCCGGAACGGTGGGCCAAAAAAGCCACAGAGTGGGTTCCACGAGATGGCTGCCGGAGAAGAGGCAGACCCAAAAGGAGATTGGACGCATTTGACCCAGTTTGGCGGGAGCTTGCACAGAATAGAGGAGAGTGGCGAAAAAGAGGGGAGGCCTTTGCCCAGCAGTGGGACACTTCATAGGCTATAATAATAATTATTATTATTTGTACAACAAATCGCTTTTGGTACAAATAATTGACTCTTCGAATAATGAATACAATGATGGATCTCACAGTAAACCTACATTTTATTACCAAATGTGACTAATAATATAGACTTAATAATATTATGTAAAGTGAAGCCAAAAGATCAATCCTGCATCGGATCATTTGTTGCTGCACGCCAACAAGCTTACGTCATCTGCAAACCACAAACCATTTCAATTGCGCTGAAATGATTTGCAAGATGTTAGGGGAGCTTAAGTGATAAACCGGTTAGGTAATACTGATAAAAACATATACATATTATTATTATGTGAATACAATCGTTTATCTTGCGAAAATATATGTGCAATAGTAATGTAGAGTTTGGAGGCTAAAGAATTGCCTACATAAAATCATACGACAAAGAAATAAGGATTTTCCAACTTTAGGTACCTAAATTATTGACTAAAATTGCATGCAGATTTAAGAGTTAAAATATATCTTGGGACATCTTAAATGTGAAAGTGCAGAGTTTTACGGTCTCCAGACAAAATAATAAAACTTTATTTACACAATATAATTTCAAAGTGCAATATAATAATATGACAACTTAGGACCTGGGCGACCGAGCTTTTGGCCGGGTGAAAATAGATAAAACCGAGTTTTCTCAGATATGAGATAGCTTTATCGATTTTTTGCCCCCGTAAACCCCTTTATTTTAGAGCCCTTTCTGAGATCGCTTGGATAAATAAATAAATAAATAAACAAACAAAAATTTTGCGCCTTTAAAATAAAAGATAATAACTAAGTAAGTTCCACTCATTCATTTGCAATGGTGTTTATTAGGTACCAACTAGTGTACTGATAAAAAAGAAAATGCATTAAAGTAGATTAAAAAGTTAGGCAGTAGCTGTTAAGTTTTTCTCGTAGGTTAATGTTCCCGCCCATTAGCAGTCCAAACACATTTATTTTTACTAACTTTCTCCTTGGCTGCCTGCCGAAGATTTTTTGGCTCCATTTACTCCTGAAAAGCAATATTAAAATACAAGTACCTAAGTGTACAATCTCATTAATGCGCTAAAGTTATCTCTACCGGGAATAGATGTAATTATTTTGATGGATTTCTATTTTTATGACTAAGAGTTTTGAATATTGGGACTGCAATTTATTCATTTGCTCATGAAATCGTTTATAAAATCAAAACCAAAGATATAGTTTTCAATTGAAACTGTTTCCCGAGACGTGTGCTGAGTTTCGTAGACATTATTATAGTTTCTGGGTCGGTTGGCGAAATTCATTCACGGGGTATAAATAAAATTGCATCCGGCTAAGTTAAGCTTTATAATGGTAAATTATTTTAATTTTAGTAAGTACCTTTCTTCTTGTTGTAGTATCGTTGTAGTAGTAAAGTGGGTAGCGTACGTCAGTAATATCTTCAAAATACAGAATGACCTCAAGTAACCTTACCTGCTATGTAATCTTAATTGTTTTTTTTTGAAACAATTGACGCAATTTTTCTCAAGCCTTGATTATGGCTGTATCAGTAGCTAGAGTCATGTTTTCACTATGTTTGTGTAATGAGGTAATGCGCGATCGATCCGACATCGACGTCAAGTGGGTAACGGCTTACGGTATATTGTTCTGCGGCTACTCAAAGGTCAACGGGTCAATTGGAAAGAAAGTATCAAATTACTGCTTCTAATACTCCGAGCTTCATTACTTTCCATCTGGGCTTTGAAAAACAAAGAAAAGCATTTCAATTTCATATTCCTTTATTCGTCACAACATTCAGTATTATATTATTACTTTGTACGGTCGCTTTCTTACTTTTTTACATACATTAGAAAATGCCTACCCCAGCGCGAAAAAGGCGTGAATGTAAGTATGTATGTATTAGAAATTGGTCTAATACAGATCTACAATAAAAATGAATAATGTTACTCTTTAATTTTATGATAATTTTAAATATTACATTTTTTTCTGAGAATTATGTGCCACTTTATATACAAAAGACGAAATATCTAATTTCACATGCAATTTTGTGTATTATTTTATTCCATGATGTTAACCGTTCCAGATAAACGCTCAAGTAACTTATTACTTGCCCCTTTCGCTTGTTTAACATGAGAAAATGACAGGAAAGGACATCATCAGCTGACAGACAACGTCCATCCATCACCGCGAACGTCTGCGAAGGGGTCATTATTTATTTGGCAACATCATCATCATTATGTGATGCGAGATGGCCTGTTTGGTATTTACGTGTAGAGCTAGCGGATATTATGTAGTAAATATGTACCGATTTCCAAGTTCACTGAGGAGTACATGATACCAAATTAGATGTAGGAAAAAAATCGAAACTCGAAAGATTTCCCTACGAAATTGAACATAGAGTCTAAAATATTATCCAAAAATAACCACTTACCCAGTATACAATCCAAAAAAAACATGCATATAATTTAAACAACAACCGTTAAAGTCTTAAAACATTTCTTCCTTACTAACTCTAACTAACTAACTCAATATGTTGTATAAATCGCTACCAATATTTTTATTGTTGTGGGTAAGTATTGAAATTACAATAGTTTTTACGAGTATCATCTCATTATTTTTCTTTAGACGACTAGCATTTGTAACGTTCTCTGAAATAAATTCCTTTCTTTACGTAGGTACTTCTTTACTTGCGCCAAACGAACCGAGAGGGTCCAATTACACCGAAACGAATCCGCTGCCCATAATTTGACTGAGATCACCGTCATTTCGTATTCTTAATATTCCATTATATCACTACTTGGGAAGCTCGCGTGACTCACTCATGATTAGATACTCGATGTGTTTATAATGGAACGAAACCGAGTGCATCGTCAAATAAAAATAAAATAAAAACTCGAAGGCACTGTAGCATGCACGCCGTTAATTCCATTTTTTTCATGAGGTTTGGTCTCTTGTCTTGATAAGAAGTAATGAATATACTTTGCTATGAAAACTGCACGCTCATAAAGATCTTATACCTATTTATTTATTAAAATACAAACGCAGTATCTGCGACAAACTTCGTCAGAACTAGACCCACAAAAATAAAATCCGCAACAAGCTTCGTCAAAACCACAGAAAAGAAATCCGCAACACACTTCGTCAAAAAAAAACTTCAGTTACTGACTTACAGACAAGGCGCAGCTAATACCACTGGTCTAATTTGTGTCCCTTGAGGGGGCTAGAGGAGCATGTAGAGAGTATTTTGCATCGTGTGATTAATGCACTATGCCAAAGGATGGACAGATAGTGGAAATCGCTTTAATCAAAATTTAATTGCTGTAATTACGGACTTGGAAATGGTGATAATATATCGCAGATAAGGAAACAATAAACTTCCCTTAAGAATGATTAAAAGTCTATTTAAAAACAATAATCAGCCAACTGTAACTGAGATATCAATTTAATAAATTAAATTATGCTAATAAGCTTGAAGTTGATGAAATTGTATACAATTATAAACCAAACAAGATTATTATCATAATTATAACGTGCTTCCAAACGGCCCTGTCGCTTATTAATATTTATAGTATTAACATGACAATGATGCACGTGCACATTACTTAGTACAAACCAATAGTCGTTGCTTTGTACTAAGTAATTTTAACGAAATAACGTTTAAAGTTAACGGAAACGAAATCACGAACACGGAACACTTCAAATACAATCAATAACGATAGTTCAAAAGTAAGTTCTGGTTTTTCATATTCTAGAATTAGAACGGAGGATAACGGGAGGGGTAAACGGGAAAGAGAAAAATAAATTATGAAAGTGCAGAGAGCGAGCGAGTCACCCCGCATGTCAGAGGGCACGTCATAATCCTTTAGCCGGCCAGATTAACATTTAAACAACTTTTATGTAAATCACTCCGGATCAAACCAGTTTCATTTTTTAAATCGCTCGTTTGGAAAGACGGCTTTTTTAATCTCATCGACGCTTTTGAAAGTTTGTTAGAGCTATCGAACTGATTCGGCTCTCCACATTTTGCTCTACGTACTTCTTTTACTTTGGGCGTGATTAATAAAACGCCCGCGTCGGCGTTTCCACATTTTCGTTAGACGACCTCGAATCAAGGAAAATGGACGGGGAGATAAAAATCTCTATTTGATGAAAGTATAATAAGGCAGCGGGAAAAAAAATGCATTTAATATATTTATTTTCTTTTTCTATACATATACATATAAGTAACAAAAAAATATCTATATTTGAAATGTTCTAGTATTACTTCCAGCCGCCATTATTCTACAAAAGTTTTATTTACACTAACGTACGCACTCCTCATGCATATTCTAACCAATTAGCTAGCGGTCTACATCTATTCGATTCAAAACGTCGTAACTGAATATCACGCTATAAAGTTATATGACGTTTGTTAGCATTTGCACCATCCACCCCTTTATTTAACCCCGCCTTTTTATTTACCTTCACTGGTATTAAATAATGGTATGAGGACAACTATTGTTTTTCCGATGTAAGTGCCGCCCCTATTGTCGGTAGCCTTTGATTGTGCGTACATGAAATCGTGATTGTTCGTTGGTTCATTTATTTATTGAGTAAAATTTACCTATGTACAATTTACCGTTTTCTACCAACATAATTTCATGCACAATACGGGTTATTACTCAGCTACTAAAACATAAACTTTAGAGTAATTCAACCTCTCTAATTCTCTCTCTATTATGACACTTCTGAAGTCCGCGAGTTAACAAACTTAACGAGATGAAACAGGAATGACGACTTTGATAGTAAATGACATTACGTAGTATTAGATTAAGTGTGAATAATTCAATACCTAAATAATAGGGATGACGACAGGGTGAAGAAATCGAAATTCTAATTAGTCCGTCAGTCAGGTAATAAAAAAATATTAGACACGTATTTTTTGTTTTATCAAATTAACAAAGAATGACCAAGTTAAAACGCATTAAAGTTGGAGAGTGGGGGCTAACTACGTCACCGTTAGGTATAAATCGTACCTAACCGTGACGTCACGCGACATTTCAACTCAATATATCTCCGTATAAGTTTGATTACGTGAAAAAAGAAAAAAATACGTGTCTAATACCTTTCAATAATCTTCCTGATAGGCTAAGGAAAAAAAGTTGTCGTCATCCCTATTAGTTACTTACGCATAGGATAAGCTTTCCTCGGTGTGAGAAGGTCAATTCATGTTACAAGCCGTCGAACTGTCGCTGAAATTTTTCGGAACTCTTCAAAGAAAATTTCAGTTAATTTCTCCTAAAAGCCGACACCGGAGTAACTTTTTGATTATTTCACAGCCTACCACATCATAGGGCAATCCCTGGGGGTCATGAAAGTTCGTCCCTTTACGGACCTAAGTGCTCCGGCTAATGACTCATTAACGCAGAATAGAAGCCTCTAAAACTACTTGTAATATTAAAGCTGTTTACTTTAGGGAATAGGGGATTCTCTGAGGCGAGCAATAACGTACGTGGTTTTAAGGCATTATAAAGATTACACGCGAGATATAAAAGGTTGGAGTTATTAAGAATATTAATTGAACGCTGCCGCATTTTGATATCGAATTAATTATAGATTCGTTGATTAAACTTTCACCCGAAATATATTTTGGTAGAATATTTTTCGTTTTTTTTGACACTTTTCTTAGTCTGAATGTGTCTGAATTTATGGCTTTTAAAGTACGTCTTACTTACTTTATAGTTCTCCTATGCTATTTGTCACTACTTTACACCGAGAAAAGAAAGATCCTGGAAAAAAGTGGTGGATTGTGGTGTTATTTCAAACATAGCCGAAAATACACATATCGTAAACGTTGTTTGTAAGTATACGATTGCATAAATAATCTATACTACTAATAAGTATCATAAATGCGACAGTAACTGGCTTCTATCTGTCTGTAACCTCTTCACGCTTATACCACTTGACCGATTGATATAAAGGTAATTTTGTATGTATACTTACTTAGTTGAAAGCCGGGAAAGGACTACATTGGCTACTTTTTATCACGGAAAAACGCATAGTTCTCGTGGGAGCACTATAATATAGTTATACGTGGACGAAGTTGCTGGTTTACAATAATATAGAGATTTCAAACCTTGCGCGTTCTTGTTCAAAGAATATAAATCCGACTCAAATTCAGATAGAAAACTGCATTCTGTAGTTGTATTGAACGAACTGTATTGACGGCGTCGGCTGACTGATTGGATCGCGCCTTTGCCGGCGTGCGGAATAACACGTCACTCAAACACATCCATAATAAATTCAATTTTCTTCCCCCGCACCGTCGAAATGACGACCGGGCCGGATTAAGCGTCGTATTCGCCTTTTGTTAGCCGCAGAGAACCAGCTGATGTTTTTTCATCGCTTTTTTTGGATTTCCCGTAGTTGAGCCCCAAAGCTGTCCGCGAAAAATCAAGCTTAGCGCTTACTCTAGTGAAACTTTCAATGTTAAAATGCATAGAATCTGTGGAGTAGTCTAAAAAGTTCCATCAGTAATTTAAATAGCAAAAAAAATATCAAGTTATAGGACTATATAAACAACACTGAAACAAAAAAGGATTTTTAGAAATGTCATCTGTATGTGTGTACAATACACACATACAGATGTCCGGCTTTAACTTGAAAACTACTAATAGTCGGATTGCCACACAATTTGTTATGGGTGTTGGTAAATTATAACACGGATCATAACGTTATACAGGCTATAGCAGGCAGGAAAGCGATTATAAAATTCCAAGTCACGAATTCGCGAGCAGAAGCTAGAAGGTAAAATAAATAACAGAATCACTTCTCTTTATTGTGTTAGAACCTGATCCGACGGTATAAGTTACATTTCTTTCTTACACTATAGCATTTTACAATGAATCGAAATAAACAATTCTAATCTAAACTGCATACGCCACATTCTTATTGGATACGCAGACTTGATTCTGAGAAGTCAGTAGTCTCGGCCACAGGGCCAATTAAACCATGTTGGCACAGCGTTTTGTTTTTCTTCGAGCTCTAACTTACAATCAGGTAGCGCTACTCGTATTGGAGTTTTATGGTCCCTTAGTGGAAAGTTTACGCATTGAATCGAGTTACGTATCTCCTTTTGCGAAGCTCCTCAAATCCAATTTAAGGATTGTAGATTTGAACGTAACAGCGACAAGTTTTCCAAGTCTTCTATTGGATATTGATACTTATTTTGAAGTATAAAACAATCGAGTCCCTATCTTTGTTTTATATCTTGCATTTGCATACCAATATCAGTGAATGTAATGTAATAAGTAAAGTACCTATATTTTAACTTTAATCTCATACCTGTAGACCTTTCTAATATCGGATTCCATAATGGTGTCCTGTCCCACGAGGTTTTCTAGGCGTATGCCTTTACGCAATAAAAACACAAGAAATAACAACCGCATCAGATATTATTTCTTTGTTTTAAATATAATTATTTAAATGGCTAGGCGACTGTTGCATCGAACTATGCTATCGATATATAAAGAGAACTATGAAACCAAATCTGTTTGAACTTTGTTTTATTAATTCTCGAGCTAGGCAGCCAAAACGACTCTTATAAAACAGCCATAGGATTTACTATAGTTATTTAAGCTGTATGTAGTAGTGTTACAAAGGTCACCTGATGGTAAGCAGTCACTGCGGCCCATGGACATATGAAATCAGGAGATATGGATTGCGTTGCCGACCCTGACGCCTAAGATGGAATGTATGCAGGCATCGTCATCATGATTATCATCATTTCAGCCGCTAGACGTCCACTGCTGAACATAGGTCTTTCCCAAGGCGCGTCACTCAGACCGGTCCTGTGCCACTCGCATCCACCGCGTTCTCGCGACCTTTACAAGGTCGTCACTCCATCTTGTTGGAGGCCTACCGACAGCTCGTATATGTAGTATGCAGGCATGTATGCCAGTAATTTCACGGTATTGTGGAATTGTATTCTTAGTACAATGTAAGGGTTCGGTCTCACATTTAGTTTAAAGGTTATGTTATTAACTAGGATACTAAGAGCATAATATATTTCTACTTCAAATAATACTCTATCAACCAATAAAAACTGCATGCATGCATATCTGTTTAGTAGTTCAGGAGATTTCCTCTAACAAACATAAACATAAAGAGGTAAAAAAAAGTATTATAAGTGGGGAAAAGGAAAGACAAACACACACGTACCTACTGGTACAGAAAAGGAGCAAGTTACCATCAACTCGCAAAGTTTAGTTGCCCGAGCAGCGGCGAAGATCGTATTAAAATTTGGATCTCAGCTGTGAAAGTTTTTGTTATTACATTCCGTTTTTATAACTTTAATATCAATTTGATAACAGTTATAACCTGAATCGATTAAAGAATCTTGAAAAAAAAAAACATAATCAATGTGTAATATTCCTGGCGCTCATTAAAGTGCAGTAAATAATGGTATATTATCAAACCGATCGCACGTTAATTGGCCGCGTAAAGGTTGTAACGGTCTTTGGGAAGGATGCTGTAACTTAACATAAATTAAAGGTAAAAGGTGGCAACTGCAATGGACCGGTCAACTTGAAGGGTTCTGAATTCATTTAAAACGGGAAAGTATATAATAAACAACAATCATTAAGTACCGTCCTTAGTTTACGATGACTGAGATTTTTAGTACCGATTTTTATAAATCTTAAAAATATTTGATGAATATTTGAACTCACCGACATACTCGAAACTGAGTCATGCAACAAAAAACTGTGTGCAAAATATATTGTCACTGCAGTTTGTAAATACAAAATTATTAATTAATTAATTAATGTGATATGATCTCGTAAAACTAGGTATATTTTATTTTCATTTTATAGAGACTCAGTTTCTTTTTTCAACTTTTTCAGCTTCCAAAATTTCAAAGTTTTATATCGTTACTAGCTGACTCCGCGGACTTCGTACAGTCTTAGTTTTTTTTATAAACCTCACGGAGCCCGAGACTTTTCCAACGAATGCAAAACCGTGGAAATCGGTTCGTGCGTTCTGGAGTTATAGCGTCAGGAAGGAAAACCCGACTTATTTTTATATATATATACGTTACATTATACGTTACGTTACGGTTACGTTATATTATTACTATTAATTTATTCGCTTACAAAAATTGCTACACAAGTTATCAGTACAGATGCAATATAAACAACAGTTCGTTTTTCTATACACCTGAAAATAACACATGTGTGTTTAACGCCATTCTTAATAGTCATAGTTTAAGTCATATTAGCCATACGATGCCGTGGTGGCCTAGTGGTTCGACCTACCGCCTCTCATGCAGAGGGTCGGGGGTTCGATTCCGGCTCGCACCTCTAAGTTTACTTATGTGCAAAATTCAATTTGAATTTACCACTGAGCTTTTCGGTGAAGGAAAACATCGTGAGGAAACCTGCACACATCTGCGAAGTAAGTCAAAGATATGTGTGAAGTCCCCACTCCGCACTGAGCCCGCGTGGGGACTATAGCCCAAACCCTCTCATTATGAAAGGAGGCCTGTGCTCAGCAGTGGGATGCAAAGAGGCTTTAGTAGTAGTAGTAAGTCATATTAGCCATACGATATATGACTAAAATGCGGGTTGCTCTTGTAAGCGGACCCCTAAGAGCTACGTGCGAGTGTACGGCCGATTTGCATGCGTAACACGAGCCCGAAACAACCCAAATTATCTCAAAAGGTTGTGTTTTTTTTTACGTTTTCGTCACGCACACACCTACCGGTTTTGTGGGAATGTGTTTTATTAATATTTGCTTTATAATCATCGAGTAATTTTCTTATGCGTTTTGTTTTCATATTTTCTTCTGAAGGTTTTAGTATTCAGAACGCTTGCATACCTGAAACGAGCAAACAATCAATGACAAGATAGGAATAAAAAAAACTCATTTTCTAATTCAATAGTGGAAGCTACCAATAACGAAATAGCTGTATAGAATACAAAAGCAGTACTGCATTTATTCATATTTATGACTACCTATACGTCCACAAATCGATCTGATAACTCAAAGGGCTGTTTATCAAAAAATAACAAGCAGGATCATTCATTTCGACCTTAAAGGCCCGCATAATTACCTTAAAAAGTAAACGGCGGTGTTCTTTGAGAGCTAGCCTAGCCTTTCCTGGCAACATCTTGATATCGCTGACAATTCAATACGCGGCTTGGCTACATTACAAATATCTCTGGACAGTTCGTAGGACGTAAGGCAAAATCGTGTTCTACCGGCTGCTAAGTGACGGAATCTCGGGAAGAAATCAATTAAGTGCAGTATTTACATGAAATTTCACTATAAAATCCTAGTTAACCATGAACTCTTAAAATATGCTGTATTGGACCAGTCATTTAAAATAAGTACCCAATTTATTATATGACTTCTATATGACTATTATGTGATGCAACCGGACAAATAAATATCTTCGAATAGGAAAATTGTGAGACTAATATTTTTAGGTGTACTTGCTTAACTTTTTTTCAACATCATATTTATTTATCAAAGCAATAAAATAGACAAAATTTACTGTAAGTAGTAAGTTACCTAGGTACATTTTAGACCGTCAAATTACAAATACATATTCGAATGTAATTTAAAGGTATTTAGTTTACTGACTAAACCTACATAACATCTCACATACCGATTATATAGTTTTAGATACCGTTAGACTTAACAAAATCGACTGAAGATTTACGCATGCTTCAAATGTTGTTCAATAGTATGTACGTTTCTTTCTAAACTCGACACTTTCTTGTTTCAGGTAAGCGTCACCAGTACACGTACGACACTCAGCGTAATGTACGCTTTTATGCCCAAGGGCCATCAGAACTCTTTAAAACCTGTGGCGTTCCTTTGATCCTAATACGACTATAATAGGACCTTTAACGCTCCGGCCGTATAAATTCCGAAGGACCAGAATCTAATGCAAAGTAGGAAATGGCGGTCGACGCATTTATTGCAAGCGAGGTTTAAGACGATAAAAGCCGTAAACTGTAATGACTTCCGGATAAATGCTCCAGAGGATTTATTGCAATTTGGATTCTATCACAGACTCAAAACTTGTTAGGGATTTCCCAGTGTTATTATAATTAATTTGACATCATATGAAATCAGTTCAATAGTTATTGTTAGGATTATGCCAAGTGATTTACTTATTTTACTTCCACCATCCACCACGATAGCCTATTTACGGCCCACTGCTGGGCACAGGCCCATTTTTCTTATCTTCTGTGATTAAATATTTTTATGATACAGAATATGAAAATGAAAAATATCTTTCCCAAGACTATACCTACTGCATATCTTTAAATGTACAACACCAATTTCTGTTTTTTTTATGATTTAATGATTAAATATTTTTACTGAGGACATCAAAGACAAATTAATTTCTTTATAGACCAAAAAATAAACGGAAATTCTTCAAAATTAGTCATATAGCGTTTAACACTTCTATGACACTCCTCGCCGGTTAACACGACCTAACTAAAAGGAGAGTTCCTTTGATGTACTCCGCCACGGCCGGTGGTCTGTTATACACTGCAGAGCATTGAAAAGGAGCTGGATTCTATAAAGATTTTCATTGCATTCGGCCCGTTTCCACTGCCTTTGAGTAGAGCTTTCTCACATAATACGCATATGGTTTCCGTCCCATTCATAATCCATAACGAGATCATAGTGAACAAGCATTGTGGAACGATTATGGAACGTTTTATAGCGTTATCGTTCTCAACGTTTTATGGAATGTCGTCCCATACCATACAGGTTTCGTTAAAATAGTCTTACTTGCTTGTAGTATGTAGGTACCTGTTATATTCAATAAATATACCCGAACCGGCGGACTTCGTACCATCTAACAGTCATGCGTGACGTGAGTAGTCATTTGCGGAAGGTGGCGAAAGCTAATTTTAAAATCAGGATTTATTTGTTATTTTAATGCTTATTATCCTATTCGGGGCGGAACAAATACAAAAAATCAAAGATCATCGAAATCGGTTCAGCTGTTCTTAAGTTATAAGTGGTGTAACTAACACGACTTTGTTTTATATATATATATATAAGATAAGATAAGATATAAAATGTATATAGGACTAACTTCTCCCGCAAATTCATCGCGTCGTGCGCGTCGCGTTAGTATAATTCGGTACCTAAGCGTTCCCGCGAGAACTATGCGTGTTTCTGGAATAAAAAGTAGCGTACGTATGTCCGGGATTTTGGAACTACCCTCATACCGAATTTCATCTCTAAATCGATCCAGTGATTTAATCGTGAAGAGGTAACAGACAGATAGACAGAGTTACTTTCGCATTTATAATATTAGAATGGATTCTTTGCCAACATAACCATTGCCACCTTCCTTCGGTACGTACCTAAATCGATTTAACTCATCGCTGCTACTTCTTAATTATATTATCTAACTTATAAAGAGATTTTCATTTAAAGTATAGCAGAAAGTGTAAGTGTGTGTATGTTAAGCATGGCTCTATTTCAAATGATATTCTAACATATTGTAGATGCTTACTAACAAGACAAGTTTTCTTACATGACCTTAAAATAAATCACTATACTTAATGGTGTTTTGATTCTCGTCTCGAAATTTAACTCAACACGGTGTTCTGTTAATATATCTCGATACCTACGTGTATTTTTTTTAGACTCGCGCGAAAATCGTGAAGCTTGTGAAATATTGGCACAATTTGGTTTCCATTCCCATGCAGCGAAGCCTTAAGGGGATTTCGCGCCAGTGAGACGTTTACAAGAGCCCTAACAATGTTATTCTTCGTCTTGACAGGCTTACGGGGCGCCGGCCGATCAATCATCGCCGAGTGCTGCGATAATCTGGAAATTATCGAGTCGACGTATCGATATCGATGAAATATTAACATACAACAGTTTTGCAGAATCATTGCTATTCTATTGGGACTATTTTTTCAAAAAATTGTATCATATTTGAATAAGAAGGTAGGCAATCTAAGCATAAAAAGACAACTATTCCATAACGTAATCAAAAATGTTTAAAAATACGACATCCATTCTTATAAATTCTAAGGAGTAGGTAATTTGATATTATTTTCATGCAAATTTATGTCATTAAAAAGTAGAGCTACCCATGAATTTGAAACTTATTACCTCAGAACATTTGATACCTTCTTACGCTTTAATCATGGCACTAATGCATAATTTATCAAAATGGAAGAAACAGATGATTACTAAATTACCATAAACGTTATCGTGGGGACGAAGGCATCAGACATCACTATATTTAAGCCCCTTCTCTGAGGGGATTTAATCGGGATAATACATGTGTCGCATCTTATTACCAATCTAAGTGTACGAAGAGCAAACAGGTTACCCGGCCCTCCTACAATGCGAGTCAACATGATATCACTTACGGGACCTCTTCTCACAAAGTATATTTGTATTGACAAATTCTTTTTCATCTTTCAGCGTCCGCTTACGTAAAGGTTTTATTTGCACGAACACTCGATACTTCATAACTCTGTGTTAGTTGCATCACTATTTTGTAAATCAAAATGTCAGTGTCAAAATGCCATTACCGCGAAATTAACGTCATGTTGGAACTAAGTAATTAACTATAGTTGATTATGAGTAAATTAGACACGTCAAACTTTAGTAGTCTCATTCTCGTTATAGTGCGTTATGTTTTTATTGTCACAGCGCGCTTGTAAATTTGATGCGGCGAACTCGTAAAAAGGGAGACGTTGTCGTCGGAGCCATATACTTAATGTGACTGTGAATTGGTCTCTGATGTATCAAATAAACAAACGCAAAATAGCTATGTAATATTTTTGTTTATGTTAAGTGACAAATGAGGTGGTGGAACGAAACCGCGCGCGCTTAACTAATTAATTTATTGTTTATCAAATTTCGTTATGAAACTCGGGGATTCGACTAACGAACGTTATGGATAGCTCTGAAGACGACACCAGTGTTTTACAGCGTTCTAGTAATAAGTGTGAAGAATTCCTTAATTGATATAATAAATTAATGGTCCTCCGGCTTATAGCGGCGCGTTTGTGATATCGTGTAAGATTAAAATATTTATTGATGCAGTAAAGGTATTCTAATTGCTGTTTTATGACTAAATTATAAGCTGACTCCTTACGTGACCGCCGTTTAGACTTTGATCCAGTTATTAAAATCGGTATCAGAAAGAGGTATCCGAACTTCGCTCCATTATAATAAACTGACTGAGGGTTGTTGTACCTAAAAAAAAATATTAGCCTCTGAGTGGTACATAAAACTTTTTAAGAGGGTCAAAGAGTACAAGTCCGCAGACTGTTCCGATTCGAGACAGAAATAGGAGTTTAGTTTAGCAGTCCAAGAAATGCACTACCTTACCTACCTCGTGCGCACTGACGACGGCCAGAACTGGAGGCGCCACATGGAACATTAAGCTGCCTGACGCCGGGGTCTCTCTGAGAGACGAGCTAATGAGAGACTCTCATTAGTTCATCACCTGAGGACACCTCTGTCATGGCCTTCGTAGTCTTTACATTATTTTTTATTCAATACTTTAGCGACTACGTTTGTTGACATACCATATTGACATCTAATATTCAATTTAGTAATTTCACACTGTATTAAAATATTGTTTCATCATAAAGTATTTTTATGGGTTGTCTGTGTGACAACTGTAATTAGCATCACTGTGGCTTCAGCAATCATCATGCATATTCTATTTATGCAAAGCAAGCTAACAGGGAGTGGACACATAATTATCGAAGTATCATTAACATTATCTAATTTGACAGAGAAACTAGTAATTTACTTGCTCACTACATTTAAACTACCTTTATAGTGTCATTAAGAAGAAGCTTAGTCAATTAGACGTGAATTCAAAATATTATAAATTCAGTTTTTAACTACTTGTAACTTTTCCCATAAATAAAAACTAGTGGCATTTGTTTTGAATATTTTATTTCCACAAAAACATAGGTAGGTATTGAGATACAACTAAAAATTATAAGTATGACAGCTTGGTTGTTCGTGTGTTCGTCACTCAATCACTATTTAAAATGTCAGAACATTGTCAGATTTTTTTTACATCTCACGAGTATAATCAGCTTGGACAGTTTTGATTACCTGTCGGGGTGAAACTGGTAGGATTAACTTAAACCAAATGAAACAAGGAAAGGTCCTATTCTCATTGGTGCAGATTGCGAGCGTTACGATTTCATCGCTATTGGAGGATTTGATTTACGCTGGCGCCGACTTATCTGCGGTGAAATCCGGACCTCAAAGATAAAGCGTATAAATCACATGTCAGGCGACCGCCTTACGTACGAATCGTGAATCTGCCTAGGACGTGGCATCATTCGACAAAATCTCCTCTATCTAACAAGCCTACCGTAGGTATATTTCATTTAATCGACTGTACATCCATAGCTACTAATATTTATAAATGTAACTTTGTGTTTGTTTGTCTTTTCACAACAAACGGAGTGAGTTTGTAACTAATTTACGTTTTTTTAATACAGTTGCTCAAAAACATTTCAATACCGGTTTAGAATGCTGAAAGTTTTACCCTCGCCTTCGCTCGGGACTACAGTCCCGAGGGTAGAGATCTTCTACTATCTAAAGTCCCGCGCCTTCACATTTCAAAACGCTTCAATGTATTTAAAAAGCACCACCAACACTCTCAACACATGTTTGCTTGCTGACACAGCCATCAACTATGCGTTGAGAGTGTTGGTGGTGCTTTTTGAATAATAATAAAAAAAATGGAGCGTTTTGAAATGTGAAAGCGCGGGACCATAGATAGTAGGAGATCTCTAGCTAGGTATGCTCGTGATAAAATAACAATCTTTTCGCACTTGCGTGGAGGATTGGAGCGTGATATAGGCCACATTAACCGTAAATCAATCCTTAAGTGGGTGAAAAGGGGGGTAGAGGTTTAGTATAAAATACAACGCAGACGGAGTCGCGGTAAACGTTTAGTTTTACGCATCACGCAAACTATTTTCGTCATGAGGGCACAGTCTTACGTACGAATCGTGAATCTGCTTAGAGCTTGCATGTCTATTATTCACGGTAGATCGCGACTTTGTTTTGCTTTATTGGGTTAGCTACTTCACGTATCTTATTGCAATGTTGCTTTGATATCGGCATCGTATTTCGTTACTAGGAATTCTCTATTCACAATAGCATTATTGATGAGTTATTATACACATTCATGTAAATGTTTCTACTTGATAAATTTGTTTTGTACAATGATTTTTATATTACATAAGTAGTTTGAAGTTAACTCGTTACTTTGTGTCTTTTCTTTTATTCACTCCCTTATCTAAAATTGTGGAGTCCTTGCGGATACACGTCGATTAGACCCATTGGGATATTTTGTGTAATTACCCCTCTCCATGCAGCTAATCCATTGCTTCCTCCACCTTCACTAATAGGTTAATGATGGAGTGCAATGGCAGTGCTTTGAAATCCCCTGGTTCAGGGTAACCGCTACCTAGGAGTTTCATTCTGAGCCTGGCGAGTGCATCACAGTCACACAGGACACAGGTCGCATTGACTAATTTTCTTATTTTTCATTTTTATTTTAGTCAATTATTAAATCAAAATACCTACCTTGTAATTATCTTCTATCTTATATCTTTCTTATTATATATTTATAAAGATATTTAACAAAAAAAGGCCTTTACAAGTTGTAAATTTGAATGCATAAAAATAGCAATAGATAGCAATTGCCGCAATGCGTATTATCTACACCGCATCCGTTCGTAGATGCATAATTATGTAACCACACAGGCGGCCCTTAAATAAATACCTTGCCAGGGCTGCAATTGTAATATCCAATGAACAAGACAAAGGCATAAGCTAAGTATAAAGCAACCGTGGCCTGAAATTACATAGGTAGCAAGTGAAGTTACGATCAATTGTAGGTAACTTGTAAATAAACAATTTTCCCCGAATAAACATACCTTTCCTCTTCTTCATATTGGAAGAGAGATGTAACTTTTAACTGTTGAAATAATTTAAACAATCGGTTTAGTCTTTTTTGTTAAAAAGTTGCAAACAAATAAAAAAATCTTTCCTATCTGTTTTCAATAAGTATACTACTTACCGCAATAGCAATTACATATAGCAATTTAAACATAACTTATTCCATACACGTAGTATTTATTATAATTCCTGAATGTCTTAGAACATAAGAATATGTTTTTTTTAATAAAAATAGTCCTTTCGTAAGAACAATACAAGAATAAACGCTAACTCTCAGGCTAGATGCAGAACTAAGAATTGTACGCAAGAGCAGAGTCAACGTCATTGACCATCATCCACGTTTACCTTTTCATATACTCTTCAACTTTTTCCAGTCCACACAAAGCTACATTTTGATGATAAAATCGCATTACTATCCGAGTTAGTTTTTATGAAGTTATGATAATGAAATGAGAATGGCCGCTTACCTTTTATTATTGCGGGCGCGGTGGGTGGATATCCATTTATAGCGGAGTTAATCCCAGCCGTCAGAGCGGCCGTGATGTCTGATCCGAGGATAGATGTACGTTTTTAGATAAAGCGACTGCGGTTTAGTTAGGGTTGGGAATTTAAGGGATGTCGCTGGTTAGACGGAAACGGAAAATAGTAATCTTTAATGTACCGGATTAAACTTTAAATATAAATAGTTACTTACAATTCAAATACTTGCAGCTACTACTACTACAGCCTATTTGCGTCCCACTGCTGGGCACAGGCCTCCTCTAATCACGAGAGGGTTTGGGCTATAGTCCCCACGCGGGCCCAGTGCGGATTGGGGACTTCACACACATCTTTGAATTACTTCGCAGATGCGTGCAGGTTTCCTCACGATGTCTTCCTTCACCGAAAAGCTTAGTGGTTAACTCAAATTGAATTTCGAACATCAGTAAACTTAGAGGTGCGAGCCGGAATCGAACCCCCGACCCTCTGCATGAGAGGCGGTAGGTCGAACCACTAGGCCACCACGGCTTTTTTTTACTTGCACCTACCATGATGAAATTCTGAGTAGGGTTTTTAAACTGCAATTGGCACGGGGCCCTCGTGGTCGTGGGGCCTCTCGCGCTGAGAAATTGTAGGCCGCTCTCAGCAGGGAATAGAGTGCGGTTGGTGCTGAAATACGAAAACTATAGCTATGTCTATAGGTAGGTAAATATGGTGTTTTTTTGTTCGTTTTTCCGTTCATAATAGGAGCTCATTTTGTGCTAAGTATAGACTATAAAAAAATATCAAAGTAAATCGTTGCGTGCGTGATGAGACATTGTAACTGGCCAGATAGGTACCTACGCTTAAAAAAAGAAAATGATGCTTCAAATAACGAATGTCGGATGAAGACCAATCAAAGTCTAAAAGGTCATGTGAATAGAACACATTTGAACACATTAATAGAGGTGAAAAGGTAAGTCGGTGATGTAATGAAGTTGTTTAGGAGTTCGGAAGTAATGGGCCCAGGCGGCGGGTCATTAGTGCCTCAACACTCGCGATAAGATAAGTTTCCACTGTTTCGGCCCTTTCGGCCCCTTTATTCTTATCGACACGTCAAAATATTTTATGTCCCTACAATTTATTCGGGTAAAAAAGCTCAAGGTAATTATTACTTTGTAGTGTGGGAAGCATATTCTGAAATTACACCTAATCTCATTTTAAAAAGGTAAAAAAAGACTGTCATGCTACGAATTGCGTCGGTTTTGGTTGATGGTGACCAATTAAGTTTTTAAGGGTGACAGGTGTTATTGTTTTATGTTAAAAATGACTGAATGGAGATGCATTTATGCTTGATGGTATTTTAATATCAGCATAACCTTTTCGAAAATTAAAAAGTAAAATTGGGGAGTGAAAGGGACAATCCCAAGCAAGGGCATAAAAGTACGGCTATCACTAGATGGAATATACAAATTGGGTAAATTGAACCAACGCACACCTGTGTAGGTAACGCGCTTCAACACGTTACGTTAAGTACGGTTACGTTCTATTTCCGATGGCAAATTGCATATCAATGTTAGCTCGTGTGATTTCACGCCCTTAGCTTTTAGAGTACATGACTCACTAATCTCACTATGTATGGAATAGACACTTAAGTAGAGTATCTGAGTAGAGATATATGTAGATGAGATTGGAGCGGGATCGGGTGCTGGATCACTAAATAAATATAGAAAGTAAACCTTGAAATTTTTATTCCACGCAATATGCCTTTCGTTGCGGCTTCTTGGGATCGCGATGGAAATTTGAAGTGTTTCATGCCTAAGTGTTTCGTTTAAAATTAGAATATTTTCTTCAAAATGATTTCTCAAAAGTAAAATTTCTTTGATTTTGGATAAAATGCACATTATATCTTACCTTCTGCTGCAGTCATCAACATCATCATCATCATTTTAGCCGAAAGACGTCCACTCAGGCCAGGCTTCCCCCTTAGCGCGCCACTCAGACCGGTCCTGTGCCACTCGCATCCACCGCGTTCCCGCGACAATTACAAGGTCCGCTGTAGTATCACCAATAAAAGTAATTAATATCTGATCCATTAATTTTAAAGTAAAAAAAAAGAATCAATACTTGAACGAAATACTTATGTTCGTACATTTTTCGTTGAGTTTTGTGATAGTAACAGAAATAAGTACATATTATTTTTTTTGACACGTGAGAAAAACCAGTTACTTTCTCGAAGCTAATGAAAACATCTCGGAAGCCACAAGTAGCCATCTTGGTTTAAAGAAGTCGTGAGTTTGTTTGAATGCGAGGTTTATCCGAGATCACGACCTTTTTAGTTCACTAGAAATAAGAATACCTAAGTATAATACAACTTTGAAAAAATGTTAAAATAACTTTTCATTTACTACAGAGCGTTCTGAATACGAATAATGTTAAACGTGTGTAGCAAATTTGACAAGTTACATACATTTTCCGAATGACTGGGACCGATTTTCAGGTCATAGACTAGCTTAACTTTAACTAGGTAGCTTTAGGTACCTTGATAGGTACCTAGGTACCTTACCTATCTATCTATTACATTTTATTTCAATGTAGGCGCCTTACTGAGCAAAGTTTGTTTGAATGTCATATGTTTCTTCTAATCTGAGTATCTATCAGTTACTTACTGAGCTACATAAGATTCTACCTATGCTAGTTAGATGATTTAAAGCCCAAATTCACGTTTTATCTTTAAACTAGTAACATTATCAAATTTTTCACTAAACAGCACTGCTCGCACTGTTGTATTCCGGTTAAGAGAGATATTACTAGCAATAGAGGCATTCAATCTTAATTCTCGGGTTGGCAACCCATTCGAAATCTTATATGATCTTATGAAGTTATGACTAACATACCATCGAGTAGCCTGCTAGCTCATTTGAGAACCAAATGCCGTAAAAAAACTAATCTGTATTACTCATCTGGTCATAAATGTTCGTAATTCGTGATAGGTTTTTCTTTGATGTAGGGGTGTCGTTCCGTGCAGACAATAATAATGCACGTGCTAGTGCGTGAGAGCCCGAGGCAATCGTTGTATGCGTATTTCTTATGCTGCAGTGAGCCCGCTGAAATATCACTCGATCATCATTATTTTGACTCAATCGCGAAATTGCTTAACGTATATTTAGCCCAGGCTGCATTTAGCATGAAGAAAGTTAACGATGGTGAGTCTGTTAAAAATGGTGTCGATCTGTCATTCTACACAGAAACGTAATTTTCTGCATATTGAAAACCTCGACTCGACTGCCGTATTTTATCGGCCTCATCTTGGTTAACTTTCTTGTTGCAACCCAAGCTTAGACTCCTACCTGTGCCTCGACTTCACTGCTGAGTGGACTCCTTTTTTCGGTTAACTGTAACATTCCTTCATCTTAGATGATAAGTTATAGCCTTAAGAATTATTGTTACAGTATCGAAAATAAAGATTTTCTATTCTATTCTATTCTATTCTATTCTACCTACCTACATTACTCCTATGTATAGGTTACTAGTTATGTGAAATAATCCGATAATTTAAAGAAAACATCGATGGATCTTGATCTGCTTTCATACGGTTCCGTCACCGCTACAACAACATAATTACTTCCCATGTACACAGACATCATACGAGGTCTCTCAAATATTTTAAACGGCAGGTTCGTCGTGTCTGTGGTTGTCTTATCAGATATACTAACGCTAGCCGATTCCCCATTACATTACGTCAATATACGGACCCGCCAGAGGCAGAACTATCAATTTCGTTACACATCGACATCAAAGAGATTTCACTTCGATCGGGGACGAATAATTGACAAAACCTTTATATATCGACGTAACAAGAAAGCCCTTCTATCCGCCAAATAATGACTATGGGTACTCTCAAAAGCAACCAGTGAAAGGTTTTCTTGAAATATTCATAGAAAGCCCTAAAGAACTACTAAGTGGTAGAAGAATTCACGATTTACATTTCTGTATAAAAGAGATTTTCTTATATTCCCCCGCAAAGTTACTCTGGATGCTCCTCGAGTCAATTTCAGCATTATTACCTCTCTAACTTTGTTATCAAAGTTGATGGAAGCCCTTAACCCCATTAGCAATGCTATTTTGTGCAAATTCTGACTTCAATGATTCCCCCCAATGATGACCTCTTATTTTTAAAGAGATTTAAACCTTTTGAAAGTTTTGAAAATTCGTATTTCATTTGCACTTTTTATAAAATACCGATACATGGAACACAAGTATTTACCTTAACGATTTATGAAAAAAGAACATCCGTAAAAAAACCTTAAGTAACTACGTTACTTACTTATAGTTATTTTACAAGGCATTTGGTATTTCGATCGATGTTTAATAATCATAGTAAATATACAGTTATTTCAATGAAATCAATCATTGCTTACGTACATGTTTTTATTTATGTCTATAAATACAAAATGATTAATTTTCACTTATCTACGACCGAAGTGGCTAAGAAGGATCTAAAAGAGACTAAATAACTAAATTGTCGAGTCTCTGACTTATCATTAAAATAATATACACAAAAAAGAAAACTCCATTAAAAACTTTGAAGCAAAATAAATATGTGAACAGATGCGAAAACTTTTCTGCTCTTTTGGGATTCAGGTAGGAGGTATTGGTCTACACCAAAAGTCTAACAAAAAAAAGTGCTACTAATAATTTAAAAATAAAGTTACAGAAGAAACTAATGTGTATAGAAAATAAACCTTGAAAAAATTCTAACACAAAAAACACCTAAAATATTCATGAAAAAATTCCTACCTCTAAACTTATTTGCGAAGTAATTTGCACGTGAAAAAAAATCCAAACAATTTTGCCGAAACGGTGACCGCAAAGCGAGTCGAATTAATAAACACGAGAGGGCTCGAACAATTTTAATTAAAAGTCCCGTGTAAAGGAAATTTACAATCGATGTCGAATCGATTCATGCGTCCAATTGTGTCAAAGCATTCCGATTAAATTAACCACCTGCTTAGCGAGAATGATGGAGTCTCTCCGTCCTTTTCTTCCTGCGTCTTTTCCGTATGGTAAGAAAGAGATGCGTGATGTCTCGATAAAATCATCCCGAAGGAAGCGGTGATGGAGCGAACATCCGGACCTATTGTGGGTAATTCCGTCCTTGAGCGTCTTCACTAATTACGAAAAGCCACGGACAATTAGTGTGACATCTATTCTTTTATTTTAATAATTAAAAGAGGAAGTTTTATCTCACCCAATGACAGTTGTATATGAGGCGGCGGCTCCTGGAGTAGATACGGTATAAAAAGTGAAAATTAGTTGGTTTAAAATGAAGCTTTTCTATACTACGAAGTCAAGCCGAAGATTATTATGGGCCGTTCATACGCAGTTTGTTTTAATCAATATCAATTAATCATTAACTAAGATTGATCAAGTTATTTTAAGACGTAGAATTTATTGAAAAATCTTAATGACATTGATACCATCTTTTTATATTCATTTCAATTCATCAAACAACATTATCCAAAAATATTAGTATTAACTCAAATTCTAAGCATTGACTATTAATGTTGAGTATACCTATAATTGACTTGTATATCAGTTTCCATCTATTGCTATGTATTCTCTGCCAATGTGTAAATATACTTGTTGTTGGTGTACCTTTTCAAATAAATAAATAAATAAGACGTTAATTTCAGGCACATGATAGATTTTATAATAACTCCTTAGGTAAATGATTATTATTATCTGCAGTTTGTAGTAGTTACTTATGCTATTATTAATCATGATTATCTGCAGTTACTCAGGTCAATAGTTATGCTTTTAATGATAATGTGTATACTATCAATGATGTGAAATTGTTCATCCGGATGACATTATTTGTTTCTGTCTGAAACGTCAGCAAATGACAATTAAAAGCCGTAGACATTTTCACGTCAAAGTATACTTACGTCTAGACGTTACGTTTCGCTGAAATAGCTGCAGCTTATCGTTGGTACCACGACCACGCTAGGCACAGCGTAAATGACGCGAGGAAGGCAACGGCGAGCAATTTGGCAGGAATTCCTGCCAGTTTCAAGCAATAAGACTGGTTCCTGGCGAAAATTATTTGAATAAAGAACATTAGATTCGATTTTGTAATCTTTTAGTAATTTAAATGTAAGCGTTGTAAACGGCCAGTGTTGATTTCAAATTAGTAGTTAGTAGTGGCCGGTACCGCAACTTCTATTATTTTAATAGTGTTCAGGGTAGGTAAAGTAAGTACTAACAGTTCAAAATAAGAGTACCGTTTAGATATCCTCGGCATTATCTGGAACCCTTGGCTGTACCCTTCCGAAAAACCGTTCTTGGATCGAATTTCCCCATCCCTCGTTTGTCACGCCTTCTCAACAAATACAGCAAGGAATGTGACATCGGCGCTGACTCTCTGATTGAATTCCGCAGGAAAATATTAACTTTATTGTTATAAGTACTTAGTTAAAGTAAATATAGGTTAAGTTCATGTATTTTTTTTTTGTATCATCATAATTTACTCATGCGGTGTTTGCCTGTTATTAGTTGTACATTATGTAGCAGATAATTATCTTTTAAATCTTTTAGTATAAGTTTATAGTGTAACAACTGTTGGCAGACCTAATAAAATAAAATAAAATAAAAATAAAACAGTTTTACTATTTTAAATATTGTTCACGCACGCTGAGTAAATTTTAAATTTTTAAACGATGTTCACGTAAAGTGTCTTGCAACATAGTTACCTACTTAATCATAACAACGCATCAAATGGTTTCAAGAACTTTTACAGTTAAGTAAGTCGATTGTTTCAACAGTTACCCTTATAAATACACGTAGGTAGCAAAACGCCTACCGATGTAGACTCTGAAAACAACTTAAAGAGATTTGGCAAGGCTTCCGCTGAGTTCGGATTGGCATTACAGTTCGGAACAAAGGCATTATTGAGAGATGCCAAAACATTTGTGAACATTTTGCTCCATCACTAGATGTGAAACGGGGGCACTATCGTAATTGGGATTGTGTATGGAATGTTTTAACACGAATTGTTATTTGACTGTCAAATAATTTTATTAGGAAGTGAAAATATAGATTAAATGTATAGCATCGATAGTTATATTAAACAAGGAATGTTGGAAGGAATGTCTTGTTTGAAGATTTTCTTTTCTGTTGTGTTGTGTTGTTGTGTGTTCTTTTGTGTGTGTGTGTGTGTATTTATGAATTTCATACTAAGCTGACAAGATTTTCATTTTTAAGAAATCCATGGTACCTATTTGAAATCTGTCATATAAAAGAGCTTATCCTGTGAAACGGTTTGAAAATGACGTCATTGAAAATAATCAAGGGTCGGAACCATCTCCACGCGAGTTTAACTCGCTTCTTGGCCGGTTTTTTTGTTAAAGTTTCATTACAATTATAGCGTATCAATTTCGTTTCGTTATCATTAAACAAAATTGATGAATCCAGGTATTGAATTGAAACAGCCTATTTATTACTCACTTCTGGGCAAAGGCCTTTAATTACACAAGGGTATAGCACGACACAACTTAGAAGGCGCGCGAATTAAGCAATAATGGGCTCTGCGTCAACGGCTTAAGTGCTTCGCAGCGCGCCTACTAACTTGTGTCGTTCTATACGAATTCTACTGACATCAGATCAATCGGACTATACATCCCTTAAATGTGATTTTAGTATGTACCTATATTTGTATTTTTATACATATTAATGTAAATGTAATGTAAATCTATATGTTTAAATTTTGAAAAAAGGCCTTCTGCTGAGTTTGTTGCGGCGCTTCTTCTCAAGCAATAGGTCTAGGAAGCGCTGGTAGATTCATTTCTGTTAAATTCATTTAAAAGTGACTTGTAAAAGTGCCCAGATGTGGCCTATTTGCTGAATAAATATTTTCATTTTCATTTTCAATGTTTTGTGTTTTTAAAAACGAAAATACAGCTTTAACACTAAGGAAAAATGACTCCACAAAAATGCCATTTCCTTTCATTCCCGTTGAAACAGTAAATACAGGTACGATAAGGATTATGCAGCCAAAGTGGCTGCCAAGTCTAACCTGCATATTGCAAATATCGTCGTCTCGCTCTCACTCGGCTTTAATATTTAATGCTAAATGCGTCTGGCCGCTCTAGCAATACATTTTTATTTTTACTGCGACTACCTGACTTAAGCGTGCTATGTTCGTATGGACGAAAATAAAATTGATCTCTTTTATCACACATGCTCAAAGTACGATCTGTCCTTTTTATACGCAAAAAGGACAGGACGTTATAGAGAGAGATTTACACACATTTTTAAATGACGCAATAATCAATAACAGTTTTTTTTTAAAGCTTTAAAATACTTAATGTCTTCTAACAATTGCAACGGAAGCAATAAACACTCGTCAAACCTTCAAAACACTCAAATATTTAATAAATTGAGTGCATTGAAGACGTTAACATTATTCTACTTTTTAACAAAATTACTGTGTACCACAGAAATTTAATAATACTACATACATAATGGCCACGGAATCACCCGCCTGAATCTAGCCGGCGCGCAACTCGCCCCCAACTCGCCCTTACCGTCATTTGTTTCATCCGGTGATGGAGAGTGAATCATTGGCATACATTTACAGGTGTACAGAGGTCCTCTCACCCACACAAATGTCCTCGCACGCAAACATTGACACTTCATTCGAATTGTGTTCGAAATCGTGCTTTTATAGGCCGTGTCCGCCCTGTGGTTCTACTTAAAACAAATCGATAACATTTATTACCTGTCTACAGCACGAGATAACGCATGAAAAAGTTCAGCTACCCATGTCATTACGGACGACGCACCCTGTGTTTATATATGCCGTAATTACTAGTTTGACATTGCTAGCCGCCATTTGCCGCAAAATCCATATATTAGGTCTATTTAAAATTTAAATTCATAGGTTTGTTTTCACCGGCAAGAAGCGAACGGTGTTCTATGTTCGAAATAAATAGGAGTAGGACGCATAACTCTTGAGAGGACAGTAATAGGTAAAATCTGTGTTAAAACAAATAAACCAAAAGGAACTTTTGTTTAATAACTTAGGTACCATTTGTATACGGGGAATTTACCTTGCCTTATGAATTTCAGTACAAAAATAAATACTACCTATTCGTTGACGTCTAGTAATTCTACAATGTCGTCGACGTAAGTCAGGGTTTTTTATTTTAAATTTAGACTCAGTACTCAAAAATAATCGTGGCCAGCTACTGTTTTTATTTTTTAAACTGTAGATAAGTTATGTTCAGAATTTCAGATATCTGTTGAATACATTGCCATCCTCCATTTATCAGCAAGTAACCATTTTAATAAATCCATTTAAATGTCAAATTCATATGTTTTTAAAGGTGAAAAATTAATGATGTTTAAAGATGAAACAATAGGCACAGCATATTGGCCTTTCATTTTTATTAGGTAGCCATGAAATATTACTGTATTGGATATTCTTCAACAAGCAAGTTATTTTATTACAAAGCCTTTTATGTCTGTTATACGTTAGCTATAAAGTCTTCTTATTTCAAGTTGTATTTTTATATGGTGTATATTATTGTTTAATGTATAATTTATTTCTCAATAATAAGTTATTTTACTAATTTAATGTAGTAAGCAAGAAAAGAATCAGTCTAAGAAAGTACTAAAGGTAACAAAGTATTTCAACATATCTAGTACAAAAGAAAACATTACTTAGAAGTTCGGGATAGGATTTGAACAAACCACCTTCAGCAAGAGAAGCGTCTGTAGTCTGTACCTGTGTATAGTACGAGTAGCTTTTTAAAGCACTTAATTTTCTCTTAACTTGGAGTTTGTTTAACGGCATTAGTGGCCGCCTTATCTTCTAATCCTAATTGCTTTTTATTTAGACTTAATGCGTTTCAAGATAATTCTAAAACCAAACAGTGGCCACTTGAAGGCAATAATTCATCGTTCAAGTACTTATGCGAACCATAGACGTTCTTTTAATATTGCAACATCAAAGACTATCGTAAAGGTTTGAATGGTTACTAGGAAACCGGTTTATAGGGTTACCGCTTAGCCATCAAGTTAGTTTGTTAGTGTTGAATGACAATGTAGGTTTCATGTTCAGACGAGTTGATAGGATATTGCATATTTCTCAGAAACATTGTCCCTTAGCTGCTAATGGTGCAGTGTTTCTACACATACTACAATTTAATATGTATAAAATTTCTGCAATGTTGTATTAAAATGTTTGCATAAGTCTAGTAACGGTTCCTGAAAAATGATATACCTACTTAGGCTAAATTTTAAATTTTCATTACTTAGGTGTTTTAGTAACCAGCTAAACTGAGAGTCGGCCTTATTAAAATGTCAAGTTGTCATTGATTTACTCACCTATTTGATAATCACTGCGATTGCAAAAATCTTGATTATTCGTCTTGAAAATTCATCTCAATAGGTCCAGCGGTTTAAGCGTTAAGAGGTAGGTAACAGACTGACAGAGTTGCTTTCGCATTTTACAAGTTTGGTTTCCACATTCAAATAAATTAACATCTAGAAAATCACTATCCCAACCGCTACGTAATTGCATATAATAAATTGGATTATTAAAGACACTACAGGATTTAAAAATGAACCCTGTCTTAGCAGAATCACGAGCTTTGAGCATAGTCTAGATTTCAAGACAAAGACGGTTTATATCTTTTCTTATGCATAGCAATGTGCCGGCGGGATCGGATTAACTTCGTTGAGAGACCTACAAATTAAATTGTTGAAGAAAAATGAGATGCAAATTCGGGACGGGAGATAAGATAAACGTAGTTTTAATTTTGCTCTCGCTTTTTGGTGTTCATTTTAACATTTTTAATATAAACTATACATCTATAGCATATTTAGGTACCTAAGTCATTACGGTTTCTAACCTACAGTTTTTAATACTATTCTGCAAAATAACCACCACCCAGACAGAGCTTTTTCACTAGATACACTGTAAAGTAAACCTTGTGAAAAGGTGAAATTTCTGGCACAAGGGCATTCCATCTTGGGCCTCAGGGTAGGCAACGCATTCGAGATCTTATGGTTTCCTAATGGGGGATCATAGGATTTCGGTGTCCATGGGCCGCAGTGACCACTTACCATCATTGCTGTGCGCTCGTTTGCCTATACCAATGATATAAAAAAAACCTTTTCACCAAGTTTTAGATATTGTAATAATGTGTAGAGTTAATATAAAAAAATTAGCAAATTTTGCATTGATGAAAAATATCGCGAATTTTTCCATATTCAGGATGAAAACCAAATAAACAAATTTTGAATTTGAAATCAGCCTTGTACTTTAGTCAAAGTATCATTTTCAGTAGTCAGAAGAAAATATTAAGAGAATATCTTGCATTTGTGAACAGCGACCGTAATTTAATGCGTGCTGTCATTCATCAGAACCAGTTTGTACTGGATTTGATCTAGACACGTACGTGCTCAGCCAAATCGAAACGTTCAGTTCACTGAGAATCGGTTTCAACTGAGCCGTGAAACGTGAACAAGTCTTGCAGATGAAGTGAGTTCTCTGTATCAATTCAAGATCCAATTATAACAACAAAGCAATCTGCTAATAAATAGTCAAATTAAATGAAATTAAAATAAAAAAAGACATAGCTGAATTGTAGCATACTATGTATGAACATGGTGAAGTTGAGTGTTACGACAATTTTCCAATATATTTTCAAAATTTAATGAAGAAGTAGGTACGCAATTATACGTATTTTCATTAAAATCAAATATGACAAGATGAACTAAAATAAAACTTAAAAATGAAAGTTCCAATTAATTTACTAAAACATAACGAACACAAGTAGGTAATTAAAGTGTGAAAAGTGTATTTGTAAAATATCAAGAGATAGGTAGATTCCCGAAGGACAAACTTTACACCCACTTAAAAGTCACGAAAATATCAAAGAACACTTAACAAGCTCTTAAGTTTGTTGTTAGTGTAAGTTTGCAACGAAAGTTCCTTGAAGTGTCGCAATTCATCATCACCTCTTGGAATTTTGTTTTTAAATGTGAAAAAGATGTACCTTTTAGAAATCAATCAACCCATAATTTATCTGTATATTACCTCTTTACGCTTTAATCGCTCTGGGCCAACTATAAAACAGCAATAAAATGATTGTAAATACATAAAATGTTAAATCAAATAACCCATTTTAAATACGACGAGTTAACGAAATACGATTTATTATAGTTACCTTAGAAGATTTAATTTTATGGTTCCAATCTTCTATTCTAAAGAATAAATAGGGTTTTTATTTATTATCTACAGCGGAATAAAGCTTCCATTACGATTTGGAATATCGTTATCACAATACTTAAATAAGTTCAAGTAGGTACTACAATATTGGGCGTAAAAGAAATGTATCAAAATAAAGCATGACTATTATATACACTCTGCACATTTTGGACAATATTTTCATATTATGAAATATATTTTTCTCTTTTAAACTTTATGATAACTCTAGTGACCGGCTTTGCACAGGTAGTAGAGCAAAAAATAAATACATTAAAAGATTTCTTAGAACACTAGATTAGTGAAAATGGAAAGAAAATTCGTTCAATGATTTTCGATTTCCGCTGACAGCCGCTGCGGGTAGCTTTACTGTGATTAATTATTATGATATTTTTTTAATTTCATTTCCACAGAAATCGGTATATTACCGTGCCTGCATATCTGAGGCATTAAAGCCATTACGGGTTAAGGGTGAGGATAGACCGACCTGAGACCTACCGGACTACGTGTCAAGTTCACCGAGGTCAGACTGTCACGTGAATATTACGTGGACTACTTACTGGAGATTAAACATTTACATAGATAAATGTTAGGTGAAAAGCTGAGTTGATTGACAAGAACATTATTAATCAGGTGGATGCATAAGCATAAAAAGAAGCGCCTTCAATAGATTACTAAGAGTATCCGGTGAAGGCCCGAAGTAGGTTAAAGTTGAGGTACATCATACTCAATTGTTTTAGTTAAATTCAAGTCGATCGTTTGAGTTTAATAGAGAATGTTTATTTTTCACTTCAATAAAATTGCTCTTAATATTTAATACCCATAAATTGAGATCAAATGAAATAGAGTAGACAGATATAAATGACATTAAAAACTCATAGCTTTATGAGACAGAGACCATTATTTTACGAATAGGTGCAGTAAATTAAATCAAACATTTATCCTTGTATCCAGCCCTTAAATATGCATGCCCGTAATCGTAAATATCATAAGCCGTGCGTATAAAGTACGCGCCAAGCGTAAATCTTCGGTCTGCTCGTAAAACGCAACCACATTGTGCACGTCAAACCACACAGGCAGGCTGAAACGTCGCAAGTCGCAACGGGACACTTTTTTACTCTTTTCCCCACATCCAAGCGATGCGCCTCAGTTTTTCTTCACTTACAGCCTTTTGCATTGACATAATGTATCGATTGGAACTCGGTTTTAAGTTTCAATTATTTTGGCGTTAAAAGTGTAAGGTAGTTCTAAATCCGTAAATTAGCAGTCCGTGTTAGAATACCCGCAATATTGGAATAATCATCGACTTCGACAAAGTGTGAACAAACTTTAGTTGGAGCCAGTTACTACATGTTCCGTGGTCTTTTTTATTTTTTTCGCTACCATTAACCGGTATAAAGTAGCCTTAAATCAAAAGTTGTTAACTTTGTTACCTCTCGTCATTAAAAACACTCAAATTTAACGACAGCGTAGTTTTAAGTTACAGGAACCCAGAACCACAAAAAGCGGTCAATTCCAACCGAAATAAGTAACGTTTGACATTTCGGCTGAGCAGTTAAAACAGTAATTACGGAACCCGTCTAACGTTTCCCCGGGGTGTTCTGCTGAGGCGTAATTTACGCCGCGCGAGGGGTGCACCAAAAAAACCAGTGACATCTACATGTCCCACGGATCCGACGACGCGACTCATTTCTAAGAAGACAAATTACGGAATCCGTCGGAGAAAAAACAGCAATTAACCGCTGGTATAAGAATAACCACCTATTTCGGTTGATCATTTCGCTCGTTATTTCGGGTTGTTTACGCTTTTTGTCAGCACGGCCGGCAGTCGACAAATTTTTGAAACTCATATGTCACATCAAAGGCTTTTTGTGGATGCGTTTATCTGATGGTTTGCTTGAGTTTGTTTACTCATTCGTATAATCGATCTTTTAAAACTTACCTTACTAATCGTACAAATGTGAAATGATGGATTTTTGGTACTTAATAACGCCAGGACGGTTGTGTGGATGAAGTTTGGCACGGCGATTAACTTATTATAGCCTGGTATAGCACAATGTACTTAATTTTCATCCCGATTATGATTTATATGATTATGTGCATTTATCCGATAGGATTAGAAGATTATAGACATAATCCTGAATAAACAGAATAAAAGATCGTGGTTCCTGGACAACAGATTATAATTAATGACACTTGACACATTTTCATTCCCGCCAAAAACGTTAGTAAGCTAGTATAAAATGCAAAGAGGTTGATATTCAATTAAACATTAGAATTATTTGCAATGAAAGAAATGAAGTGCTCCTAGTATTTAGTACATTTTAGTTTGAGTAATGAATAAAAAAATAAAGTCGTGAAATAAGGTTTAGCCCGTGCGTCGTCTGGTCACGTGACTAGTGGGAACCGGCCGGGCGCTCCTTCCAATCCTCGAGTCTTCAGGTGTTCACGGGGCGGATCTGATATCCTTGTAACAATTAAATAGTTCTAACTTTTTTCTCACTTGTCTGCATTCAATTATCGCGTTGATTATCCAAAAAAAGAAATATTTTAATAGTCTATTTACAGTTTCTTAAGCCGTTCTTCAATTCAAAGCCTGTACAAAAATTCCAAATGGAGGTAGACGATATATGAATACATACATCGTTAAAGCGCGAAGCATTGGAAGTGGCAGTAACAAATACCAGCGAAGCTAATATTAACGCGGCGAGAGCTTGTTCCGCTCGGTTTCATTAAGTTAAAGGTAGTATTCGATTGTTTACTAAAACCAAGATCATAAAATTATGAAATTGAAAAAAGTCCACCAAATTGATTTCATTGGGGAATTGAATCCGGTTTGCACCCCTGAGTCAATTACTTATGTACGAATATTAATTTAACTTTAACACTGAGCATATTGGTGATAGAACACATCGTGAGGAAATCTGCACGCATCTACTAAGTACCTAATTCAACAAAGTATGTGTAATCCCCAATCCAGACTGGGTTCGCGTTGGGGACCATAATAGCCCAAAACCCTCGCGTGATAATCTCGAATTTTCACCTAAAACATACCTAATGTCTATGTAAATATACTTAATAATTATGCATGTCAAGTAGTATAATTTATTACCCTGCAAGTTGAAGAGTAAACCGTAAAACGAGAGGCAGTTCGCGCTTGCACCAATAAAATAATAAAGTGATAAAAAAATAAATCCCTGCACCATGCACGTTTCAAGCGATGAAAGCTTTAAATTGCCTTTTTCATTTCGCCCATTACGGGCAATAATTCGTCGGAAACGCATTTTATTGGTACAATTTTTATGTCAAAAGTTGCAATAAACAGAATGGCACGTTTTAAAGTAACCGCTATAAAAAAGCTAATATTGAAATAACGTCGATTAGCAAAGCTCTTTTACCTGCTTACAAAACGATCGCGCAAGAACGTTCCTCATATCAATGAGACTAACGCACTTTAAAACATTGCTAGACAAAATTCGACTCGGTAATAAACCGAGAAGCATTATGAATTATTATTAAACCGCCCGGTGAGTAATCAAAGTCAGTGGAACCGTAAAGCGGCTTAGATAACCGATGTCAATTAATTATGAAGGCAAAATGCAGTGTAATATAATCAGTACTTTATCACCCGCGACAGAGCGGATCGTTTGTCACTTGTTTCGCCCACGGTGCTTCTTCTTGGACATTCGTCACATCAGAGATAATAAAACCCATTCCCGACCCTATCTCTCTCGATTTAAAGAAGCAATTGCTCTAATGTCGCCTCATTAACTAATGTGATGACGGCTAGAGATGGCCTTATCTGGTTTCGTTTAGGGGAAAAAATTGGGTCATCTAAATCTTTAGAATCGAATCCTGCGAGTGGAGATGTAATTAATGAGCCGAAGGCCCGAGCTGATAGTCAATATCAGCTCACCCGAGGATTGAAACGAAAACGTTACCTCAAGACCCTTTAAGGGTACAAAAATAACAACCGTCATCATTTATGAGTGCTCGTAAAAAAATAAATTTATGGTAATTTCAAAAACCAACAAAATTATTTAAGTGAGAAGCGCGATGGCTTTGCAAGATATTAAATAAAGGTAAATAAAACAAAAACGTAATGAACACATTTTATGTTCACAACGCAAATACTTGGGCATGGCATGATCGGCTAAATCAAAAGTTTGCGAAGTTGTGTTGGTATTCAAAACGGATCCGTATTGCGAAAGTCGAGATACTTAAAAAATAAAGAAGAAGATTCATGAACGCGAATTTATACCTCCAACTTTATTTCAGATCGCTTAAATTTATATTCTTCGGAAAGTACTCGCAAATTAAGAACTTGTGACATCATTTCATGACGATAATAGATTTAGCTTTAAGTGTTTGGAAAATATTGAAATAAATAAACAGCATTTTAAAGATATAATTATTATACCTAACTTCTGGAATACATCGTATGGACTATTTTATCAATGTTTGTAAGTATCTACATTGTGTGGAGATGCATGCAATGGCGTTGTCTACTCCGACATTTCGTGCGGTTTCGTTTTATGAAAGGGACCCCGAATCTCGACATCAATGCCCCTGTCTCCGCGCGGCGGGCGTAATGCGCCGAATGCAGGCGGCTCCCACAATCGCACTCCGCCAAAGAAAAGAATTCAAAAACCTCTCTTTAAACAGTCCACCATTCAAATTAGCTAAATGCACTCAACACAAAGCTCCACGATAAGCACGGCACGCGGGAATCTGACGACAAACAAAATAAAAACAAGAATTTAAAGACACAGTCCAATAGCTCAAACAGCACCAACTGTCAGTTATGTTATTTTCTTTCATCATAAACATTTTCGTGTCTCAAAAAAGAGTTGCCTCAAGTTCCGGCGCAGACAGTCTCGGCAGTGACAAATCTCGAAATAGACAACAGATGGAGGTATCGTTTGCAACCATTCGTCGTCGCACAACATGCGCGCTCAACCGTTGACAGATTGGACGTTTCAAATTTAGAACAACCATTATTTATCCAGATTCTTTTAAAGATAACCTGTCGATTTTAATTTGCGTCACCGGTCATGTCGAAGCGACGAAGTTGAACTAACTTTAAAGTTTGTAGCTAGTGGGGTACAGCTTCAGTGTGAGTTTTATCGATTCCGTAAATGTGTTTTACTGGTGACGGAGTTTCGATGTCGCTTGTAAAATATACGGTTGTGGATATTTACGACCGTGTACGGTTGGCTTCGCTAGATGTGTAGCACGCGTCGGTTGTCTGTCGCTTCCCACGTGCGATATTCAAATATTTTAGTTTATACACTGTGTGCTTTATGGGCACCACCGTACGCCCGCGATCTTACCGCCGACCGTTAGGCAGAAGTAGAAACAAAGGAATAGTGTTAAAGTCTATTTTTACTCGTATTGCAAGCGAAACATTTATCCGGTGCACGGAAACATTGATGTCTGATGCAAACAATAACATTGATCTTCAATTTCTTGGAAAATGAGAATTCGACGCTGCGCATGGCTGGTAGAAATATAAAACCTATTGTGATTTATACCTTTTTCTTAGATTGCAGTAAACGAAACCCAGGTAAGAAGGCTGTTTTTGCTTTTGAGGTTAAAAAGGAAATGGCAGTTGATTTTAAAAATAAATATGACGCAATAAGAAATGCTAATTAGATCAGGTGTCATAGAGCATTCATACCTGAAAATTGTCCAATTGAAGATTAAGAGGTCCTTATCGGTGTGAAATCTTAAACATTTCTCTTTAGCGGTTGAGTACATAAACATCCTGAAATGTCGTCTATCCCAGCCACATGAGTCACGCGAGCTATGTTAAGTATTACACAACGCCGTTATTACATTTGAGTGATACAATCACACGCCCACTGCCATATTAAAATACATGTGAATATTGTTCGTGCCTCAACTGTTTAGGGGAATAATTCATCATTGTCAAATCGTTGGCTCGCCCGTTTAAATTCACGTCGTGATTTAAATTCAATTTGATCGGTTGGAATAGGTAAGGCTATTAATCGGAGTCTTGATGTTATTTTAATAAACTTGTGTTTGTATTGTTGCTTATTATTATCCATATCCATATTTAATATTATAAATGCGAAAGTAACTCTGTCGGTCTGTTACCTTTTCACGCTTCAACCGCTGGACCGGTTGAGATGTGGCATGGAGATAGTCCCGGGAAAGAACATAGGCTACTTTTTATCCCGGAAAAACGCATAGTTCCCGCGGGAACGCGATAACCGAATTTCACGCGGGCGAAGTCGTGGGCAGAATCTAGTTATTCTATAAAATAGTTTTTCAGTATAGCGCCAAAAATCTTTTTAACGTTGTTTATTGCAACTCTGCGTAAGGGTAAAGCGACCACTTACATACACTGTCGTCAGTCAGTATCATATAAAAAAACTGAACTGTAATTCATACTGTATATGTATACGTTTTTACGGAAAATGCAAATAAAATATTCTTTTTCTGATTACGCGTTCTGATATCTGTTTTAAAAATACTTTTTCTCACGTAAATATTTAGTATCACGCCTTTATGTTATGTGACGTTGTTTTAAATATTAAATTTCCTCTCTCCGCGTAATATGCTTCTGAGAAAGTGTCTCAGCTATGTGGAGGCGGCGTGATTTTGTATGGGGAGGGAGTATTATTTTATTATCGCGGGAATACTGCAGATACGCATCGTCTGCGACATCAAAACTCAATATCCGTCCGATACATTTGTTATACTCCACGTTTCCTCTCCCAGTAAGCACTTTACCGCATTTACTTTCATATTTTCAAACATTTAACTGTCATAGCTTTTCGATGTTTTATTTTGTATTCGTAACGTTATTGTTTGGATTAAGTGCGCCGCGTCGAGTTAGTACGAAAATATCACCGCTGAAAGGACGTCTTTCGATACGACTGCAAAAAGCATTGCCTGTTACTTGCTTAACGTTTTCTCGACATAAATAAATTCAGTCTTTATTTATACCCGAAGAGATGTTTAAATATTCTGCATATTTCTAAAATTCACTTCAATATAACGTAATTTGGAAAGTTCATAAGATATTGACCTTTTTCGTTCGTCCCTTTTCATCCTTTAATTGACAAAGTTGGGAAAGTTTAATCAATATCAGTTAAACAGCTGACGCAACGTTTCATAACTTGCTATCGCCAATATACTTTCCAGGTTTTAATTTGTTGTTTTATCAGTTTTTTTTTATAAATCTTTATTTAATAATATCTTGGAAAAATCTCATTTCATTCTCTTTGTGTATAACATTGATATAAGATGCTATTTTGAGCACTTTGGATTGAATCAACACAAATGAATTTTGATCTTGTTCGTTATGTACAAATCGGTCTGATAAAAGAATCTTTAGTTTAATTTGGATTTCGATAAAAATAGATACACCCATATTTAGCCATCCTTAATTGTTTCTGTATGGAACAGTACAGTAGATCAAAGAGACGTACTAGCTTGCCATTTAAGTAGAATTTACAACTGGATTAGGGCACCGCAGCGTCCAATTTACTTCGCGGCCTGACCAGCTTGTCTAGAAAGAAGCGACGTTTGGAAAATACTGTCTAACATAAATCCAATCTTGTAGAGATGTGCCCGGTTTGTGAAAGTATTTAGAACAGGGAACTTTTGTGATTTTTTCATTGTAAATTATGTTCTATCTGGTTTTATTAAACACTTGTTTTATTTTCACTATGGTTTCATTTTTACAATGTATAGGTACTTACGTTATCACGATATGTCGGTCCAGCTCATTTTAATACGTCGTCTGTTATTCTACATAAGCAGTTCTACATATATGTTTCTGTTAAGAATTCAAATATGAACACGCCATTTAGATAAGGTAAAACGTCGCATGCAGGCAATTCCAGACGTTAATTTACGCTTAACTGGCTATTTAGTATGTGTTGTAAAGTATCAATATACGATTGATTGATTCCCCGTAGGCGTTGGTGGCAATCTTGAACACTATCGCGGAGATTAATAGCTTGTTTATCTGCTTTACGAGTTGCTAATAAAATATTAATTACTCACTGCGTACAATCTGAGCGGGTTTTTACTGCAGGGAAGGATAACGTTGGTTAGGGCAATGCTTAGGATAAGCATAGATATTGTTGAAATAGCTTATAGAATGAAAAAAAATCACGTTACTTATGTTAAACCAGATGAAAGTGAAGGTGCGATAGATGCGGACGTTAGGATATCGATAAGTGTTGCAAAACTTAAGGAGAACTATGATCAGCTATGTATTTCGCTGAAAACATAATGATGACGGCGATGATAATAAGCTTTATGTGACGGTCATTTTCCTGCCTTCTCTAAATAACCGTAGATATACTTACTACTGATGTCCCTTTATAAGTTAAATATTACAATAATATAATCCAGCTGAGAGCATCTGAATCTGATCTGATCATTTGAAACTAACGGGAAATGTAATCATTACACTTCGTTCTAGCCTGGATTCCATATTTCGACATGGACAAGTAAACTGGCTAGAGCCTTCAGCTATTGACCGCCACGGAGATTGCAAACGTAGTGCCAATTTGAGCTATACGATTATGAGGTAAAGTTCATTTTACGCTTTAAGCTTTGTCGGCAATGGCCGGGAATGGTGGTATAAAAGTTAAGCCGGCGTAAACCTAACTAGACACCTCATGAATGAGCGCCTGAATCCGGGAGCGGATGACGGCGGACATAAATCCACGCTGGCACGCGGAACCTTGTCTTATTGTGCATTCGTTTTGCTAGTACAACGGGCTATTTCGGTAGAAGTCGATGCTAGTAGCCTGGGATCCGACGGTTCGGTTTCGCGTTATTGCTAAGGAGCATTGCAAGTTGGTAGTTATTAGTACTTTTTACGTCCTATTATGTTGACGCTTCGAGGTATGTTATGAAACGGACCCTGCTCTTTTTATCCAACTACGGCAAACAGACAACTACGGCAGAAGGGTTGTGTTATGATTTTAGCTCTCTATGTGTGTATGTATGTTTACATCCTAGCTCTGAATCTAATGACCTGATTTTGACGAAAGAGGTGTCGATCGATTCGTTATTATTGTCCGACTGGTGGATTTTAACAGTAGTCGGGTTTTAGTTTTCAACCTTTCTTGTGTTTCGATATGTCTTCGATCTATTTATTTCCATTTAGAATTATACATATAAAGTTTCAGTTTAGTATTTACTTTATTTTGTTATGATTTGAAATTTGTCCTTGGCAAAATATGTAGCAATGAATATCAAAACATTGCGCCTGTAATGTAGTGGATTCATCGCCAATGTTTTTTCTTTTGCAATTGGTAAGCTTATATCACTTTTCTAGGATATCAAAAGCCATGTATTCGTAAATTGCAAATTCTCGTTCGAATTTCCTATCCCACTGGTTTTAAATAGCACATTGCCCATTGTGTTCTTGTATTTCTTGTTTTTCGCGTCGCGGTACCTCGCTATTTTCGAATCGTGATCTCGTAATATATGTAGTATTTGCTTTTCGAATTGAAGCTTCTGAATTAAATTGTTTTCAACGTGGTCCAGAAGCTTTTTAAAGATCTTCATAATAATTAGCCAAGTTACCAACAGGTAATGCTTTCTTATACCTGGATATCTTCATTTTAGTCATGGCATACTAATACGAAGTTAGGTTTTACTTATGTTCAAATAAGTAAATAAAATATTCTTCTATTAATTTATATATAGGTCGTAGTATTCAAAGTTACCAATTGTTTAACGTTTAGCTATTTTATTACTTTAACGGTTAACTTTTAACTGACTTCTTCGCAACATGCGTGGATGGTTTTATGTGAACCTCGTACTTTTACTTCCGGGGATATAAAACCTTCTCTTTTATGGTGCCTGTTTTAAGTCTCTTAATTACACCCTCAAGTCATTGTAAAATACATATTGAATATAATTTTCTTATTTATGACTATTAAACTAACAACGGCAGTTAAAGCGTTGACTTTAACTTTTCCTGAATTTGTTTCTGCTGTAAACATTAACAACTTTAGCGATTCATAGTTGTTGTCTTGTTATGTTGGAATACTTATTTATTACTCTGCTTCAAGCTTATTCGAAACTACTTAAGCCTTGTCTTTTTTACTACCTACGTTATATTTTAATACATCAGCTGTCATTTCAATAGGTACACCTTTACACAAACTCACCTTGAGGATTCTCTTATATCCATTACTTTACCACATTAAGAAATAATAATGCTAGTTCAGTGAACTTAAACACAATGGGTATAATAATCGTCACAGAGCCTGGACTGTCACAGGCGTAACATAGACGCGTAAAGGTAAGTACTGCCCAGTGGAAAAACATTCAACTGCGTATTTAAAGACGACCTAAGTACAAAGTGACTTTAAGAACTTAGATCGTTGAGTCAGTAAAATTTACCAGTATGGTTTAAAACTTCGAGCAGACCCAACGAAGAGTTAGATACGAGTAGGATGGTGTAGTTCCGCTATCATAATTTTCATGTAGTTGAAATGGTGCTATTATAAGCATTATTGCACATAATTTCACATTGTTGTATTGTATTTATTTATGGTCATACATCACATTACATTGTTGTCATATTTTTGGAAAGTATTACAATTAAAGCGAATTACAAAAGAATGAGTTACGAATTAAAAATCATCGAGTCCAAGACCATAACACGCTTAGTAAACATTATTATACAAATGAAATATTCAGTAAACAGTAAACCAATAATTCTAAAAATAAAATAACTTTTAAAACATGAAATTCATGGTCTTGACCTATCCACCTGACTGACTAGTGTTATTGAATCTGTACTAACTGCTGACAGCTTGACTGGAACGGTTCGTAAAGCTGAGGTGATAATAATTGTCCCCGAACAGTGCTTACATGTTTACGGCCCCTTCTTTGTAACATGAGTGTACCATATACTTACAATGAGGCGTCTCGGACCTGTTTTATAGCATGGCCGTAATAGTTGCATCTGTTCATGATGAACATAAATTGTTAAGTGGCTGTGCTTAATATGAGTACACGGTGTAAGTACAGTATTTAGTACCCTGGATTCTCTCACGTAAATGCAAATTTTTCTTGTGCATCGTGTGCTAGCTACATTTTTTGCCTCGGAGTCTTTAGACGCCCTAATTTCTTTCAAGTTTGTGCACATATAATAATTTTCAAGTATGAATCCATACTAATATTACAAATGCGAAAGTAACTCTGTCTGTCTGTCTGTTACCTCTTCACGCTTCAACAGCTTGACCGATTTACATGCAATTTGGCATGGAGATAGTTGAAGTCCCGGGAAAGGACATAGACTACTTTTTACGAGCGCGATACCCGAATTCCACGCGGGCGAAGTTGCGGGCAGAAGCTAGTAAAGATATAATTCAGGCATGACAGGTTCTTTAACGCCTTTACGTAAGGCTAGGCACCTTGTTTTCGAAAATTGACACATTTCGTTTTTTTTTCAACTTTACGTGCTAATAAAACTTATATTAGGTACATTTTATATAGAATTTGTTTTTCTCCTAATAACTCGCAATATCCCTTAAATAAGCATTCAACCACTGGTTGAACTCATAAATTACCAAACCCAGTATTTGAAAACAATATCAACATCATTACGTGCTCACATTAATCATGACCAAGGAATTCTTCTCTCTGTTGCTTTTTGCTGACAGCCCCCTTACTTGCTCTTAAATCTTATTAACATTTAAATTGCTACATAAAAGGTGCTTTCGCATGCCTTAGTGTTCAGGCGGGTGGGTACCTGCGTAATAAATTTTGTATCATGCTAAATATATTTAATGGTGAGCGAAACTGTACGAAGAAGGTAACATATTTTAGGATTCAGTTCAATTCAAGCGAAATAATCAACATGTTTGATTTCAGAGTTCTTGTCTTCTCATTGTTAGCTGAATCGGGGGAAGTTTCTGCATTACGACTGTTAATTAGTAATTTAATATATTATTTAATTCTTATCAATTAGAATGGAAGGATTACGTAATCCGGTTTCAAGAATGTTTAAGTGGCATAACAATGTTTCGAATTTGGGAACCGACAGAGCTCGTTCTTGGTTGAAATTAAAATACGGGGACTAGTTACGAAAACTGCTAAGAATTTCTTGAATTATTCGTTTCGTTAGATGGAAACGAGATAGTAGAGTTGCTTTTGGTACGTTTTTTTTATTGGCTATTGAATAAGGAACTAGCTCTATGAGTTTAAATAGTGGAGTGAAAACTCATTTTCCCGCCATTAATTCGTGAACAACTAACTACCGTAAGCAGATTTAAATGCACGGCAAAAGTTTAAATTTATGTACCGGACGCGGTCTTCAATTAAACTTGTTATAATGAAACTCAGGAAAAACGGAGTAAATTGCCATGGAAGCGAGACGCAAATAATTCCCAAGTTTTGCAATTTATACTCATTTTAAAGTAAAGTTCGATGGCGTAGACGGACGTTTTGGGGGCCCCATCGCCGCCGGAATCGATTATTGCGCCGCTCCGGCTCTTTCGCGGGACACTTGAATATTGTCTTCCTTGTTTGTAATTTAATTCTGAGATGGATAATAAACTCGAGACAAGAAACAGCTGTCCATTCGGAATTGAGATTGTCCAATTTGCAACAAGGTTAGTAGGTTAAATTAAAAAGGCCTCCCAAATCGTGTTGCGTTAAGGACGTGAAATCTTTTTCATAGGCAATTTGAGAAAGTGATCTACTGTCAATGTTTTTTATACTTTGTTAAAACTTCGCGAATAATATCTACAGAACCTAAATAGATATTTCTTTTTTATATCCATTTTAACTATCTAGATGAAATCGAACAGCGACATTGGGTTATATTATTTAGCTTGAATTGCCTTTCTTCTTCGGTTTATTTTTCGTATAGGTACATTCCAGCTGTCGTTGGCACACCATCCAATGAACTCGTTTCTATTCGCTCTACGTGTGAACGTCGTCTAAATATACCATTTAAATTCAACAGGAGATAATGTCCACCTATTATTATTTATCTGTATAAGTAGTAAAATATGACTTACCTACTCGCAGGTATGAGATTAAGGACAAAGTTATAGAGTTGAATTTATTAGAACACTCAGAAATAGTATATTCTAAACGTTGTAATTACAATGAAGCATCTGAGATCCAAAAGCACTCCAGCGAAGTGTTAGCGAACTTTTGTCATTGAGTATTCACAAAGCTACTGCCCTCAGCTAAGCTTTCAATCAAACTGGATTTCCACCAAAACAATAAGCCCTTGCCGCATCAAATTGCGCGGAGTGAGTGCGAAGCGAGGTCCCGCGAGCACTTTCTCATGCAAAAGTCGAACCGTTACTTTAATTCTTAGCTCGAGCACTTGTCGGTTTTACGAGCGTGGAGCGATTTAATCCACTTAAAACGCAAAGCACAAACTCCGAGCCGACAAAGCTCTCAGGCGCTCTCATTTAAAAATGGAAATAAACCCCCGGCCATCTTTGACTCGATGCGCGGCCGCTGGTTGAATCCTAAGTGCGGTTCTCCATTGATGCATTCGCGATTCTATTTTCACTTGACGCAGACTCGACCCGAGAACAACGCGGATGTAACAGTAACCGTGAACGACATGACAATAAAACGATATGAGGTGAGGCAACTCTTTCATGCACTCTGGTTGGCGAGGAATTAGATACTTTTACTTCTGCCATGTCTGCTCTCCCAAAAAAATGTGCCCACATTTATGATACTTTTGCAATTTTTTACTCATATTACATACACGCACATTTTCAAGGATCTTCAACGCTCTCGATCAACATGTATCTTTATTACAAACCTACCTTATTTCGTTGACTTTGGTGTTTCAATTTCCTCAAGCTCACAATAACTACAGCGAAACATTTAATCGTCCAAATGAAAATCGCCGGCCCAAATATTTTTAATATTTCTCAGCTTATTTACACAAGAATCTGAGATAAAGGCGCAAACCGAAATATTTCCACGGAAGCCAGCAATGTTTATCCAGGGGACTGAGGAATTATTCGCCCGCGGACCATGTCTTCGGTTCACAAGTCTTAATGAAAGAGTTCGTTTGAGCGGAGATTATTTTGGCTCTGTTTATTTTGTTGCTTTGCGGCTTTCCCTAGTGCGCCGGTCAATTCGTTATCTCGATTCATATTTGTTTCAATTTCTGTGCCAGAATAGTTGTTTTCTTATTTGGTCGTTTGGGCTTAGCTTAATTGCTGTTTTAATCGGAGTCGCGTGTGTGTTCATTACACTGTTACTTACTTCTGCCATATAAAGTAATTACAGAGCCATGCGATGAAAATTAGTGTGTTGGCCACTTAACATTACATACTTAGCGTAGTTTTTAAGTTGGCCTTTTGAGTAAGAGCTTGCTGTTCCCTCTGAGCAGTCAAACATTACCAAATTTAAAATCCATCCTATAATTCAGACCTTGATCTTTAATTGCCTCCCTTAACTTTTTTCTCCTTTTTTTGGGGTTCCAACGGAAATTGCGTGGAAGGAAGGAATGATTTCACTAAATAAGTCTCTAGGTAATGCTAATTACTGACTCTTTACAGATTGTTAATATCTCCTTTTCAGTATATTTATCTGAATGCTTGGGTTAATTAAGTTTCGTGTTAAACATTTGATGCAATTGAAAACTATTTGAGAAGTTTTAAATTTGACTTGAGAAGCTCTAAATTTATTAGCGATTTATTTGCTTTTTGTTTGTTTAAATGTAATAAAATGTTTTGGATTTTAATTTCACATTCTTCAGTAACGAAATATATTTCGTCAAAGGCCAACGGAGTTTTCAACTTTAAATTAATTGTTGTTTAATAACTTGGTCATTACAAAGGCAATTAGTGAAGTGAGGATGAAAATAAGACTCGGATAATAGAAATGAAAAACACTTCTTAACTTTCTTTTTTTCTTTTTAGGACGGTGACCGAGGGTATCTGGAAGGACTAGCTTCACGTTACGCCGACCTTTTCTCCACGCATTATGGAGATGTGCTGGACCACCTGGAGGAGCTCAGACGCCACGAGTGGGAGGAGATGTCCCCACGGATGAGGGTCCTGGGGGGCCCTGGGACCCCTCAAACACCACCTCTGGCCAGCCCGGGGTCTTTGGCGCTGAACAACCTGACAACCTCACTGTCTCAGCCCATTTACGTCCCAGGAAAATATTCGGTAAGTGTCATTACATTACTATCAATTATATTCAGTATCAATTAAGTATGATGTAGAATGTTAAGGAGTATAGGACGACACAACTTAGAAGGCGCGCGGCGAAGCACTTAAACCGTTGATGTAGAGTCTATTGTTGCTTAAACCGCGCGCCTTCTAAGTTGTGTCGTGCTATACCTTTCTTGCATGTTACCGTTTGAATAGACATTCGATATTGGCAATTTCTAAAAATCTTCTTCAGTATTCTAATGGTATTTCATGAGACTCTTCTATATTTAAATTATTTATCATGATTAGTTCGGTTTGGCACATATTGTCATGTATATAATTGTATTTCACGTAATTATTCGTGCATTTTAAGAAATTAATTATTCGACTTTTTTGCCTTTTACAAGTACAAAATCCAAATCAACCACCTTACTTCCTGTACCCCTTGCGTCACGCTCAAGCGCTGTAGACGGCATCTGAATAAGGTAGCGGCGCAATTTAACGAACACTTTTGTGGGCGGAGGTATAAAATTTTGAGCATTGTAATCCCATTCAGACATCGTAGGTTTTATTATATTCCCAAGTTGCACTTGACCTTGCTCTCTTTCTATTTTTAATGTCTGAATCGCAGGTTCTCGGGTAAGTAATGGGCTATAAATAATATAAGTAACGTAGCCATATTTACCGGTCTCGTGGGATGATATTGATATTACTGACAAAAGAAACGACATTTATGTGGATGATTGACTATATGATTTGATTTTAACGTAGATCTTCTCTTAATAGTATATTTTAATACTAAAATGACAGTGTAAACGTTCCATGACAAATAGAAATATCATAAACGTTTATAGTTTGGAAAATTACTGGCAATAAATTGAGGTCTTCTAGTAAAGTTTACTATTTGTTAATACATTATGATTTCGAGTTATACTAACGAGTACTTCTGCATATATGTATTTCAAATATTCGGAATTGACATGCTGTCTTAAAAGTCATTTCAATTCCAGTATTCCTATCTATTAGTAACCTTATTTAAGATGAAACGCTGTTCTATATCATTTTGATACCTACTTGAGATGTTTGCACTTAAATTCGGTCCAATTGGCTCCACTATTCCACGTAGATAGATATGGTTGACCCGATTCCTATTATAATTACACGAAACGCCTCGTTTTCGCTAATGAGAATCTGTCAAATACTAGCCATGCATCCATATCCAAAACGAGGCGTTTTGTGGATATAAGAATCCACATAAATAGCTTCACCTATTTCTAGTACTGTATCACCATATAAAAAGCAAGGTAAACCTAGAATGACAACCTTCATACAAAACAACGTACCTACGCCCGAAATATGTATTAAATACATTGACCTATAATAAGTAATAACATATAGACGAACAGTGCCTAACAGAATATGTCAAAATATATGGAGCAAACTGACATTAGGAAATACGTTCCAATATGATAATAACGCCTCTTTATAACGAAGGCCAAACGGGTGCCCGAGCTGTTTGGGCAATGAATGATGAATGAATGAAATGATTAAATACGATAATAGATATCGCTGGCTAGGTAGCCTGTATGAAAATATTATAAAGCACCCTCTTTAGCCTTTCCGATATGAGGCGCAAAGATTGTCAGTCTGTAAGGTTCATCCAAGATAACAAGACGAAAATGCACTTGAAAGTACCTATGAGCATTTTCGACATCTTATTTTGGATGAACTTTAATTACCTTGTATATTTTATCACTAACCCTTTCCATATATCTAACATAGTCCTTTATAACATACCAACGCAGTCTTATATCCAACAGCCGTCCAGCTGCCTCACGGACAAGGAGGAAGACGACATCTACGGGTTCGGTTACGGCGTGTTCGGGAAGCAGATGCTGCAGCGGCAGCAGCAACAGAAGCAACTGCTGCTCGCGCAACCGACGCAACCTCTGATTCACAATCAACAGCACAATTACCAGAGGTAACTCTACATCATCATCTATATATATAAAACAAGAAACTGACTGACTGACTGATCGATCAACGCAGAGCCGAAACTACTGGTCGTAGAGAGCTGAAATTTGGCATGCAGGTTCCTTAGGGAACGTAGGGGAGCACTAAGAGAAGATTTCTCGCAATTCCCACGGGAACGGAAAAAATCGGGATTTCTCATTTTGATATTTCTGCGCATACGAAGTTGCGGGAAAAAGCTAGTAATTTATACTGAGATGAGACTAGGCGCGTAGGTTCCGTTCGAAGATTTGTTCTTGGACTAATTTAGACTTATATTAGTTTTCTTTACCGGAGTATGCGTCATCCTCGTAAGACCCACTCGTTTATCGGGTAGTAGGTATAAATGCATGTAAACTTTTAATGGCCGCAATAATATTTAAAACTCTTTTTTTGTCCTTGAATTCCTTTGAATCAATTAATTGAAGTTTCATGCTTTTACCAGTTAGACAATGCCTGTTCCATTGTCTTTAAATATTTAATTTAATGCTATTGATAAAAACCGAAATAAATATTCTACAATTCTGAAATCGATAAAAAAGTCTGGCGTCCATAAATACATTTCAACTGGCAGCTGGACTGTTGGAGCTAGTATTTATCATAAGTGTATAAATAACCTAACAATCTAAATATATAAAACTCAAAGGTGACTGACTGACTGACATAGTGATCTATCAACGCACAGCCCAAACCACTGGACGCATCGAGCTGAAATTTGGCATGCAGGTAGATGTTATGACGTAGGCATCCGCTAAGAAAGGATTTTGCAAAATTCCCACGGGAACGGGAATAATCGGGATTTTACTTTTTAATATTTCTGCGCATACGAAGTTCCGGGGAAAAGCTAGTAAAGAATAAAGAGACAATACTTCGATACGACTTTATCCAGTGACTATGGAAATGTCGCGGTCAGATTATATCCATTCGCAATTTAACGAGAATGCCGTGGGGCGCAGTCATAAATTATTTTGACTTTAACAGGTGTACTCGTTAGATAAGCTTTTACGCCGCATGTTTTAAAGCTAATCTAAATTGAAATCAGACATTCGATTGGCGACAGAAGCTCTGGACCCTGAATAGTTTAAGTTAACTCCAACGTTGATAAACGGCGGTTATTCACATTTGCGGTACGGGTTTATCTAGATTTTGGAAGATATTTCTGTGAGTGTCCCTACACGGGCGCAATCCGCACTGGGTCCGGATGGGGACTATAGCCCAAACCCTCTTGTGATAAGAGGTCTTAGCAGTGGGACGCAAATAGTCTGTTGTGGTTGGTTGGTTGGGTTACACTTGTGATAATAATATGTAGAAACGTATCAAAGTTTAACTATACGTCTTCTTTTGATATCGTCTGCATTTTTAATATTATATGTGTCGCGGTTTAAAATTAACTTGAATTTTGCGTAACAATTCCAACAAAAACCGCTATAATTCTGTCAACGCTGATTTGTAGCTTCACGTCATAATTAAATTCAAATTATTAAATCTCACGTATCAGATGAACCCACGTTTCAACTAAACGCTTAAATCGCTTCACACTTGCGAAATAAATCCAAATTAACTGAGTGACAGATACGTCCGCCAGTTTACCGGGAATCTAAAGATGTCTCACAATATCACTTTACTTCGTATTATTGCTGCTGATGGATTTAGTGCGCAGAAGACGTCACTGATGACACAGTAGGTACCTAGTTAATTTGGTTTAAGCCGTGGTGGCCTGGTGGTTTGACCTACCGCCTCTCATGCAGAGGGTCGCGGGTTCAAATCCGGCTCGCACCTCTGAAATTATTTACGTGCGAAATTCAATTTGAATTTACAACTGAGCTTTTCGGTGAAGAAAAACATCGTGAGGAAACCGGCACGCTTCTGCGAAGTAATTCAAGGATGTGTGTGAAGTCCCCAATCCGCACTGGGCCCGCGTGGAGACTATAGCCCAACCCTCTAGTGACGAGAGGAGGCCTGTGCCCAGCAGTGGGCCGTAAATAGGCTGTTGTAGTATTTAATAATATTTTTTTAGAGTTTCAACAATGTAAACGGATTCTGTGAATTTACCTTTTTTTTCATTCAGTGTAAACCTAAGCTACCTTATAAATTACTTTGAACTGCAGATAAATCTTTGAATTAAACGTAAGTACGGTTTTTTGAGTTAAGTATTCACTTTTGGAAACTTTAATTTTATATGAATTGACTTTTTTGAACTCTTAATGTACGATATTGATAAGTAACTGCATCATTGGTCGTCAACGTCAGAGTCCAACGCAAACCGTGATTTAAAACGTGTTCGCAAGCGTTCAAAGTAAACGGTCGCCTATCTGCATCGTTTTGTACCCCATAAACTCGTTGGAGGGAGATCTACAACCGGCGATGTCACGAGGCCGCCTACGACGTCGTGTCCCATGCTAATTAGATCTTCACCATGCTAAGCCTAATGAATTACCTCGTAAAATCAATGGCAAACATTCCGAGAATTCCCACTTTAAATAGTTAATAGGTATTCAAAGTCTCGAATATTTAGTCGGAACGTGGGTTTCCATTGATTTATTATTCATTCAAAAAATTTACGATGTGATTTTTATATAAGATTTATAGTTAGCAGACATGTAAAATGTTAATTAAGCAACCATATGATTAATACTTAACATATTTTTGTTAAATCATAAATTACACTAAAAAAGAAAATTTACAATCCAAGCGAAAACATAAAACAATAATTCACGAAACAAATTAACTTTCTTAAAGCGTCTAAAACATTCCGCAACTCGTATTCGGGTACAATTCCAAAGAAACTCGTCTGAAGTGTTTAAATAAGCTAAGGATAATTTCTTAGCATATGGGCTTATCTTTCCGTAAAATCCGGCTCGCGAAGACATCCCTGAAACACTCTGCTCAGCAGTGTATTAACACAGAAATTACGATTCACAAAACCAAAATTGCAATGCCAAGCAAAAAGATAGTAAGAGACACGCCGAGCTATTTATGCCTCCCTACTGTTAGAATACAAGCGAGGACCGCTTAGAATCAGACGGCGCTTATGGGCGTCTTTTACCGAAACCATAAGGGCACGGACTGACTTGGAAATCTCTAGATGGAAATGGAAAGCCAGAATATCGAAGGGATCATCTAAGTCGCTGGTAACTTGAAATAGGTATAATACCTAAACAGTTAACTAAAAGGGTGCTGCTAACAACAATGTCTTTTAGTTCAACCTTAGGAAAGTGGAGAATGCGAAAAGAATTACAATGATGGGCGGTGTAAAATTAAGAAGTAAATCGAAGATCAAATATTTCCTTATTTAGATTTATCTTATTTAGATTATAACTTGGCACTCACCGAATCAATCATGTGTGCATCCAATAATGGCAATGATAATATTATATTTTAATTCATTGAACCAAAGCAACCAAAAACTTGAATTAAGCAAAATGTATCCGTACTTCGTAGTAAATGTAAATGAATTGCGTGAATCTAATTCATTAGGCAGCGAATTCACATTCAGAACATTGAAGTTAAATACTATGAATTTAAAGCATTTACATTTAACTTCGTCCGCTAACGTATGTAAATCCTGTTAAATTATACAAATCGTATTTTCAACAATTAACAAGAACTGCAGACGTGGTTAAAGTGTAGTTTAATGTTATTAACGTAATACGAAAATTGGATTTGCATAATAATAGTATTTAAAAGAATCAGAAAGGGGAGGTCGAGTTAATTTTCAATTGCATGCTATTGCTAACTGACAAATTGCATTCACAATATGAAGGCATAATTTAGAGTTCATCGTAACTTTGAAGCTAGTCAGCAATCTAGACTTCACTTCCTTCTACAAAAATAACGAAAATTGTAAACATAATTTAATTGAAGTTTTGGCAGTCGACTCCGATTCCGTTTCAAACTGCATTGTTTGCTTACATTTCTCTGCCTTAAATACTGCCCAAGATATTAAATTATGATCTGCTTTATTTTTTTGACTTAAAAAATGGAGGAGGTTTTCAAATTTTTTTTTGCCCTACCAATTTTGAATATTTCTTAAATTGAAAGCTGGTATCTCCGATAGAGTCAAATCACTCTGTAACTTTTATCTTAGGGTTGCTTCGGACCGTCGGTTCATGACATTATATCCGGTAAGGGCAGAAAGATCTAAAATGGCAGCCACGTATTTGAAAACTTACTGTTTGAATAGATCTCCAACAAAAACATGACAGTATATATGCTAATAGCGACAATCTGTCAGTAAAATCACCATTTAATTTTAACAGGGTAAATACTATCAATTTAAATCATATGAAGCCTAACTAAAAAGGTAACAAATTGACTAATGACCGAATTATATCGGACACTGTTTGCCATCTGACACCAATTAACACTATTAGCCAGTCACTTGTCACCGCCAGCGATCAGTGCCCGCTTTGATTCAATAAAATATTCAATACCGTTAATTTGACGGCGATAACTGGCACAAGTGAATGCGCAGGTCCAAAAAAGAACTCGCTAAAATACGGGAGCTATTTCACATCTTGTTTATTTTTAATCTATTTTATCTTCCAGACTCTTAACACATATAAAATAAAAAACTAAATCGGGCATACAAGCTGATGAGAGTTACTTTGAAAAATTTTACATTTAAATAATCACCTGTGTGCTTAAAAGTTCAGTAAGTTAAATCATGATCTAACGTCGATTCAAAATAATGTACTTATCTCGTTAAATTTTATTACAAATACCAGAAACTATTATGTACATTATTAGGAAATACATTTGAGACGGTCAAAGATATCTGCGGACGTGCTGAGCTTTAAAGTCGTTAAACTTCATATTTACTAAGTACCTACGCGACAAAATTTAAACCCACACGTATTTAGTAGTAGCATTTTGACGTAGTGAAGTTAGATACAAGTAATATCCTGATACCACGGAGTCGATGCCATTTAGTTCTCAAGTTACATTACTCAATTCACTGCGCCGGGGACCGAACAGGAGATTGGAACTCACTGGGATCGAGGCGTAAGTAACGGGCTGGGATAACATGGGATAACATCAGCTGTTGGTAATTGCAGTGTAATAAAACTGGAGGTTTGTTCTGAGTTTACCCTTTACCGTGTTCAGCGCGCAACGTCTATCCATTTTTCACACAAAATGAAACCAGGCAGGGAAAGTGTTAAGCGGGCTGAAATAACTTGTAAACTGTAATAAAAATTCAAACAATTAGGTATGATGAGATACCCCATGGGATGCAAAGAATTTTTGGTACTGGAGTCAATGACTTATGTAATGTTTGATAGGTCTGTAGCGGAGATGTATCGGAGTTTCATACGTTTTTGCAATGAATTTGTAGGATTGAATCCTTGTGTTATTAGAATGAGACAAAACATATTTATAGGTATATTTTTTTATTTGTGTCCAGCATTTGTTAAATATTGTTTTTATCTATTAGTCATAAATGATAATTTAATGCTTTTTATTTTATCACTACGAACCTAAACATTTACTATCAAAATGTTCGAGGGTTGCGAACAAAAACCAAGACTTTTTTTAGTAATCTTTTACACAGCGACTATGACATAATCTGTTTGAGCGAAACGTGGTTACTTCCGGGTATATTCGATGGCGAGATTTTTGACAATAGATATAATGTGTATCGTACTGATCGAGATTATGAGCGGGTGGGGATGAGCCTCGGAGGAGGCACGCTCATAGCAGTCCGACGCGGCCTACACGTCGACATGCGCCACTCTCCGCCCTTACCTGACTTTCCTGATGCAGATATCACTTACGTCAGCATACTTGTGAACTGTGCCCCTACAATAAAACATATGCAAATTTTTTGTTGTTATTTCCCCCAAAATAGTCACCAAGCGTTATCTCAATTATCATTTTATGAACATATTACGGACTTATTTTTGGAAAATACTAAGGACGTGTTTGTTCTTATTGGAGATTTTAATATCCGTGAAGCCAAGTGGGAATTCAATTCTGCATTTTCTAATCTCATTTTAACTAACCCTTCCATTGATGTGCTCACATCACAATTATCTACTTTTATCAATTTTACTGGCTGGAATCAGTACAATGGAATATGTAACGCTAATAACAGAAATCTTGACCTTGTACTCAGTAACTTTGTTTGTTCGGTAGTTCAAGCAGAGCCTCTTTCTGTGCCAGTAGATGTGCACCACCCGGCATTTTACATCAACACGACCATAAATAATCCCGAACCTTCTTTAAAACCTGCACCGCGAGTCACGCACCGTTTTCATTCAGCGAATTATGACCTAGTAAACGAGGCTTTCTCTATGGTTGACTGGGAATCCAAGTTAAATATTCATGATCTAGATTTAGCAGTTGAAAACTTCTATGAAGTCGTGAATGAAATTGTAGATAGATTTGTTCCCTCTAAAATGGTTGTTGAGACTAGCAGGTATCCGGTATGGTATTCGCGTAAACTAATTAAACTTATTCACAAAAAGCTGAAAATACATAAACGATGGAAAATTTATGGTCGGCTTACAGACTACGACGTATTTTCTAATTTAAGACGTCAAATCAAAGAATTGGAGAATAGCTGTTACGAATTGTTCATCTTTCGTGCTGAAACCAATATAAAAAGCAATTCAAAAAATTTCTGGTCCTTTGTAAAATCAAAGCAAAGCAAAACTGATATCCCTGATTCAGTTTATTTGGACACTTGTGTCGAATCAGATGGACAAAGAATGGCCGATTTGTTTAACAATTTTTTTCAATCGGTATTTGAAGCTCATCATACGTCAAGTAACAACGCAGTAGAATCCGAATCAAATGAAACTCTTATAGATAATGTAAATGTTACGATAAGTATGGTGGAAAAATATCTTTTGAAGCTCGACACAACTAAGGGCAGTGGTCCCGATGGACTTCATCCTGTATTTTTGAAATCGTGTTACAAGCAATTAGCCGTCCCTCTAACAATGATATTTAATGCTTCCTTAAAGAGAGGAACCATCCCCATCACTTGGAAGCGATCTATTGTGGTGCCTATTTTTAAGAAGGGTGATAGACATAATGTACGGGATTATCGAGGTATTTCGAAGCTATCTACTATTCCAAAGCTTTTTGAAAAAATCGTTTATGATTCTGTTTTTCCTTTAATTCGACCATTGCTTACTCCACACCAGCATGGATTTGTTAGTGGACGCTCTACCGAAACAAATATTTGTGAGTTCCTTGACATAGTCCTGGAGGCGATGGATAATGGGTACCAGGTGGACGCTGTTTATACCGATTACTCAAAAGCGTTTGACAAGATTTCCCACTCACTATTAATAAAAAAATTGGAAGCAATCGGTATACACGGTGATCTGCTAAGGTGGTTGGAATCGTATCTTCGTGACCGAACACAGGCTGTCGCTGTGAAGGGTTATACGTCAAGTTTCATCCCTATAACTTCTGGTGTTCCTCAGGGATCTCACCTGGGACCACTCCTTTTTAATGTGTTTATCAACGATGTTACTCAATGCATAAACAATTCCAATATATTATTGTATGCTGATGACACGAAAATATTCAATATTATTAAAAGTAAACAAGATTGTGTTACTCTGCAAGATAATTTAAATGCATTGGGTCACTATTGTATTAATAACAAATTAGTTCTAAATGTTGATAAGTGTTATACTATAACATACTCCAGGAAACGTAAGCCTATAAATTTTAACTACAAAATATTTGGCGTTGAACTTAAAAAAGTGACCGAGGTCCGCGACCTTGGCATCCATTTGGATCAAGAATTACTGTTTTCGTCCCATGTTGAAAAGATTACGGCAAACGCTTTTAAAATGTTAGGCTTTATTTTTCGGTTATGTAAGCATTTTAAGGATATTAACACTTTCAAAGTTCTATATACTGCATTAGTACGCTCTCAATTAGAATACGCATCTACGGTTTGGAACCCTCAATATTCAGTTTATACAAATGCAATTGAAAGGATACAAAATAAATTTATCAAACGGTTGGGGTATAGGTTTAAGAATAGTACGAGTAAATTAGAAAACCTTGTCTCATTGCAAAAACGTCGTGAACATAAAGATCAAATACTACTGTATAAAATATTAAATAACCTTGTTGATTCTCCATACCTACTTAGTAAAATAAGACTTAAATGCTCTGGTTTATGTACTCGCTCTAAGGACACCTTTGCCATGACTTCTTGTAGGACTAAGTATTCGAATAATCGTTTTCTTGTTAGGTCATGTAATAGTTATAATAGCATGTACAGCCACACTGATATTTTTCATGACAGTTTTGGTATCTTTAAGACTGCAGTATTGAAAGTACTGTAAGTGTATTTGTATTACAGATTTTAAATTGATTATTGTCATTCACCATTCTTTCTTTTTTTTTTCGATAGTTAACTTTGTTAATATCACCTTCTGTAATATGTTCAAGTCACTTGTGGAAACTGTGTTGGCAAAATGTTCTACTTAAGTGTATATTTAGTACTGTATTATAAAATGCTGTAAGTTTTCCTTAAAAAGTTAAATAAATAAATAAATAAAATAAATAAATAATTTATGAAGTAGACAATTGAACTTAGCGTTTGATTCAACTTAACATAGCACAGCGATCGACTCGATACTATTTAAAGACACGCATTTCATCCGCGTGGTTCGTTGGCAATCTTAAAATCTGTTTTTTTTTTTAAATATTTTACAACGGCTTAGAATAGGTGCAAACACCACCCTGGTAAATAGGTACTCCCCCCCCCCCCAGGATTATAATTTGAAGTTTAATCCCTGTCGCTCGTTGCATAGCGCGGCACCTAGTCATTCCGCTAAACGGGATTTATCTAAGTGCCTGCATTGCTTCGTTACGTCGCTTCACGACCGGTTGTTAGAGTAAATCGATTAAATATAGTCGCATCAAACCCGTGGAATAGTCGATAACACACTAGATCTCCAGGTTTTGATATGACCTACCTACCGCTGACTATGAACGGACGTGAAAAAGTTGTTTTACTTATAGATCTACAATCGTAACGATACGTACGGATTCCTTATGTTAGCGATTACTGCGTTATCTCTCGCGTATACTTTAAACGAGCTAACCTTGTATCTCAGAAACTGCTCTAATGGATACTTGTACGTAAAGCAGTAGACCTCTTTTTTTGGTTGGCCGCGTAATTTCTTTTCAGTTTAGATTATCGAGTCCCTATAATATTCATGTTAGATAATAAAACAAATGTGTATCAGGTCCATTCAGGACACTAAATAATAACATAAACGATTACAAATATATAAATTATCTTTTTTATAGTCGTTCAGACATAAATACATTCTGGGACTAAGCTTTATATCTCTTGTAAGAACAGCCTTTGATCCTATAAATCCTTTTGACAACTTTACCAAGAAGTTCGATATTAAAAATACTTTGCTGCTTACAAAACGTAAACTTATTTTAGCCAAGTGAGTTCAATTTTGGAATTTTAAGTAAGTATAATTATTTCAATTACTGCTGAATGGCGGTTAGATACATTCTAAAAATTCTGCTTTTTTACCGAAAATTTAAAATTGTGTGATAAACCCGGAAGTCATATAGTAGTGCGTGACCAGATTTGAATCCCTGATTCTCTATAGACTGGATGTAGTTAGGTCTAACCATTAAGCTACCATGGCCGTAAAAGAATGTAGACGGGTTTAGGACGCTCATGAATAAATAATGCCAACGTTAAAGCATTTGTTTGTTTGTTCATGAACAATTCATATATTACGTGGACAAACATAATGCTCGTGCATAATTATGGTAAAAGGGATAAAATAGTCCACGAAATGCGTCAGTGTTATCAGTAGTCATGCAATGCAGCAACGTATCGATTTTTTAAAATTATTTTACTCTATTGCCAATAATAATTGGAATTTTAGGTATACATTAAAAAACAAACGTTACCAAAGTTAAGATACTGGTTACTGCGAAATTTATGCTTAGCTATTAAGCAAACCCCAAGTGACAGAGTTATGTGTATTTTGTATATCTCTAACCGCCGAAGACTAATAGCCACGTATTTTAAGACTTGCTGTTTGATTATATCTCTAACTAAAACATGTCGATATACCGACAACCTATTATTAAAATCGCTATTTCATTTCAATGGTCCAAATACCTTAACTGTCAATTTAAATTATATCAATACTATCACCTAGCTAAAAAGGTAACAAATAGATTAATGACCGAATTTCATCGGATACTATTTGCGCGTCTGACATCAATGAACACTATTAGTCAGTTATTAGCCTCTATTAGCAGTAATTAACTATTCAATTTAAGGTTTGACTGAGCAAAGTTCTTATGAATCCTATACTCACTTAAGTACCTAGACTGTAGAAAATTTAAAATATCCAGATGCATTATTGCACGGCGACGGAAAATGAGGAACAAACGAGTTTCGATTAAAAATTACATCAATCATCCGCCATTTCTTCTCGCCGAAGTATTTACGTTTTCATTAAGCGCTCCACAATCGCCATTAGCGACGCTTTGTTAATTACCGATTCCGCTTAATGCCAACTCCAATTCGACCGAGCCATTTTTGACTATTCAGCCACCCAGCTGTGTATGATTTTACTATATTGACGAGCGGAACTACGTGATCAATCTTTGTGATATCCTTTGCAACATTAAGGAACGGTTGAATAATTCTGAGAATAACATGTTCTTTCTTTGTTACAGTTGTTTGAGTCCAAGATCAGCGTACTTCTACGAGTTTCCACCTAGTGGTGAGCATTATATTATAATTTTATTACTTTACTTTTTCAGAAAATATTTTTCAGTCAAATATGCCTGGAAGAATAAAATTGTAACTTTCATTCTTCTAGGGAGTTATTCCTTTCATGACAAATAAGTACAAATACCTAGTCGCAGAAATAATGAAAATGACATTAAATGACGATCGAAATTATTCATATTGGAGTGTGTTCCATGCTAAAATATTTTTGTATTGCATTCTAACTTTGTTTTAAAAGAAAAGAACACATTCATTCAGAAATCAGTGTCGTCCGCAGAGAACTGTCTTGGCACGGCCAAGAAGAAGGTGACAACTTTCTCGAGACTGCTGCGCGGTCTCAAATCGCATAGGAAAGAGAAGCACGGGTCCTGTTCGCCGAAGCACACGCACAGCCCACGGCAGATTCTACCGCCACAAAGGGTGAGCTTACTTTATTTACTTTATTATCATCTGTTGATACAGATGATTATAAATGCGAAAGGGATGATTCCCTATCGCATTATTCCTTGTACAATCTATGGTGTGTAGTGTGAATCTTCGCTCCGGGAATATTGTTTCACAATCAGGTCTAGAGAATACACTCTAAAAATCATATCAAAGACTTTAAGAGCTGTTGATTCTGATACTGATCTCATCGTCGGAAACAAGAAAAGATAGTCAACATTCCGAGCGTTCAAACTCAACAAAAGTTAACGAGCCGGAGTGTATACGAAACAGATGTTACACGCTTAATCCAATTTCCACAGAAAAAAAAAGAATAAAACCCAACCGCAAAAATATTCCGCCGAAATAAAACCGTGAATTTAGACACTCATTAACAGCCGGCCTCCAGACATGTACGAAGCCGTCTTTCCCCCTATTTTCACATAGTTCCTCTACATACATACCCCCATCCGCTATTGTGTGTATCCGGCCCGACGCCGGTCGCCCTTTGACATGTACTACCAGCAATTAGTATGACGCACGGGCGCCGTCCCGGAGAGGCTGTTAAATCGAGACGTGAAAAATTGCGGACGTTCAACACGGCAATAAAAAAAATATCGTGAAAATACTTAACACCAAGATCAAATAACTTGATAAAACATTTAAGTAAAATAAGTTTGTACGAAATAAGGAAAATAACAACGTCTGCTATGATAATAAATCAACTGATACGAATAAAGCAGTACGTGATACTGCAAAGGAATGGTTTACTTTTGCTAAAGGAATACGTAAATAACTCACAGGAGGACACGTTTTTGATGATTCTGCAAAACTGAAATATAATATTGTGGGATTCTTTTGTGATACAGCAAGTTGTATTGTCTGTCACCAGGCTGTCTGCTGGTTTCACCGGAACACTCCTTAGCGCCTTCGGTCCGTGTGAATGAAATGCGTGCTTAAATACTGCACGTCTGTGTATTTTTTGCGACGCGGAATTTTCTAGCATTAATAGTCTCCGTGAGCTGCACTGAAAGTGTTATTCTTTTGGCGAGTAAATGCAACAGGGGCAAGATTATTTACCTATTTAACTTATGTTTATAATTTACTCGCGTCTTTAGATCCATCTAAAGCAAATATTTTATTAAATTTAATTAAACTTTTTACAATCATAAACAGTTGGATCTTTTTTGATCGACTTGATCTGCAAACTTATAAACGTAGATGACATAACTTTCGATAAAGGAAACGAAGTAATACTTTGCGAAATTAAAATTGAATAATCGTACCCACTTTCTCTTTAAAGAACAAATGAACCATATCTTATTTAAGTTTATTTCTTAAACAACTTAACATAAATAATTTGAACATAAAACAGACAAATGAAACTTAAACCTAACTTTGACGGAGAAGAGAATAGCTGTTAGAAACTTTACGAGTGAGTAGAACACTCAGCTTCTAGATAGAAATAGCCTTTTAAATTCAGTTCCGTTTTGGTAACTCGAACAAAATGTCCTCGTACAGTATGCTTTCTGAAATTCAGTAGGTAATTTTTTATCCCCAATTGGCAGTCGGCTCGTGTGGGTACCTACTATAGCCCAAAGTCCCAAACTCTCTCGTGATCGTCTCGTGAGAGGAAGAATGTGACGTAAATAGAGTGATTATATTACTTTAGGAGAGTACACATTATTATTACACTTTATGGTATGGCAGCTATCATACCTTATAAAATTAAGAAACAAATAAGTGACTATAATGATCTGTTCAAATACTGCAAAACAATTAATATATATAAAAAAATTAAAATGTTAATAGTAAGTGACGAAATTGATAAGATTAACTGCCTTAAAATTAATACTAGACTGCAGCACCTTCGCGTATTAAAATATTTACCTAAATATGTTCTACCTAAATGTGCCAATTTTTACGGCAAACGCACTTGGAAGTATTTATTGCCAAACATTCTTAATGAACTAAGTCACGATACTTATTATAAAGTTTGTGAAAACCCACAGCGATGTAAGCGCACTATGAAAGCCTGAGCCATACCTGTCCAATCACCAGTCCTGTCCTGGACCAGGATGCCAATAAAAAATAAAATTAATTATAGTTCATAAGCTACAGATAAGGTTTTTCTCTGTGTAAAACTTGTTATAAGTAGGTATTTCACTAAATTGTAAAGAGCGAATACAGCGGCAGATAAACGATTAAGTTTTTGCCCGCTGAAATGATGAAAAAATTGTAAATCTTTTATTCTTACAAGTAAATAAATAAAAAAACATTTTATCATAGACAAGTATTTTCACAACCATTAAAAAAATCATTTACCGATCAAAGCTTTAAAACAGTTGAAACTTTAACAATTCAGCCATTCACAAACGCCCCTTCACCCTCAATCAAATCTGGACATAGCCAACGGTCGAAAAAACTCCTGACAGGACTAATCCTAAGTGCAACTTGCCCGATAAGGATTAGACCCGGGCTGTAATGGCCTTTATCCCCTGTACAAACTACCATAACTCAACCTTGCCTTGGCTCAACCGACTTAACTTTGGCAGGCGTCATTTCTCAAAAGCCATGCGGTGACGTACCCGCTAGAGATTAATAAATATAACTCGGACGTGGAAAAATGTTGCACTTAATTCCGTTAAGATGAGTTGCGTGACTGAGAATTGCTCTCCTTTCTTGTAACCCTACGTTCGTTATCAACTTGTTGTGTTAAATCATAAATTGGTGTTACCAGAAATAAAGATAGGTCTTTGGTATCATTTCGAATTTAGTTTAGTATCAGCCAGAACCATCATAATGGTTTTCTATCTACTATAAACAAGCAAAGGTATAATTTGAAACTAAATTGATGAAGACCATTTAAATAGGCAAAGTTCATTACTATTTAGCCTCGAAAATGTTAACCATGCATGTGACATTAATAACCGAACACAAAATTTACGACCTGCTTATAATTGACGAAGATTGAAATGGAGTATTTATAACTATCGATTTTCAAAATCTATCTTTAGTTCATATTTCATTTTATTCCGATTCGAATAATTTAATTCTAATAAAACGGGAGGCAGTTTTGCAGCCCATTCAGTACCAATTTTACATTCCGAGTGAAACAAAGACCGAACATTTTATTACATAATTTTACTACCCCGACGAAACAAGTTGACATATATTCTACTGCAATGTTGGCACCTTGCCGTATAAACGTATCCTTACGGGCATTATTGCACCACTAGTATACGTTATGTTAGTGCTGACTTCGAATATCGGCTATAAAATGTTATTGCCAGAGTCAATGGTAGCTTTCGGGAGGTTTGGTAGCATTATGTTGCTCGTAAATATTCACGAATGTATCGATAAGATTAGGTTGCATGATGCATTATTAGATAATGTTGTAAGAGTTTTGTAACATGTTCGCACGCATGTTTATCAACGTTTTTATCTATGTCACGAATCTTCCAACGATTTGCTATGTGTTTTGTGTCTTCAGTATAATTACTTCAAAACATGTAAAGTACTTGTAGATATAGAAAAAGTTAATCAGAAAGTATTTGTACGTAGCTCGTTAGTCAAAATTGTTACGTACTTGCGTTGTTTTTTCTTCGAGATTACCTGCTTTTCCAGCTTTTATTGTTATATCTACGTAATTAGTAAAATAAGTTCAAGTTTCTGTTGTAAAATATATGGAAGTATGAGGATAATGAAGTAGCTAGTTAAAATTGTTACGTACTTGCGTTGTATTTTTCTTCGAGATGACCTGCTTTTCCAGCTTTTATTGTTGTATCTACGTAATTAGTAAAATAAGTTCAAGTTTCTGTTGTAAAATATATGGAAGTATGAGGATAATGAAGGAGCTAGTCAAAATTGTTACGTACTTGCGTTGTATTTTTGAGATTACCTGCTTTTCCAGCTTTTATTGTTATATCTACGTAATTAGTAAAATAAGTTCAAGTTTCTGTTGTAAAATATATGGAAGTATGAGGATAACGAAGTACTAAATGATAATGATGGTTGTATTGAACTAATTTGTATACAGATTTACTAGAGAACTAGTCTTCCAATGAACTCATAAATGGCGAAGTTAAATAAGAAAAACATAATTATGAGTCATGATAAAAACGGATGAACAAGACTTTTTAAGATTCCATTTTCATTTTACACAAAAAAAATACTTACCTTAGTGAAGGCAATAATAAAATTGTTGATGTCGATTTGTAAAACGATACTAATTAAAATACTCAAGACACGCAAAATAACAATTACGGAATAAAAGATCATGATCGTAAAACTGATAACGCAACCAATATTTTTTTATTATTAAAAGGCTATTTACTGAAACATAAAAATTGTTTATTAGATATTTTTTGACTTTATATATATATTAAAATAAGCCGTTGGTAAAGTTATAAATTTAATGAGATATTGCGATGAAGGTGTCTAATTTTTTTCACTACGTTGTTATTAATCACAAAGTCAAGCGAGGAGTATATCTCTTTCCCGTTTTTTCTTAGTGCGCTACCAATCTCCGAGTAACCTACTTGCTAAAATTTCAGCTTTCTACGAGGAGCAGTTTTGTATGTAAATAACAGTCAGTCAAAAATGGAAGAGTTATATAAATATTGATTAATCAGCAAGGTCCAAATTCAATTTTACCACCGTCCTAATTTGCTTCGACTCACACCAAATCGGATTCAATGTAACTTGTTAGATAATTGCTTTCTATTGGATTGCTTTGCTGCATTTCCGCCATTACTATTTCATTTTGGTGACCATTTAGTTGATTATTTAGTCAATGAAATGAGAATACCATTTCATTGACTAATCGCTTGATCGCTCCAATCTTCTATTTCAGTAATGGTTTCAATTCCACGTCATTTTCTGACCACAACTAAAATTGTTTAACCTGTTAAGTCCGATGTACATTTTAATAAACAAAATAATTGATTTAAGATACTAAATTCAGAGAGCAAAATTGACAGCAGTATCTCAGGAGGACAAAATTAGTGCATTTGGTCTAAAATACGACTGGACTTGGAAAATTGGACATCTACAATTTTGAGTCACAATGGAGGAAGTCATAACAGAAATCATTTCTTAAAATTGAGTGTGTGAATTTGATAAGGGGGCAATAAATTTGGAAAGGTTCGAATTTAGGCGCCGTAGGGTTGTCATCGCATTATAGCTTCTATTGTCGGCTATTCGCATTATTCCCTTATCAAGCGCAAAGTTAATGGGCGAGCTTTGTGCCTTGTATGATAAATTGATTCGTCCATACACAGCCTCATTGTGATGTAGATATTCTTAGCCTGCTCAACGCTTAAGTGTTGATGATAAATGGAATGTTTTGTCTGTTCTGTATAAGTACGGCGTTAGCTAGAGATGCACCACGTCGATGAAGGCTTGCACTACAGCTATATCTGTTGTTATTCTCTCTCTCTGGTCGGTCCTTCATGTCTAAAGATCGTGGTCATGGTGGGATGAAAGTCTGGAACGGATGAAGTGTCTCCATCGGCTCCTGTCCTGTCTGTTGTTATTAAACATGTTGATTTAGTGAAACAATGAATGCGATTTCATACATTGTTATATGCACTGGTTCATCTTAAATATATTTTTTTATAATGACTGGAAATAGCTCTTAAAATTATATACTTGTTTTGTTGTTACCAACTTCAAAACTCTAATTGTACTAGAGCTAAAAATATTGTTGATATTTTTTTTTTAATATTACATTAATGGTGCACCTCTCTCTATAAAAAGTATATAATATCTAATACGATAATATTCTAAAGGCTCCCGTGTGATTAATATTATTTGTCTATTCGTTGATACGAATGATGGAGTTGAAAAAAATATCAGTACGTTTAATAATTTATTCATGACATAATTTTAACAAAAAAGACGTTAAAATCTTTCTGGATAAAGATTTTCGGTAAATGTAATTTATCATACGAGAGGAACGAGCGTGATTTGTAAAAAAGTTTCATCCTCCCAAGAAAGTTGCCAGTGTATTAGAGCATCCTGTTTAAGAAAAATGACTGGCTGAGGACGTGATAAATGATCATTTTCATAGACTGGTTCAGTTTTAATGTTGATTTTATTATGAGGCATTTTTCTTTTCTCCTAATCATTGAGCTTTTTTCCTTATTCATTTGTTTTAAACTTTTCCTTTCCTCCTTGGCTATAATTATGTCATCAATGTACATCACTAATTTCAATGAAATCGATTCCAATGATTTTGACTATCACCTAGCCTTCTAAGCAAAAGCAATTTCCCTCAGGTGGATACCCCGGACAGCGTGCTGCAAAGTGGTCTGGGGTTGGGTCCCGGCCCAGACACGGCCCTGAGGTCCATGGTAGACCCCAGGGACTATGACCGCCTCCGCTTCTTCCAAATGAGCGCCGCCCAACCAAACACCTTTGAAGAGACTATACATAGGGTGAGCGTTAGCTTTTTCTACTTGCAGGAGTTAACAGACAAAGTAGAAATATTATTAATTTGTGATGAAAAATACGGGATTCGTATGAATTATAAAGATCCCTTTAAGTCAGCAACTTTCGATAGATTTTGGTAGAACTGAATCCTAATGCCATGTAAATTTTATACTTTTCTAATGATAAAATAAAAAGTGACTTGGGCATATTCGAGTGCTGTAATAATAAATAGCTTTCTGAGTTTTAGTCTGTAAATCTTATTTTGTCTGTTATTATCCTGAAGTATGAAAACAGCTGTAGTCTGTTATCCTCTGTGTGGCAAATAATTAATCTGTAGTTAGCTCTTTTATTTTTAAATGAAAAAAAAAGTTTATTTCGTATAAAACTTATATGTTCTTAATTTTTAGTGTTTTAGTATTTGTTTTATTGCACAATTTGTTTTCCTTATTTCATATACATTTTCTTGCATATATTTCATATAATACTTAATTATAGTTACTTAAGTACTTATTTGTCTGTCTTATTTAAGTATTTCAAAGAAAAGTACCTACTTTGTATATGAAATTATATATTTACAATCAAGTAACTATTATTTGCCATCAGAGACATAGCTGACTTTCAAAATTCAAAATTATATTAATGCATTTTTGGACAGAATATTTATCCGGCATGCGCGAAGAATTGGAGGTGGTTCACCGGAATTGTAATTAAAACCCATCTATTTTATTGACAGGCTAAGGATGCCTTTTTATTAATTTAAGCTAAGTTAAGCTGCCTAATGACTAATAATAAAATAATAAAAGTAAAATAATTAAAATGTTCTCCAAATTAGAATTCTGTGTTATTTTTTACATAACCATATTGGACGAGTACAAATGATTTCGGTTGCGTAGTGGAAAGGAAGTATTTGGGCAGATAACGTCAGCAGTAACATATTAAGTTTATAAACAAACAGATTTTAGCAAATCAACCATCATTACTGAAGGTTGCTTTTTTTTAGAAAATGAGATTTTAATCTCGATATGTAGAGAGCTTATAGAACGATTTATTTTGAAACAATCTCCATGGTTCTGTACCCGTCATAGATTCTACTTTAAACAAAACTTGTTTCATCGATATCGGAATAGGTATTTTAGGCACAGATAATTTTAAAACGACTAGCCTTAAGGAATCAAATTTTCTTTACTAGTCTGTCGTGAAGCCGTTTAATCAATTGTTATTATTTTTCTGCAAAATATCATTTAGGTAATGTTTTTTTCATGCAACACATTTGATGTTTTGCAGTTGCACTTGGTTATTGGTTCCACTGCCTTGTATTTGTATGCATTTCATTACTTCTTAAGTCCTTTGTGTCTCAGTTGCACGCTTTTTGTCCTTTTGTATGTTTGGAATTGCATTTTTATAGTTTATAGTAGATATCTTACTATGCATGTCCATAGTACCTATTAGGAGAGTCCAGCTCCATACATGAAAAATGGTTTATTTTTCCGCATTCATGTTTACTCTAGGTAAGCAAAAGGTATTATGAGAATAACTAAGTCTCTCTCTCTTCTTTTTTTGTAATTTTAAATATTAAAAGAAAATGTGAATAAGAGTAAGAATTTACCAACCTAGTAAAAATCCAGAAACTTACCGAGTCTTATATCCTTTGTTACAGTTAAAAGTACAGGAAGCAATGAAGAAGAAAGACAAATTAGCGAGAGAGCAAGAGGAGGTAACTAAATACTATTTTAAAATTTCTGTTTTTTTTTTTCTTAATACCTACTTAATATCTCGTTTTAATAAATGCTGAGCGGCCTTATTTGTTGTACATTTACACGAAAAGGCTATTAGGTACTTTATTACGAGGCACGCACACATTCAAAATATAATCTGATGTGAGAGTTGCCAGTAACGTGTAATCTTCGAGTGTCTCGAACATTCGACGCGCGAGCCCAACCGAGGGCTAATCGTGCCCTAATCTCAGACTAAGCCTATTAGGCAGTTGTATCGCTTCCCTTCGAAACTTCGGAAGCCCCTTGCTCAGCACATTTAGAACTCTCGTAAAACTATGGAACCCTACTTTGGAATATCGAACATTGAAATTTTACTGCCGCTATAAACTGTTGCCGCACGCATTTCGGGTTCATGGCACGACGATTGCTATTATGTCGGTTATTAATTTTTTTATTGTACCGAAAGTCGATATCTCCATAGGAAATGTGCGGAACACGATTCAATGTTGTTGTTTTTTGTTTGTATAAAATGTATTCTTTCATGTTTTTTATTCAGGAATCTGGTTTCAACCAATGCTAGCCAAATACTGACATGATCGACATAATTTTGCCAATCAGACTAATACTTTTCATGTAGTACTTGCAATCAGATAGAGACAGATGATAAATAAATCAATATAACTACTACTACTACTACTACTACAGCTTATTTGCGTCCCACTGCTGGGCACAGGCCTCCTCTCATCACGAGAGGGTTTGGGCTATAACTATAGTTTATATGTGTATGTCTCGTGAAAAATTCGTAACCACGGATTAAATTGCGTTTAGAATTGAATTTATTTTTCATTATCCTCCTTTTTAATACAGGTATTTCGAGCTCCTAGAGTTAACAAACGCAGTTTTCATGCCACGTCTATTATGTGTACCTACTACATAGTTAAAACTAATTTCCGAGGTTGACTTTACTATTTCCATTCACACGCTTCCAGCTCATTTTATAAAGGTACTTTAGTAAACTTCTTCTTACATTTATCATTGTATATCACCTCTAAGCCTGGTAAATACATGACTTTCAATTTGGTAAAGTCGTTCAGGAAAACTGAAATTATGGCACAAGTTTATTTCTCTTTGCAAGCGCTTTAATGTTTACTTTGATGTAGGTAACTTTCTTTTAGGAGAATTTGTTGTAATTTGTTTTGTGTAACTACGATGAATATTGTTACAGATTCTTAGAGACATAAGGCATGGGCTTATGAACATGGGTCGAGACGGCGTGAGAGGTCCTTTTGGAGGTACGTTCGATTAAATGAGATTATTTATGCATATCACAATTTGAAATTACATAATTATTTCCAGCCATATCGTATAAGAGATAAAATCTTGACAAGCCTAACGAGTATGGCTACATATTTAATAACATATATTTTAACGAAAGCATTTTTGATGGTGTATTAAGTAATTTCCTTGTAACTTGGTGGAATAAATGAATTTATTCCAGTTTAAACCAAATTGTTAAAACTTAATTACAAACTTAATAAGCCTTATTTATTTCAATACTGTTTTTACATCTACAATGTAAGTTATATACTTAATGTTGAAAGTTGATCTGCAAAAAATCTAAATAGTTTTGTATTTGATTTTGTATCCAACGTTAATAGTCTTGAAATAAAGCGGGAAATAAAGGCCAAATTTGTAATATTTTCCAAAATTTTTCAAATGTTTTTTTAATCTCGCATGTTGCTTGCACGATTTTATTATTGATTATACCTTTTTTTTTAATTCGGCTCATTGCGGAATGCTTAATAATATTACGAATTTTAATCTTTTTTTCTAATTGTTGTCAGTAAAGTGTGCTTTTTGTGCATTGTTCATCGACTTCATCATTCATGGATCATTATAATCATGTGTCAATTTCACGGAAAAAATTACTGAAATATACTCGTAAACTTTACAAAAAATCGACACCAAATAAAAGAGCAATGACGTTCGTATGGAAAACGGCCATGGTTGAACTCACCTTCCATCCATCAGACATTTTATTTGCGTTAAAATAAAATTATACATGCATGTCGTTTTAAAAATATTTTGCACACAACAACGCACGGCTTTACGATGTTCGTTTCGTACACAGCTTTAAGAGCAGTGTTGTCAGTGATACCGCCAATTTGTGCTACTTACGGATGGTCAGTTAACGGTAAAATTTTGGCAAGTTTTGTTCGCACGTTTTTATTTGCGCTATCGTACGCTACGCTGAAGTAAAGTCTAATGACGAGTCCGTTTACAGACGACACGTATATGTACGACGACGAGGCGAGAGGCCTCTCCGGGCGGGGCCACTGGTATGACGAACCGCCGTACGAAAGCGATCCCGAAGACTTCCTCATGGGCGGAGGCGCCCCGGCGGCTACATTCCAAAATGGCCGCGTATGTTTCACGCTAAATCTTCGCAACGAGCCGAGAGGTGAAGGAGTGATATCTCTTAGAACCGCCGGTGACATAAGCCTAGCGAGAGCCCCTCGACGGGGATTAATAATTCCGCAGAGCGGACCCTACCCGACAACTGTGATCCCGCTGCGTACAGCGAGGGACCGTGAGAGTGGGGATTATGCAGCATCGGACATCCAGTCTATAGGCTCCAGACTGTCGGGGATATCTCTCGACTCCACTAGGTCAGAACGAGACTCCAGGAGAGGATACAGGCAAATGACAGGATATCGGATAGGTGATCCACTATCACCCGCTTCATCAGATTATGAAGATCAAGAAAGTGAAACTGATTCCCAGCATATAGCCACCGTTCATCAGGTATACAATTATTTTTATTCGTAGAGCTTGCATATCGTAACTTTATAAATGGTTCTACAATATATTGGCAATCAAATATAATAAATTTGCTAAAAAATCGCATATTGCTTTTGACTTGTACGCCCTTTATCCAATTTACTTTTTTCAATCATTCCAGTCGGCTGAAGAGTGCGAAGGGGTGTCGAACCTTGCAGGGAAAGTGCGAGGTCTTAGGCAAGATGTACAAAGAAAAATTTCAAGATTACGACAAGAATCTGGGCCAGAAGGCGCCGACAGAAGGACGAGCGCCGATCAAGCGTTCCCTTGTTCTAATAGTTCGTTTGAAAGTCTTCCCAGCGGATCTGGCAGTAGTGAGTGGATTTATTGAGTTATTTGTTTGTGTTTAATATAAATGTTTTTTTGTAAATAAGTTGTCTTTCCTTTCTTTGTACCAATAACTCCCCCATGTGTTACTTACAGATGTAGCCTAATATTTAGGTTAAGTTTCTGTATCCTGTCTTAATTTTACTAATCGCACTTTCTCTTAAATTTAAATGGTGTCCTAACTTCACAGTCTTACAAAAGATGTACCAACAGGTATTTCTACTTTTAATGTGATGATGAAAAGTTCTATTATAAACAAGTTTCTAAGTCTTTAATATTTATGTCCAGGCACACAAGCATTGGTTCGAGCCGGTAGTAATCACTCATCTCTCTCGGCAGAAGAAAATATAGAATTAAGTCCCGCCGGGCGGAGTTTACTTGCGCCGCAAATGCTGTGCCGGGCGCGAGCGCTCGTCGATTTCGTGCCCAATATTTACGATAAAGATGCCTTGAGATATAAGGTAATATATTATGCTAATTTTGTGTACAGTTGGTAGGTACATTTGTGAGATGGTTGTGATATTTTTTTATTATTGTCGGCAGAAAGGAGACATCATTGAAGTCATAAATATGAATGCATCTGGCATATGGCGAGGGGTGCTAAACAACAAAGTGGGCAATTTTAAATTTGCACACGTTGAAGTGCTGTCAGACAGAGAAACCACGAGGTCAAGATCAAAGTGGTGCAAAAGTCGTGAAAGACTATGGGAGACGAGACCAAGAACGGTGGAAGAGTTGCTTAGGAGGATAGATTTACCAGAGTACGCTGTGGCCTTTGCAAGGAACGGATATGAAGATATTGAGCTCTTTAAAGAAATAGAGCCGTCCGATCTTGATTACTTGGGAATCATGACCCCGGAGCACCGCACCCGCATTTTGGCTGCTGTACAACTGCTGCACCAACTCGAATGTAAGATCATCAAAAACTACTTACCTATATGTATATTTTTGTTTGAAGTCATTTAGCGATAAAGAATTATTTATCTTTGTCTTAGGTGGCGAAGGTGATTGCGAAGGGGAGGGCGGTGGATCCAGTTCGGAAGGTGGCGATTCACCATTCGGACGTAGGCAGTTTCCCAGAGATTCCGGCTGTTACGAAGCAGGCGTCGGGGTGGGAGGCGTTCGAGTTCGGACGTCACCTCTGGTCCACAGATCAGACGAACCTTCGCACAGGCCGCCTGATCCAGCTCCGCAGGCTAAACGCTCCGTCCGTCGTCGACAGCCCGACGACGCTGAATGCGACAGGATCGAACGCTATCCTGGTACAAACGCGGAACGAATTATAAATCGAAGCGTCGGTTTACCCGGAGGCGGTAGGGATGACACTTGCGAGTCAGATCATAGGCTCAATGTAGTTAAATTTGTGGCTGGAGGAGAGCCATGTGCGTCAGAGAAGAGTAGCGATTCTGGTGTTAGTAGTTCTTCGTTAAGTTCGGCGCATCCTCATCGCCCCTGAGCGAGGCCCGCCGCGCCCGCGCTCGCCTAGGCACTGGCGCGGGCGCGAGCGCAGGCCGCGCTGCCGCCCGCACCCCCCGGCCCCGCAGAACCCTCCGCTCCACCACAGGATGAATAGGGCTTCAGTAATCTGCAACGCAAGCTCACACAGTACAACAGTACTTTGCGCATACCTTTTCTCTTTTTCGCACTTACGCGCCGGCTACCGTGAATTGGAAGAAGAAAATCGGAAAGGTCTTTCGAGTATTCTCGCTAGGGGCAGTGGGGGTTACCGTGGACGTTTTAGGTATCTTAACTAATGACACGATCACATAGTTTTTGTGATGAGACCTGGCAACATGGACAAGAATTATGGCTGCAGAGCTTTGAAGTAAAACATGGACCGACTTTGAAGTTATTGTTCCAAAATAAGACTGATGGGTTCTGTCTGGTCAGCTTTAAATCATCTTCGATCTTGTGTATGGGTGTAATGTTTCATATTATGTTCAATGGTGGAACTAAAAGCAATTTTTCATGGCACTAAAATATTTCTAAACATAATTTAATAATGTTATCTAAGTATACATTTAATACTTTATTGTTGGGTCAGAAAATGTATAACAAGATAGACATAATTTTACTGTATTATTATTACTTAACATTTTAGTCCAAAGTAAGGTACTGACAGAAATGGGAGTTAAATCCCTGTTATTAACTTTGCGTTATCCTTCTATAAATATAACTAACGCCCAGACGTTGTTTTTAAAAACCTTGGTGGTTGGCACTAGTGATAGAAAATTGTACACATATATTATTAGCATTTCTTTTTATTCTTAGATCCTCAATTTCCAATTTCTTTAATCATTCCTTTACTAAATTCAAAGCATATCATTAACGACGCCAATTTAATTTAAGATGCTTTTTAAATGTTAACTATTTTACTCTGTTCATAAAAATAAGCATCAAGAAACTTCAATCGACAATACGATATCATACGATATCATGATAGATGAGATTGACCATTAAAAATGGTTTGATTAAATTATCTAATTAGCTTTTCCCGGTGACTTATTTTTTTGAACAGAATATTTATTATTATATCGCGATGAATTATTATGTGTAGAAGAGGCAATAAGCCAGTTAGATGACTGGGGCGTTGTAAGCGCAACATTTCGATAGCAATAATTGTAAATAAATTAGTAGATAGGCTAATTATTGTATGTTGAGACTTTTTGTAATTTTTTAAGAGAGCTTTATGCGGTTTGCCGTATGTACAGTATAGTGTGTAGGTTTCATTGTGTGAAATTTTGAATTTCGCCCGAATCTTCCGACTCATGTTTTTGTCATTCGACGTACTTTATGGCTTTCACACTTGCGACTGGCCTGCCTCGTAAAATAACAAGTGGAGTTTTACTACTGCCTGAAAAAATCCGACCGTTTGCGGAGATTTACTTTTCCGACGCGGGTCTAACAATAAAAAGAAAAAACGACTGGTGAGTTTTGCTGGGCCATATTTGCAAAATCCGCGAATAGGTACAGAAATAGAAGAAGCGTCTGTTTTTTTTGTGCTGCCAGTCTTGTAGAGTTCCGTAGATTCGTGACTACCTAATGTGAGTGCCTGCCAGTCGCTGCGTGCAAAGCGCCCTTAAGAACACTCCCGACTGCCAGCAGTGTTCCTTTATTTGTAAATTTGTAAAAATCTCCTTCAAATGCACTTTTTGACTACAATTTGTGAACTAGTCCGAACTATTAAGTGTATATAGATAAATGTTTGTTACTTGTATATTATAGATAGAATATATTTCTTTGGCGATTATTGTATATTCAATAATTAGTTCTTTATTGAAACTTGAATGTTAAAAAGTAATTTATTTATAATTAAATTACGTTTCAAATGCTCAGGTAGATTATGTCCTGTCGTAGGGCACTAGGAGTTTTTCAAGACTTGTGATCTACGGATACTTAAGCTATACAATACACTTTCATTTCATTTGTGTTAGCCATATACTATCGTAATAGTACTTTTTTGTAGCCATATTTATATTTTTTTAATACAGACCTTACGATGTATGTTTACAAACCTGTTTACAGACATGGATTCTGAATTAATAAATCCAAAAAATTACACGCGACTTCTTATTTCCAGTGCCAATACAAACACCGATACCTACCTGTAGGTGAAAATCTTGAGAAAATTAATACCTGTTTTATGTAGTTGTGTTCCAAATTGATATGAAAATTCGAGGAAAATTCAAATACGGAACTTCAACTTCCAATCAGTATAGGTATCAAACCAATGAGTATAGGTGAATAACTTAAGAAAATGACCTCGTCTATGTATAGACGAGGTCATTTTCTTAAGTTGTCAATCCAAAAAATTAAAAATTGAATATTAGTAAGAGTAATAATGTAGGCGGAATTTTTCATCGTCATCATTTACACCGAAAAACGTCCACAGATTGATTTTGTGGCTCATCCATTGGATAAATGCGACCTTCATTCAGGTCGCTCCAGAAGAAAACTTTACTTTTAATTTTGGTATGAACTAAGCCATTATTTTCAATATTTCAAGCACAGTCGTAAAAATTTCTTTATTTGTATTTTAACGCCTTATAAAATAAGAACGAATTAAAAAACTTACTTGATTATTAAAGCACTTACACAAATTCGTAAAATGATTGTGCTAATAATAGATTATATTTTTTATACGTTGTCGTAAAAACGAACATTATAACTAGAGGAAAAATGTTGTTTACAGTTTATATTGTTTTTACTCAAAATTACTTATGCAAGTAAGTACTTTATTTTATTTTAAGTACCTTACGAGATTTCAGTATAAAACGAAAATATTAAGATGTTGACGATGATTATACGATATCGACACATTGTAGCTTTTGCAACTGTAAGGTAAATTCTGCATCTAATGAATTAACTAACTTTGTAACAAAACCATCAACATAAGTAAACAGCAGTCACCAATACTTGTCAAGTTGTCAATGATAAAATTGATAAATGGCAGATACTGTATGATAAAGCATGTCTGTTGGTCAACGATTAAGCGTTTAATCAATATAATGCGCAATACTTAGTCTATGCCGTCTGTAACAAAATAGACGTCATACCAACCAATATGACTTATGTAGAAGTTTACATTTAAGTACCTACTCGTTTGAGCCTGTGGTAGAGCAATAGGGATGACGACAACTTTTTTTTTCCTTAGTCTATCAGGAAGATTATTGAAAAGTATTGGACACCTATTTTTTCTTTTTTCACTCTCCAACTTTAATGCGCTTTAACTTATTCATTCTTTGTTAATTTGATAAAACAAAAAATACGTGTCTAATATTTTTTATTACCTGACTGACGGACTAATTAGAATTTCGATTTCTTCACCCTGTCGTCATCCCTATTCTCAGAAATGTTTGCGTTTCAGTCACTTAAATAAAATGCCTCAGGCTTCCCATTTAAATCGTCTACTAAGCACGTCGATACCGTCGGTTTGATGCTGAGATGCCTATAAAGTAGGTAAGTATGTCAGTAGTAGGTAAGTAATAAGATAGAAAAATATCCTTAACTTAGAGAACTCCCTAAGTTTAATTAAATATAAGCATATAAAAAAATAATCAAAATCCGATCAATTGATTCTGAGAAATATCTATGTGGAAAAAAAAACATACTAATATTATAAATACGAAAGTAAATCTGTCTTTCTGTCTGTTATCTTATTCACGCCTCAACAATTGGACCAATTTGGATGAAAAATGGTATGGAGATAGTTGGAGTACCGGTGAAGGACCTAGGCTACTTTGTATCCCGGAAACACTTCTAGTTCATTGAGGGAACGCGATTGCCGAATTCCGCGCGGAAGCTAGTATTATCATATTTGAAAAGCAGTTCCAATAATATTATATTACGTACTACGTATTTTGAAATTGATGAAAGTTTAAAGTAGGCCGTCACCACCTGTGCAGTCATCGATCGGAAAACGTCCAGACAAAACAGGGAATAGGCATCACCGTGAAATCAACTACCCAGTTTTAAAAACTCTAGGCTGGTAATATTTTGTATAAGGTAGTAACTGAAGTTTTTCCAATTGAGCATAATGGACGCTCATCAAGAAGTTTTTCATAAATAACGTGATTCATATATGGTCTCAAAAGATAATCTTGCATAAAATCAAGTTGATCAAATGCACTATATTATAGTCTGACCATTCGAGTGTAGTTACAAACGCGTTTTATTCTTTTAGTATCAGTCTTAACGAGAAATTTACTCACGGTAACAATTTTAATATTTATTAGTATACAGTTTTACACACTCCTTTACAAACGTTCGTAATTATTGCGCCGATGAGTAACTTGCTCACACACCGCCGCCATTTTTCAGCGGGAAGATAAATCTTAGACATCAAGCCCTATGGGAACGTATTCTGCAATAAGTTCTCTTTGAAATATTTTCTATTAGCTCCCTTTGAAGTTAGGTAATGAGTTTTGTTGGCACTGTAATTTGATTATGGACGGGAACATAAATAACGGTGTGAATAATTTTATTTCTTGCTTTTCGAGAAGTTTATTTTCCGACTCTGGAAGTGGATGTACGATCTTGAGAGTTCTTGAGAACTGACAAGATTTCATTTTTTTAACACGTCCCTTTTAACGATGGCAAGTCCATCAACTTTGGTGTAATAACCCAGCAGGCTCATTTCGATGGGCCATTCGTTTCAACAGACGCTCTCTTGATAATGGATTTGAAAATAAGTGATGCAGAAAAGGTTCAATTTTGTAAAAACACCGGTTATCTTTTAGACTGCAAATAAATGAACCTGCAAGTTCCATTGATGCTACCGAAAAAGATAGAAACATTAATAGACACGAATTTTTATTTTTATTTTTACTACTCAGATGGCTGTCCTTTAAGCCAAACTGAGCACGCAGGTCCGCTATATATTGTTTATCGTGCGGCGACGCGGGTGTCCGCTGTTTACCTGCCAGTGTATCCTAATTAACTTTTTATTTTCATACCGACCTCCCTCCGCGTTTGTAGTTTTCTTAAGCAACATTATCATTTAGTTAGTCTATACTCTATGGTTTGTAGAATTACGGAGGAACTACAGTAGCGAGTTTATTTTCGCTTGGTTGAAAGCTGGAAACCAAAGTACATAACTGAGATGAGATAATTGAGAAACTATTACCTGAAAATCAATTGAGTTCTTTATTAAATCATTTCATGTTATGTATTCTAACGAAAATCTCAAACCAATTATCTTCAGGTAGACACGTATCTGTCAAATCTCGGAGATAGTCCAATGAAACAATTCCAATTGCAGTTCAAAGTTCAAATAATAATACCTAAAACAATAAATCTCCCCGGCTCTATACGAGGTCAATTTGGCAAATGCAGCGCATCACTCTTTACGGTCATTGTGTTTATAGCGTATTGACGCTGTACCAGGCGCGGCGCACTCTTTGATTTGTTCGCGCTCGATACAAGTACCCGCCGGCTTCGCACCGTGGCGTGATGATTAGTGGTTGCCGCGCACTGCTAGCGAATGCACGCGCGCGCGTTTTCTCTTAATGTACCTACGTCGCGCGCGACGTAAGAGTCAAATGTGCTATGAAATTTGAATTATGTCAAAAAAATATTGCATTGCATAGGGTTGTATTAACAACAGTAAGTAACAGTAAAATGATTTGGTAAAGAGTAAAATGATAAAATTTGGTATGGAGGTAGTTCAAGACAACCCAAATTTTTATTATTTCAATAAGAATAATAACAATAACTATGCATGAACAGTATAGTATCATTGGGTACGCAAATTCTATGTATTCGTGACGAAGTCGCGGACAACGGCTAGTATATTATGATAATGTAGTTGTGTGACTGTGTGTCTTAATTTTGAATTTAGCAGATTTAACATTTTAGACTGATTAGACAGATAAAGTATGTGATAACTTAATAGTAAATTACGTTGTAGCATCTGTGTAGACGAGTGTTTTTAATAATAATAAAAATAACTAACTTAACTTAAATATATATTTTGTTAATAACACTATTCTACCCAACCTATGTACTAATACTAGACGCATCATTTAATATTTTCTCGAGTGCGCCAGCCCTAGCGCTAGGGCGTGGCCTCCGAAAGAGCGCGTTGCATGTGATAGAAAGAGATGGCCAATTTGGGAGCGTACGGTGCAACAAAACCGGTTTTTAGTTAGAAGTCGGCCTTCTGTACGTTAGTACTATTACTTATTCTGTGGCTGTACGGCCCCGAATGTTGTTTTATAGCGTCGACTACACTATAGTTATAGCCCATCGGTAAGCGCATGCTTGCCCGATATTGTCACTACAATTTGTTGGTGTCGTACGAGAGTCGTAATAATACCCAGTTGTTAAAACATTGTAATGGACAGTACCAGAATAATATATCACGCTAGACGTAGTAAAATGACAACAAGTATTATATTCAGAATCCCTCAAAAGAGTGACTGAAGGGTGGAGGTTAAGTAAGTATCAAACTTTTCCCTGAAGAGAACCAATGTGTAAGTTGCCAGGCAGCGGTTGGAAAATTTTCATTTCGTCTTAACGATTTTTGAGTACTTACACCAAAATTTTGGTCTTCGCTCATAGTGATCCTATTTTTCAAATCAATCTGATAAAATAAGAAGGTCTAATACTTTGAACAATAGTATATTTAATATAAATAAAGGAAACAAAGAATGATGCAATGATGACACTTGAGTTATATCGAGCAGATAGAAGCGCCTTACTCGACGTACAAGCTTCAAGATAGTGAGTGATGATTTTTGCTATAAGGTTTTCGTAGGCGTTGGCGTTCACTTTATTGATTCTCAACATCCTCTCCTGGACGCAAACCCATTGCTTTCGTGAAAACATTATGCTTCGGACGATGCAGTGCCTTGGTAAGAATGTCAGCCACCATATCTTGAGTTTTCTTATATTTGACAGAGATTTTATTCGCTGCAATCTTCTCCCTCACGAAGTGGTAGCGGACATCGATATGTTTGCTGCGAGCGTGATAACTCTCGTTACCTGAAAGACTAATGGCACTTTGATTATCACAGTACATGGTCATAGGGGTGCCTGACAGCTCAGGCCAGAAATCTTCTTCTAACTGTTTTAACCACAGTCCCTCTTGGACAGATGCGGCCAATGACATGTACTCCGCCTCAGTACTTGATAAGGCTATAGTGGGTTGCCTTTTAGAGCACCAACTTATGGCAGCACCCTGAAAAAGAAAAATGTATCCTGTACAGGATCTTCGGTCTTCAGAGTGGCTGGCCCAGCTTGCATCACAATAGCCAATAATATTTTCTTTATTACCCTTGAATGTCAATTTGTAGTTCACTGTGGCTTTCAAATATCTTAATACTCTTTTTAAAGTACTCCAGTGTTGGGCAGTTGGCTGACAGTTATATCGGCTTAATGAATTAACAATGAAGGCTATATCTGGCCTTGTCCCTTGGGATAGATACAAAAGGCATCCAATAGCTTCATGATATGGAATATTTCTCAATACTTCAGTTTCACTTTCAGCCTTCTTTAATTGAATATTAACTTCACTCGGTGTATATATGGGTTTACAATTAAGCATGCCAAAACGGCTCAAAATTTTCTCAATGTAGATAGACTGATCTAAAGATATTTCATTTTTGCTTTCTTCTGTGATTCTGAATCCTATGCACTGTTTGGCTTTGCCCATGTCCTTCATATAAAACTTTTCTTTCAGTTTTTCTTTTATCAATTTCGCTGATTCATCATTATTGAATAGACAAAGTAGGTCGTCTACATAAACAGTGATAAACATAATATCTGACTGGTTCACGATACGGTAATAAATACAAGGATCCACCTTTGATCTAAGCATTCCAATTTCTAATAAAGCATTGTTTAATTTTAAATTCCATTGCCTACTGGCTTGTTTAAGGCCATATATAGCTTTATTTAAACGGCACACTTTTTCACCTTGCTCAAAAGATGGCGGTTGCGACATAAATATTTCTTCTTCTATGTCTCCTTGCAAAAATGCTGAGACAGCATCCATTTGATGAATTTTCAATTGATACTTTGCGGCTAATCCAATTAAATATCTCAATGACGAATATCGGACTACGGGTGCATAAATTTCATTGTAATCAATGCCTTTTCTCTGTTGGTAACCTTTAATAACTAGCCTAGCCTTGTAGCGTTCGACATCTCCATTTTCATTTGTCTTCGTTTTGTACACCCATTTACAAGGTATAATTTTCTTTTCAGCAGGTCTGTCTACTAACGACCAAGTATTATTTTTTATCAAGGACTGAAATTCTTCGTTCATGGCCTGTTTCCATTCGTTTGCTTTGTCGCTGTTTAAAGCTTCAACAATATCTTGCGGGTCACTGTCAAGTAAACTTGTTGTTGATTCATTGTTCATGCAAATGAATGAAGTGGGGTCACTATGGTCGCCTTCAGGTTGTCTGAACAGGCGGCGAGGACGAAGATTAATATAGTTCGGTGAAAGATCGTCGAAGCTCTCCTCAGGTACGTATGTCTCATCTGCGGGATCATCATACTCAGAGGTAGTTGAGCTTGAGGAGTCTGATAAAACAATGACCGGAGTCCTCGATGTAGAAGGTACATTATCATCATTATCTTCTGTTAAAGGTAAGTTAACCATATTATTTTTGTTTTCTATATTTGTTTCTGTGTAAACATTTTGATTAACTTTTTCTTTACTAACATTCATTTCTATTTCAGGTGCTGGAGTCGGACAAATTTTTCTTTTTATACTTGATTCAAGGAATACAACGTCTCTACTCATTATTGCTTTTCTACTTTTAGGATCTACAAATCGATAACCTTTAGTACAATCAGAGTAACCAACAAAAATTAACTCACTTGATTTTGCATCTAATTTCTGACGTTTTATTTTTGGTATATGTACCATTGCTTTACATCCAAATATTCTCATGTAACTTAAATCAGGTTTACGTCCGGTCCATACTTCTTCTGGCGTGATGTAGGAGAGCGCTCTGGTGGGTGAACGGTTGACAATGTGAGCTGCTGTTGCCACCGCTTCTGCCCAGTAATTTATCTGCAAATCAGCATTGAACAACATACATTTAGCACGTTCAATAAGTGTACGATTCATCCTTTCACTTAGACCATTTTGTTCTGGGGTGTATGGATTGGATGTTTGATGCAAAATTCCATTTCGCTTTAAATAATTGTCAAAATTTTTGTTAATGTATTCCTTGCCGTTGTCACTTCGCAACACCTTGATCTTTTTATCTAATTCATTTTCGACACGATTTTTAAATTCAATGAATTTATCTAATACCTCGGCTTTACTTTTTATAAAATACACAAATACTTTACGTGAAAAATCATCAGTAAAAGTTGTGATGTACCTTGCACCTCCCAAAGAAGTAACTTGCATCGGTCCACACAGGTCGGTGTGGATTAGCTCTAGCAAATCATTTGCCCGGGAGCCATTGCTTGGAAAAGGTTGCCTGGTCTGTTTCCCTTCCAAACATGGAATGCATACACAACTCTCCTTTAATTCTGACAAGTTGACACCGGTAGCACAGTTTGGTAATTTATTGACATCATTTAAATTTAAGTGTCCCATGCGCTGATGCCACACGTAGGTATCTGTCTCTGCTGTAGCTGCCATTGCTCGGATCTGACTACTATCGACATTCAGTCTGTATGTATCATTAATCAGACTTGCATAAGCTACCTTAATATCATCCTGATTTTGTATGACACATCCGGTCTTATTAAACTCTACTTTACAGCCTGCTTTTATCATTTTGCTCACAGATAGCAAATTTGTGGATAGTTCTGGTATAAACAATACATTTCTCACCTGTATTTGTGTGCTGGTGCCATTTTCAGAGAGTACCTGTAATGTCACATTGCCGCAGCTTTCAACTTGTAGCACCTTGTTGTCGGCAATCCTTATACTGTGTACAGGTGGAGCGGTCTCATCTTCCAGCCATTCCCTGTGCATGGTCATGTGAGTCGAAGCACCAGAATCCACATACCAGTTCATAGAATCATTTACTTGCATGGCTGAAAAAGCAGCTTTAAAACCATTATTATTATTATTACTGTTTTTGTTTTCAGATTTATTCTTCCTGTACCAACAATTTTTACCATAATGCCCATACTTATTGCATTGGAAACATCGGGGTCCTTTTGACTTAGGCTGGGAATGATTATTATTCTTAACGGGGGTAGATTTAGAATTTGTGTAAAAAGCGGTAGTGTCTGAAGTTGTAACTTCTTGTAGTAATTTAGTTTTAATCAGATCAGCACTAATTTTCACACCAGAACTCTCAATACCCATAATCATAGGCTTGTATACATCCGGCAAGCCTGCCAACATTAATGTCCCGAGCCACTCATCATTCACATCAAATTTAATGTTTCTTAATTTATGGGCTGATGACATGATTTTATTAACATAATCCTCCACACTTGTACTTGTGTCCAAAGTAGTATTAATAAGATCTTTTAATAAACCAACCTTTCGAAGTAGACCAGAGTCTTCGAATGCTTGTGACAAATTAGTCCATACCTCCTTTGCTGATTTGGCATCCTGTATGTGCACAAATAAAATAGGATCCACTAATAATATAAGCTTGGACTTTGCCTTCAAATCCTTTTTGATATCGGTGGGGCCTTCTTCAACAAATTCCCATAGTTCTTCATGCTGTAGATAGGCTTTCACGGCAAAACTCCAAGTCGTCCAATTATCACGGCCAGTGAGCTTTTCAATTGACATCATAGAACTGTTTGTACTCATTTTAAACAGTATTTGTATGAAGTTGCTGAAAAAAAAAAACCGGCGACCGCGAACTGATTTGAGGTTAAGTTTACTTGATTTATTTTTTTACTTTCAAAAAATTACGATTTCACTGAATAACTATTTGTAGACCTTCTGGGCCCATAACCTGATAAAATAAGAAGGTCTAATACTTTGAACAATAGTATATTTAATATAAATAAAGGAAACAAAGAATGATGCAATGATGACACTTGAGTTATATCGAGCAGAGAGAAGCGCCTTACTCGACGTACAAGCTTCAAGATAGTGAGTGATGATTTTTGCTATAAGGTTTTCGTAGGCGTTGGCGTTCACTTTATTGATTCTCAACACAATCATCAACTTGCGTTTTGCTTAACTCTAGATCCAATGTGTACCTGTTCTACTTATATACCTATATGAATATATAATGTAATTTAGTAAATAAACTTCACCAACTACCCATGACTCAAAAAAACCCGAGTAAACCCAAGATAATCCTTAAGAAAATATGTACGGCCAAATGAATACTAAATCAGCTATGAATTCCGCTGTAGACCACATAACTGGCCCACTAAATTCCCACAGTCGTTTACAGCCGGAACATTGAGGAAGATACAGCATTTTACGACGCCAACCCGCGCCTAATGCGTCGGAGATAACTGCCCAATAATTACTCGTAAACAAACTTATACGACTCACATGTAACATGACCATTTTCTTACGAATTGAGAGGTGTCAAAGAGTAAAAGTCGCTGAGTGCGCGTTTATGAGTGTGTTTATGTTTATAAATGATACATGATTATACATTGCGTTGGGTGAAATTATTGAAATTCAAGCGATTCTACCACTCTGTCATTTAAATATCTGCATTTTTATGCAGTTAGATATTTGTTCTTACAAGACGCCTTTTAGTTTGAATGCAGCTGCAAATGCAAATATTTCCACTATTAAAAATTATACCTACCACTTAAGAAATCGTATTTATTAAATTAACACTTTTGCTTGGAATACCTAATGACGGCGGTTGAAACGCCGAGGTTAAGCTTAGTTTTAATACTCACCTACTTACTACTACTACAGCCTATTTGCGTCCCACTGCTGGGCACAGGCCTCCTCTCACCACGAGAGGGTTTGGGCTATAGTCCCCACGCGGGCCCAGCGCGAATTGGAGACTTCACACTTCTTTGAATTACTTCGCAGATGCGTGCAGGTTTCCTCGCGATGTTTTCCTTCACCGAGAAGCTCAGTGGTAAATTCCAATTGAATTTCGCACGTAAGTAACCGAGCCGGATTCGAACCCCCGACCCTCTGTATGAGAGGCGGTAGGTCGAAACACTAGGCCGCGGTGGCCTAGTGGTTCGACCTACCGCCTTAGGCTTAGGATTATTAGGGATAGGATTTTTGCTTATACCTACTTAACTTTTTCTTAACAATTTAAACTTTGTACAGGCATCAGCAGGGATCTTGAGCGGTGGCCTTCGATGCGCAGAAGTCGAAAATAAGGTCTCATAGGCGGAGGGGCGCGGGCGCGGGACGCAGCGGGCGCTATGCCGTAAATAGATTCTCAGTATGGCCCTTTTATGTTTGTTTTGTTTCCAAAATGTTCAAAATACCTAGGTTTCTGTTTTAACACGCTTTTGTTAGATCGACCTGTATGTAACTATGTAATGGAATCTTGCAAGTTAAAGATCCGTTTTCCGATTTCCAATTGAGCTGAAATTTTGCACGGATATGTAAATCGCGTGACAATGCAATATTATAATGACATAGAGCTGATCTGATGATGGAGCTGGAAGGTGGCCATAAGAACTACGTAATAAAACTACATAAACCCATCGAATTTGGCTCGTTTGATTCGTCTTGAAGGGTAGATGAAGGATTTACAAAGAAAAGTACAGTCAGCAATAAAATCGTGTCCCAAAAATTTAATTAAAAAAAAAATTTGGATAATAACCTAAATACATAATAAAATCCCTCAGGGCTGATTTTTCAATAGTGAGATAAAATTTATTTGTCGAATAGTCCATACAAAAATTGAATTCGTTCCGGAATAAATACTAATTTTGTATGGACTATCCGAAGAATACATTTTATCGGACGACTGCAAAATCAGACCTTAATGTTGCTATATTTATTCATTGAGAAACCGATTTTTTTAATGTAAATAAACACTATAATGTTATTATGTAGGTATCTACTGATTTCCTTCATCATAATATTTATTTGTCTATGCCAAGTGACCATAGAAAATTTCCAGCAGCTGGCTATGAAGACATCCTGTTTCCCTTATAATTGGAAGTAAACTACAGCTCGCAGGTGGTCCAGCAAATGCTGAACGTGCCATAATTTAAGTAACCAACGGTTTTAATAACCGGTGTTTACTGGAAACTAGTTCAGATTTATCTTCTACTGTGTAATGAGTATGACTTAATCCCGTGTAATTGACAAGGAGGTTCAACCGCGGAACCTGTGTTAGGGCGTGCGAATAATTCATTTAAATCATGCGATTTCTTATCCGAACTGCGGATGCGCGAATTGGTAAATTCAAAATCAAAAATTTGTACAATTCAACTAAAGAAAATTTTAATACTTCGGATTATTTTTTGGCTAAATAATAAGTTTTTATTTCGTAATTTTTCACCTGATAACCATCTGACACAGTCTTTGGCATCGAGTAGTTAGTTCAAATTGCCAACCAAGTTTACAATAAGTACCTAGTTACCTACCAACTAATGAAGCACCTAAATGTAAAATGTTAAAACTGTTGCATTTATTTTAAGTCTGAATAAACATTCTATTAATAGGTACGGATATTTCACTACAAATGGACTTACTTTTGATTCTTATCACACTTAATGGAAAGGGATCCAAGGTGGAACAATCTTACCTAAAGATGCCTTTACTCTAGAGTCTAGGATATTTCGTCATCCATTGTAATTTCATGAAATCGCACTATATATTCTGCTTATTGACTTTTTATTAATGCCTTATCAATGTAAATTTCTTTAATTTCCTCTTTTTCCTTCTAACAGATAAATAGTAAATGTTAAGTTAAATATAACAGCTCTGCCAATCGTCGTAATTGATTTCAACCGAACAACGACATCTGGGCTCCCTTAATATTCCTATTTTATTTGTAATATCCTTCAGTTTCAGCTATAAATAAAATAACTGTCCTTTTGAATTGCTGCAAGCTTCAAGGTGGTCTGTAGGCCAAATTATCTCCGCCAGGTTGGCTACTCGACGCCTACTTCGATAAGTCACGAGGTACCTACCCCTCAATTTAGCAGTCACGCGAAATTGCGCACTAATTCCACGTGGTTTGAGATTATGATAGCAGACGGCTTGTGGGTTTCCGATATTTAACTGATGTTGATTATTATAAGCACTTATTTAACTTGGAATTATTTTGACAGGGAGGGCCTGATGCCAGGTCCGTCCGGGGTGGTACCACCGTCTTCCCCTCTAATCTGCCGCCCAATAGCAGTGTTCGCACCGTTGTGTTCCGGTAGGGCGTTAAGGCAGCCGGTGAAATTTCTGGCACAGATGCATTCCATCTTAGGCCCCAGGGTAGGCAACGCATTCGAGATCCTATGGTTTCTTAATGGGGGATCAAAGGATTTCGGTGTCCATGGCCCGCAGTAACCACATACCATCAGGTGGCCTGTGCGCTCAAATGAGCGCAAACGGCAAACGCCTATACCAACGACAAAAAAAAAACTTTATTTGCATCAATATTTTATAAGTACTTAATAGCTAATATAAACGCGGGAACAAACTTTAGCGCCCCTGGAAGCTGTCTTGACCCCAACTTTAATCAAACTAATAATAATGTGTTTACCCACCCTACCAACCCTTTGGGATGTTAAATAAAGTTTTGTCTATGTCTATGTCTTTACGCTAACATTAAAAAGTAATCTTAGAAAAAGAATAGGAGATGGAGAATCCAGTCAGTGGAAACAAACCATAATACAATAGTCGTTTAATTCAAGACAAAGGGTTCAATCCCTCTGAACTAGACGCGTCGCGTGTACCAAACGTTAACCGGAATATTCCTTTTTTACTACGTCCCGTCGAGTTGTGAAAAAACACAAACAATAAAAGACGGACAGAGGATGCGAGAAGCGAACGCTTTGCCGCCCTCGCCATAAAATTAAATGGGGAAAAAGGGCTTTTTTACAAACGCTTGCTACGTGCAACTTTCGAGCGGGTCACTACAGATCTGAGAGCTTAAAGTTATGAAAAATCGCATAAGTTAAATCTCCTCCAGAGATAACCCGAGGTTATTGCTTTTTTGTGACGTTACGTGCTCCGCCAAGAGTTTTTGTTCAGTTGAAATTAATGTTTTAAGATCTTAAGTTGTACTGGAAGTTGGCGGTAGGAATAGTACCTAAGAAGTGTCGCGTCTTACAATGTTATGTTAATTTTTATCGGAAAATGGAATAGAGTTTTTCACGATAGGAAATCTAATTAAATAGGTACGATAAAAGCAAAGCTAGGTCAGGTAGTTAGGTTTTTGCTGCCTTTTAAGGTTCCGAACCTCAAGAGGTAAAAACGGAACCCTTATAGGATCACTCGTTTGTCTGTCCGTCCGTCAGTCACATTCGATTTTCTCCGATATTACTGGACCGATTTAGTTGAAATTTGCTACGTAAATGTAAGTTCGTGACCCAACGACGGACGAAAATAAATGAATTTTAAACATAGATCCTATTTTTGGGGGCAAAATTTGAAAAAAAAATGAAATTTGTCAAACTATATCTTAGTACTTATTTCTATTTTGGTCAATACTTTTCGAGTTATTTAAGGAAAATTATTAAGAAGTCCATGGTATTTGAAATCGATCATATAAAAGAGCTTATCCTGTGAAACTGTTTGAAAATGACGTCATTGAAAATATTCAAGGGTCGGAATCCTCTCCACGCTTCTTGACCGTTAATTTATACCAAGATAAATTGATAAGTTTTCTGCCAGAATTAAGCAATGGATTTCTTTAAAAACAACAAAATGAAAATCATGAAACATCCGTGTAGGTATTCTATTAGCTTTTTCTTAATCCACACACTATAATTTTGACAAGTATTTCAGAATCAGCTACTGTATAAGTACATAATCTAATGCCTTGTAACTTCTATAAAGTCTTGTATGACCAATCACAATCAATCATAAATTACTGAAGGTCATGTAAAAGTGTTGGTCGGACAAGTTCATACGGTCGAATAAAGGTTGAAGACATAATTAGGACCCCTCATCTAGGTTTACATCTCCAAATCGATTTACGGTCAAGAATACCGGTACTTGATTGCCGAGGGACCCAATCTTCTGTAGGGCTGCCAACTCAGTTAAACCAAAGGCTAAATATGTATTAAAAAAACTAACAACTTGAATTAACCCTTCCTTAACCGTAGTAACATCAGATAGTACCATTGATGGTACTATGGAGTTTTTTTTTGCCGTGGTACCATTGATGGTACAACCGAAGTATTTTATTGCCGTGGTACTATTGATGGTACAACCGAAGTATTTTATTGCCGTGGTACCATTGATGGTAATACCAAATTACCGCTAAGGATCAACTCAGCCCACGGGTTCAGTCGACCACTAGTTTACCGGTAAGGGTCCACTCAGTCCGTTAGGTCAAAGGTGTGAATGTAGGTTAGGTTCGTTAGTTATCTATATACGCCCGAAGGGCAAACTACCTAGAAATAGGGACCCCGCGTAGCGGGGACCCGTCGACCTCGTCACATTCCTACAAGCACAGCAAAAGCCTCGATCGAAACTAATTACAAGGTCATTTGAGTGAACTTTTTACTATGTTGACCGACTGCGAACAAATCTTCATCATCCAGTACCACGGGTAAGAAAAAATAATATTAGCCGCAGTCCTATTGACATAATGGAACCACGGCAAATATTATTTGCCCTAGTACCATTGATGGTACAATCTGATGGTACTACGGTTAAGTAATCGAATTAACCACTGTGCTTTTCGGTCAAGGAAAACATCATGAGGAAACCTGCACGCATCTGCGAAGTAGTTCAAAGATGTGTGTGAAGTCCCCAATTCGCGCTGGGCTCGCGTGGGGACTATAGCCCAAACCCTCCAGCAGTGGGACGCAAATAGGCTGTAAAGTAGTAGTAGTTAAAAAAACTTAATACCTACATTTTGAACAGTATACAGAAACTTAACATAGTTTTGACTTATACCGCTGATTCGTAAAAATACGTAACGCTTAATTCATACGAATGAGAATTAGATAAAATTCATTAGATATACTATTTATTTCATTATTAGTTATTCGACTTAACCTTTAGTAATTTAATAGGGATAACGACAGGGTGAAGAAATCGAAATTCTAATTAGTCCGTCAGTCAGGTAATAAAAAAATATTAGACACGTATTTTTTGTTTTATCAAATTAACCAAGAATGACTAAGTTAAAACGCATTAAAGTTGGAGAGTGGGGGCTAACTACGTCACCGTTATAAATCGTACCTAACCGTGACGTCACGCGACATTTCAACTCAATATATCTCCGTATAAGTTTGATTACGTGAAAAAAGAAAAAATACGTGTCCAATACTTTTCAATAATCTTCCTGATAGACTAAGGAAAAAAAAGTTGTCGTCATGCCTATTATATAAAAAAAATCTAATCCAAATAGTGAAGATTTGTGAATTGCAGTTTACATTCTTCCTAACGGTCAACTGTCATGTCATATTCATAGTTTGGTAGAGTTCTTCGGCATCTAACTTCAAAATAATTTCAGAGTTTTTATAGGATAACTAGTTGTGCCCCGCGACTTCGTCGGCGTGGAATATAAAATTGCCGATAACTTTTCTTTCTGCCATCCGATTTTAATCAAACATAGCTTATATGTTGCTCCAAATGATGCTCTATCTACCCTTGAAAACTGCATTCAAATCGAATCAGTAGTTTCGGAGATTAACTCTAACAAACAGACAGACAGAAAAGATTTCTAAAAATCGCTGTTTTGTTGTCTAGCATAAATCTTTACACCCCCCGTTCCTTTTTTCAAACTTTTCTTTCTATTTACAGACACGCCGGGTTCTGCTCTTTTATTATAGTATAGAAGATAGATAGGTAGAAGAATATAGATAGATAACTAGCGTCTTGAGTCTTGAACTTTACTCATACCTTATCTAAATAATATGTCAAACGATTTAAGCACGAAAAAAATGGAGACTTGACAAAGTCATTGAAAGACATTGATTCTCACGTATCATTTCATTTTAGCAGGCAACTATTTGTACATGCAATTCAAATGACCAAATCTCACCGGAATGATGCGTTTGATACCTCCAAATCATTCAGTGTCAACGCTAACTTTATTGTTTATTGTCGAGCTGTAAAGTTCAATTTCCTAACTCTCTTCATGCGTTCGGCTCAACCAATCACATGGCAGCCCTGCGAGCGGATATTACCCACTCCACGGCTAATTGTTCCCCGTTCAATTATCGAACAACTGTCAACGCATTCTCTGAAACAAGTCCGACGCGAGTTTAATTCGTGTATGCTGTGACACTTCGTGGTCTGATAAGTTGGCGGATGGCGATTCAAATGGCAAATTCAAACGCCATAACCTAGATACTCTCGATTTACTGCATGAGGTGGTATTAAAAAATAATATGATTTATTCGGAAGACTCAATATAAGTAACTTGTTACTTTATTCTGTACAATAAACTGTTATTTATTATACAGAATAATGTGTTCTTATTATTACAATTTTCTATACAGAGAAGATACACATGTACAAAGGCGAGCTTATCCCTAGAAGGAATTTCTTCCAGCTAACCTTTTGAGTAGTGGAGAGGAAACATGTACTACTACTACTGCCTATTATGCGTTTCACTGCTAGGCACAGGCCTCCTCTCATCACGAGACAGGGCTATAGTCCCCACGCAGGCCCAGTGCACTGGAAACATGTGCATCAGTAGACAAATAAGTAGGTATGTACAACAAATTAAAGTAAAAAATATTATCGAGTTTTCCGAAGAGGTTAAACTCTACAAAGCGTTTTGATTTATTTGACCTATGTGATCTCATTCTCTTGAGTAAAGTAAATCATCATAATTTCATCCGATGGTCCTCCCCAAGTTTCATGACACAGGCCCGAATTGTGCCTCACGCATCCCATTTGGGTTCCCTCCCGCAGTAAAGAAAATCATATTCACTTGAAATCACGACAAATCTCACGCTTAGCTGACTTAATGTCATACCGACAGATATCGAACGATGAATGCGAGCGGAGCACAGCAACATCCCAAATGAACTGTTGTTGAATAATTGATGTTCAGTCGGTTCTCCAAGGCGATTGTCTCATTCCTACATAGAATAAGAATGGTGGATTAGACAGGTAACTTAGTATTTATTTTATTACTTCTCTTGAAATAATAGTAAGGATTTAACATCGCTTAGGTATATTTTCAGAAATCAGGAATACGTTTTTACCACGTATTTACTAACAAAAATAATTATAGGTAACAATTTGCTATGATTTGTATTTAAGGAATTTGATAGTTTCATTACTCTCATAAATTGTATACTGGCATCATTCCAAATCGAAACATTACAACATTTACAACTGTTGAATAAAATATGGTCTGCCCAAACTTTATCTGCACTACTCGTATTATACCAACAGACTGTCTTACGGAATACGTATCTGTGAATATCTTATTTTTATTATATTTCAGATCTCAAGGTACACTGTTGAACCCAATTTCTCCATAGTTCTTGTATAGGTATGTTCTTCCTGAATTTCTTCCATATGTCTGTCACCATCTTAAGAGGGTTTATCCCGAAAGTTGGCAACGTCGCATATAATTTCTCAATATTACTGAATTAAAAAAGAAGTTATCATTCTATGGTTGAATGACGCGCCTCGTTACCCGACTGCGCACCGCAAAGGAGGGTTATGTGTTTACCTGTCTATGTATGTATGTATGTATGTATGTATGTATGTATGTTTGTTCCTTTGTGGCACACTAGAGATCAAACGCGTGGGTCGATTTTAATGAATCATACGTCAATCGATTCGTCTGAATTGCGCGAGTGTCACTGAAGATATGAAATTAATCAAAATCCAAAATGGCGGCCACCAGACGCCATATTGTACAAAATAAAAAAATAAAAGTCAACCAACTATGGCATGTGAGGTATCGTTGAATAGGTATTTAAAAATCATTATTAGGTTTCTTTGACCATTTTTCAGACAAAAGAACCGTTTATGATTTATAACGATTCAAAGTTCCTTTACTAACCACGTAAAGTAGGTACCAGGTACCAGTAGTAAATCCGTTCGAATTAGCAACACAGGAAATAATCTAGACCAACGAGTCTTCAAGCAGGTCACGACGACTATAAAATACTTAATAATAATGTTTTTCATAAATCTCAAACTTCAATCAAGTACGTACGCATGTGCAATGTAGTGTACCAGTAGCGTCATCTATCCGTTGACTTGAAGACTTTTAGTTTCGTTATTACATTTAAAGTGTCAATAGTGTGTGTGATACAGTGAAATATAACCTAATTGATTATAGGTAGGTACCAATTACACTAGTCAGTACTCAGCGCTCGTAAATAAATAAAAAAATAGCTACCTAATACTCTTATGTAGTACCAGTAGCGCCATCTATCGGTTGACTTGAAGAATTTTAATAGAGCCAGCGTTTTGAGCCGGGTTAAGGTCGGTTTTGGATGTCTCCGATCGATCGCTGCGGCTTGCGGCTGCGGCTGACGCGTGCCGGCGATGCGGCCGGTGTAGTATGGGAATTATGGAGACGTTTTCGTGGGTTGCGACTGACGCGTGCGGCCGACGGATGACTGATCCGATATGAGTTTCTATCATTTTTATATTAGGTCCTTACATATGAAATTGGCGTTTCATATGGCAGAAATGAAAACGATTTTTTTTTATGAAACTATTTTTTTATTTAGTCAAAGTATGTACCATGGCTATCTATGCACTTTTGCCATCTCGAAGGTAGTTCATTGATTCCTTTACTAAAAAAAGTGTGTGAGCGAGAATCAATAAAATCTTTGAAGGCCGTTTGGACAGCCTCGTGAGAATTGAATTTTTTTCCTTGCATGAAGTTGTCCAAATTCCGAAAAAAATGGTAATCAGTTGGAGCAAGGTCCGGGGAGTATGGTGGGTGTCGAAGACATTCCAGTCGCAGCTCCCGTAGTTTTGCGGCCGTCAAACGTGCCGTATGTGGTCGAGCGTTGTCCTGAAGCAGCAGTGGGCTAGATCGATTGACCAGTCTGGGTTGTTTAATGGCTAGCTTTTCCATCATCGTTTGCAATTGTTGACAATACACATCAGCCGTGATTGTTTGCCCAGATCTTAAGAAACTGTAATGGATGACACCGGCACTAGTCCACCAGACACTTACCAGTACCTTTTTCTGAGTCAACTTTCGTTTCGGGCAGAATTTGGCTGGTTCACCTGGGTTCAACCATTGTGAAGAACGTTTCCGATTGTCGTACAAGATCCATTTTTCATCACAAGTAACGATACGATTCAAAATGCCTTCATTATTGTGCCGGTTGAGAAGTGAAACGCAACACTCGACGCGTGTTTCTTTGTTTGCGTCGCTCAATTCATGCGGTACCCATTTTTCAAGTTTTTTCACTTTTCCAATTTGTTTCAAGTGAATCAAAATGGTTTTATCACTCACACCGAAGCCTGCCGCTAACTCTGACGTGGTTTGCGATGGATCTGCTTCCACAATTGCTTTTAATTCTTCGTTATCAACTTGTGTCTCCGGCCGTCCACGAGGCTTGTTCTGTAGGTCAAAATTTCCAGAACGGAAACGTTGGAACCAATAACGTACCGTATTTTCTTTTGCAGTAGCTTCCCCATACGCATTGTTAATCCTACGAGCCGTTTCTGCAGCACTAGTGCCGAGGTGAAACTCATATTCGTAAATATAGCGATATTTTAAGTTCTCCATATTGTGAACAGAACGATGTGAAAGAAAAACAAATGACGCGATAACAAATAAATTTCGTAATTCGAACACAGAAATACATGGTCTTAAATTTGAAATAAATTTGAATTTGGAATTCCTAGCCGAACGCCACATATTTTGAATCAAAGTTGCCAGTTCGCCAAACGCCAATTTCATATGTAAGGACCTAATAATTAGTAAATTAATAATTTTGGCCCACCTGATGGATAGTGAGTTTTGAAATGTGTTCCGTCGGCTCGCCTGTTGGAAAGCAGGTAAAGTATATGCATAAATAAAGTGCAATCTCAAGTTATAAATTTTAATATAGGTACTCGTACTTAGGTATAATTATAATTCTTCTTACGTGTGTTTGCAACCCTGCTCGTCCTAAACGACTAGACTGATTTGGATGAAACTTTGTGTGCTTATTTGAATGGCTTCCTGGATTAATTTAAAACACAATTGGACCCGGTAGGTGGCGCTGCAGTCGCAAATATTTTTCTGTTGGTGCTTTTCTCAGTGACTGATTATGATCTTACGTAATGGTAATGGTGCGTTTACACGCTTGGCAAGCTTCGGTAGCTTACAGGTACCGGACGCAAGTATACGTTAGAATTACTTCATCTTACTTTCGCATTTATAATATTATAATAATAATAATATATAAAATAATAGTTCTGAAAATTTAAAAGGCAAAACTGATTGACTGATGTAACAACGCACAGGCCAAACCACCGGTTGTAGATATCAGAAAGTTAGCATGTAGGTTCCTTGGGGAGTGTAGGGGTGCACTAAGAGTTTCGGAACTAGTTCCGTACGAGGCTTTTGCTGTGCTTTTAGGTAACCGACTGCGATTACTTCATAAAGTAATTTGTAGGTAACTGATTCCGATTACTTTATATGTACCTATACTATTTATACATACATATCTTACTTAGGTCAAAGGTGTGAATGTAGGTTAGGTTTGTTAGTCATCTATATACGCCCGAAGGGCAAACTACCTAGAAATAGGGGCCCCGCGTAGCGGGGACCCGTCGACCCAGTCACATTCCTAAGTCTTTACATATTCACGGACTGAGTGCACCCTTACCGGTAAACTAGTAGTCGACATTCGGGGAAAATAGACATTCAGGGAATAGACATTCAAGGGAATGGACTTTCAGGGAACAGACATTCGGGGAATAGACGGTTGAGGAATGGACAATAAGTGAATTAGACCACGTGGACCGCTCCGTTTTTAGGGTTCCGTACCCAAAGGGTGAAAAACGGAACCCTATTAATATGCCTCCGATGTCCGTCCGTCCGTCCGTCCGTCCGTCTGTCTGTCACAGGGCTCTATCTCTTCAACGGAAATAGGTAGAGATTTGAAATTTTTACAGAATGCGTGTTTCTGTGGCCGCTATCACAACAAATACTAAAAAGTAAAAATATATCTATATAAATTGGGGTCCTCATACAAGTAACTGTTTTTTTCTTCGTCTCATTTCAAGCGCTCTATCTAATGAACCATTATTGTTAGACACCTGAAATTTTCACAAAATACACATTATTAAAGCCTCCATCACAACAAATACTGAAACAGTAAATAAGTTTATTCCCAATGCGGATTTTCACACAGGAAAGTTACGTATTTTTTCGAACGTCGCTCTTTACGTACATTAATACAATAAAATTTTATAAATATTAAACAAAGTGATTTCCTGACTCTAAAACAATAAAAAAATAGAAAAACTGAAAAAAAAACTCAATAAGTAAAAAAAAAAAGAAAAAAAATTGTGGAGAGTATGTGTGTGATTTGAACCCGAGGTCACCTGAATGAGTTTCCACGTCTCTCACGAATACACCAGCATAGCACTTACTAAGCTGGCGAAATTAGGTATCTAGTTAGAGCGAATAGAACAAAAGTCTAATTCAAATTTGTAGCACGTCAAGGTTACAGCGGTCTTCGCTAGATGGCGCTCGCTGTCGATTACATCGCGCTATCATTTGGTTGCCACCAAACAGTGACCTGCGGTCTTATGCAAAAATTTGTTCCGATTAGGACCTAGTACTTCGCACGCTATAAGCAAAACAGCAGAGGTGAAAACCTCTGCTGTTTTAGTGTCGATTATCCGGATAATACCGTGGCTGCCACAGTGAACTCTTCCACCTTAAGCTGGGATTCACTTTGTCAGTACGGTGGCGCACTTATTGTTCCCGGTAGTGTAGAACGTCCGTGTAGTAAAGTTCTCGTGCTAAAGTCGAGTTTCCCTTGTCCCTCACTTCGCCCGGCTATAAATTTAGAATATTTTTTGTATATTCATTCAAGTCCATGATATGATATCTTCCAATAAAATCTTGTTCGGCTTCGACCCTGCCTGATAGGGTCATAAGGTACTTAGTGTTGTGATTAAATTGTTTTTTTTTTTTCACCAAATGTGAATAGATCACATAGAGACGCTCAGTTGTACGGAACCCTACATATGCGATTCCGCATTTGACTGATTTTTTTCAATACTTGATAGTTAATAGTTAATAGTTCCGTACACGGCTGATGAAATATAATAATTACTTGATCGGAACCAGTTCCATACAGGTAAAAAAAAAGCCTCGTAGGGAACCAGTTCCATTTCAGAATCGCCTCTAAAAACTCGGTGTCGAGCAAAGCTTGGTCGCTAGATATTGTGCTGGGGTGTTACTGTACATAAGCTACAAGGAACTACCTGGGACCGAGCTGTGGTTGATTTAGGTACACGCATTTTTGCGAAGGGTCAGGATTAATAATCAGTAATTTAGATCATCGCAAGCTACTTAATAATCCCCACGATAGCAACTCTCTCCATGAAATGACAAGATTGCGCAATTTACGGTCTTATAATCCCTAACTAAAAATAGTAAAATAAAAAAAGTTAATTTAAAAAAACAAAAAACCCGACTGCGTAAAAAACTAAAAAGAAAAAAATAAGATTACTTAGTTCAGTAGTAGCTAGGATTATGTTAAGTAATATTTACCGTCGCCATCAGATATATGGTAGCGAACAATGTGATCATAAATATCTGGACACGATCTTACTGTCAAGACGTTAGACTACATGCTCAGATATTTCTGATCATTCTTGCTTGCTCATATTACGTCTAATGGCGATCGTACCTACTGAGAAAATACACCATGGAAATAATTTCATGTTCGACACTAACATAAATCAAATATTGATTGCTATTGAGGAATCTAAAGATGCCTACAGTCGGGACCCATTTAAAATCTAGGGTAAAATGTTACAAATAATGGGTCCCGATAGTAGGCATCTTTAGATTCCTAAATAGCAATCAATATTTGATTTATGTTAGTGTCGAACATGAAATTATTTCCATGGTGTATTTTCTCAGTAGGTACGATCGCCATTAGACGTAATATGAGCAAGCAAGAATGATCAGAAATATCTGAGCATGTAGTCTAACGTCTTGACAGTAAGATCGTGTCCAGATATTTATGATCACATTGTTCGCTACCATATATCTGATGGCGACGGTAAATATTACTTAACATAATCCTAGCTACTACTGAACTAAGTAATCTTATTTTTTTCTTTTTAGTTTTTTACGCAGTCGGGTTTTTTGTTTTTTTAAATTAATTTTATATTTGTTGGTTAGGCATTAAAATGATAAGATTACATGAAAATGAACGGAAAATGCGATGGAAAGTTTTCAAAAGATAGTACTTCCATAATCTCAAAAATTCGTGTTCCTATGATAATTGTTGCAATCCATACTTTATGTTTTATTCAACCATAGAGCGATAATTCATGTTTTCATTCAGTAATATTCAGAAATTAATCAAAACAGCGAAATATTTGACAGCTATTTGCGACGTCGCCAACTTTCGGAGTAAACCTAAAAATATATCTAACGGTTCTCTTTTTTAGCCTTTGTCAACCGTCTTGGAGGTAAAAGTAATATGCACTTAATAATAAATGTACGCAAGTACACTCTGCATTCTTCATCTTTGCAAAACTCTGCCTCTTTGTGACTTGCCTCTCCGAGACTCCGCTAATTGGATCAAGATCCCTTGTTTAAGAAAAACCTACTGTTGAGTTATCTACTACATAAAGTTTACTTTGCGTTTAGCTGTAATTAAATTTCCCTGATTGGAGGAATTCATGGGGGGCTATAGATTGTTTGCGGTTCTGACATTGTTGAAAATTTAATGTCGAAAGCGATGCAGACTTGAAACGTTTTAATTACAACGTTTTTCCTATAGAAGCCATTAATAGTACATTACAGACCTAGGGTGGTGAATTCGTAAATGTCCCAGATCGCAGGTTTCTGTGGCCCGAACCGAAGGTGAGGGCCATAAATATGCGATCTGGGGCTTTACGAATTACCGCCCGTGGTTTGTCAAAAGTTTTACGTCTTGCCTTGGCCAAGAAGTGAGATTTTCTCTCCGCGTAGGGGGCAGAAAATCCCACTTTACGGCCAAGGGTGATGTAAAAGATATTGGATGAAGTAATTTAAACTTATATTTCACTTTTGTTGTTTCGTGTTATGATTTTTCTATCGTCTGTTTGTCGTTTTTGGGCCTGCTTGTTTGGTTGTCATTTGGCGAGCAATGTGCCCCACCTACTGCCACTAAAGTCCACGTCATATACGCTTCCAATCCTCATTGACAGCGTGAAAATAATCTACTTACTGAAGAAATACGTCCATAGGGTGTGATTACGTGAAGTTGAACGCCCTTATTAGCGTCGCGGCGGAAGGCTTCATTTCTTTGTGCTTTGCTATCGATTTCTTTTATTTCTACTTCTCATATCAAAGTGCGGGTCAATGGCCCCTTAATACGTTTTAGTTGAAAACGATTAAAAATAAACGCCATGGTATTTCATTGTGCGAAATGGTGATAAAAACATCGTTAAAACCAGTCTTAGTAAAAACTGACTGAGGAGTATTTTTTAATGCAAATTGGGAATTACAATTATTTGTTTACAACGATATTACCAACCCAAAAACAAATCATACTTAAATACATAACTAAAAAAGATATTATATAAGACAAAAATAATAATATCCAACATTCTACTTCTTGAATACATTACTTAATGCCCTTCAATAAAATATTCGAGAACATTACTAAACAGATTCAAGGCTCTGAAGATTCAATCTGAAGTCCCAAACTTTGACACAAGCAGTATAAGTACAAACACTTGGAGTTTGGATCTGAATCTAATAGGTATTCCCTTTTAAAGCGTGTGAAATATCATAGTCTCAATAGTCTCATATAGGTCTCCTCGTGCTGACGCCGCGTCCTACTACTAATACTTCTACAGCCTATTTGCGTCCCACTGCTGGGCACAGCCCTCCCCTCATCATGAGAGGGTTTGGGCTATAGTCCCCACACGGGCCCAGTGCGGATTGGGGACTTCACACACATCTTTGAATCACTTCGCAGATGCGTGCAGGTTTCCTCGCGATGTTTTCCTTCACCGAAAAGCTCATAGTAAATTCAAATTGAATTTCGCACGTAAGTAAACTTAGAGGTGCGAGCCGGAATCGAACCCCCGACCCTCGGCATGAGAGGCGGTAGGCCGAACCACTAGGCCACCACGGCTTCTAAAAACATACAAGTGCTAACAATTTTTGCGGAGCTCTCTCATTATCTCAAATTTCCGATCATCAAAACTGAACCAAATTAAAATGGTACCAATCCGATTAAAATAAGAATCTTCGAAATCGGCTTGCGATCGTCGGCATAATCTCGTAACATACAATGCAAAAAACACAGATAAATTGAGACCCTCCTCGTTTTTCGAAGTCAGTTACCTAACCACTAGGCCACCACGACTTTTTTATTAATTTATAAATTACTTGTTATTTAGTTCATGGCTAACCCAAGCGATGAATTCAGATCTAGCGCGCTCAGCTTATTTTGGCAGTTGATTAGTCTGCTCCCAGCGGAGTTAATCAGAACTATCGGAATTTTCACTAGCATAATTAGGTGGCCTATGTAATATTTTGTACTTTGGTGGTGGAGAGAAATAAATAAATTGAATTGAATTGAAATTGAATATGTTTTGGCACAGCTATACAAGCACAGAAAATCAATTTTTGGGTGTCCCTTTTAGTAAAATTTCATGATGTCATCGGATGTCAGTTATTATACTCTTATTTATCCTCTTTTGAAATTATTTGTTATCTTCCTAGTATATCTGTAGTTTCTTTCTGATATTGATGCACCTACTCATTTTCCTTTCTGTTTGGCCTTATAGTTGACTGGTAGAGAATGCCTTTAGGCATTAAGTCCGCCAATTGTATACATTTTGTATGTGCAATGAAGTTTAAATAAATAAATAAATAATAATAATATAGTGTAGTTCAGGTGAACTATAGCAAAACTCGAAAGTTCCATCCCAATAGATCAGCCATGGTTGAAGTGACACATATTGCCCTAAAAAACCCCAAATACATAATAATAAATAGAGGAACAGCCAGGTTTGTGTTCGATGTTTCATTAGGTAGATTTACTCGTATACATTTTCCAAAAAACAACATTAATAATCTTCGCGGGGTTTATTTTTATATTTTTAATATCTAATTTATTTTTATATTCTATTTATTTTTCATCTTGAAAATCCAAACTCAGGGTTTTCCGACTCATGGAATGCAGCAATTTGAACATTGATCTATCTGATCTGATCTTAGGCACTGTTCGTACATATGTTATTATAGGTCAATGAATTTAAGTGTTCGAAAATTAATATTGTGCTTCAGATTCGTGGTCGACTGCTCACATGACTTTTTAGGGTTCCGAAGTCCACAAGGAACTTACGAGTCATAGTCGACCAACTTATGAAATGATTAAAAAACAATGATTTTTCTCGAGCGGCAGGGGCGTCGGGCGGGCACGTCACACCGCAGGCTAGCTAAGATGCTAAATAAGTCTTAGAAAGATACTGCGGGCATCGTCAACTTCGGAACCCTATACTTTCCGCGTGGCCCGACACGCACTTGGCTGGTTTTTTTACAAGTAAATTCAGTTTTTAAGTAGGTAGAGGTATCAATTTTAAAACAAATCGTCGATACAAATCAATCTTTCGATCCGAAACACCGTCACGCACGCGCATCACGACGCACACGGCATCAACACAGCGAGCGCTCATACTAATTATCGTTAAACGCACTCGATGCGTTCCTTTATCGCACGTTCGTGACCGGCGGCTTTTTACTGGGCTATCAATTCGAACCCATCAATGACGTATAGCGCGGACACAGACTAACTTATAGTTAAGCAGGTAAGTACATATAATATAACACATGGCGCCGATCACTTTTTTTATACCAAATGGTACGTATGGGCAGCCCACCTGATGGTAAGTGGTCACTGCGGCCAATTAAAATTCCCCCATTAAGAAATAAATAAAATAAATAAATAAATATCTTGGGACATTTCACACATATTGACCTAGCCCCAAACTAAGCAAAGCTTGTACTATGGATGCTAGACAACGATATAAATACGTATATAGAGAAATACATACATATATAAATTACTAACATCCGTGACTCGAGTAGGTACAATTAGTACACAAACTTTCGTGTTCATCACACAAAGTTTGCCCCGAGCGGGACTCGAACCCGCGACCATCGGAACAGAAGGCACGGTCACTACCAACTGGACCAATCCGACCGTCAAAGAAACCATAACATCTCGAATGCGTTGCGTACCATGAGGCCTAAGATGGAATGCCTCTGTGCCAGAAATTTCATAGGCTGCCTTAACCCCCTACCGGAACGCAACCGTGCTAGCTCTGCTATTTGGAGGCAGGTTAGCCGGGAAAGACGGTGGTACTCCCCGGACGGACCTAACTCCAGCCCAACCACTAAGAAACATACGGGTAACATACGGGTGATACTGATGAAGCACATTGCCGGAATTAAATGTAAACGACTTCAATAAAATGTAAACGACTTCAATAGAATCAGAAATGAGGATATCCGCAGTAGAACTAGGGTCACCGACATAGCCCGAAGAATTGCGAAACTTAAGTGGCAGTGGGCGGGGCACATTGCTCGCAGGACTGATGGCCGATGGGGCAAGAAAGTCCTGGAGTGGCGTCCGCGAACCGGTAGACGAGCTGTCGGTAGGCCTCCAACAAGATGGAGTGACGACCTTGTAAAGGTCGCGGGAACGCGGTGGATGCGAGTGGCACAGGACCGGTCTGAGTGGCGCGCCTTGGGGGAGGCCTATGTCCAGCAGTGGACGTCTATCGGCTGAAATGATGACTTCAATAAAGAAGGTCCTTTTTGACTAGCCGAAAACTGATTTGTGTAATGATATTACATGTGCGAAGTCGGTTTCAGTGTCAAGGAAACAGAGTTCATTAATTTGATAGACTAAATATTGGGTATAACTCTGTTAGTTTAATTAAAAGCTTCTACGTATTTTCGATGTGTTATAAAATATCGGCTAGCATTCATTGAACGTTAAACTATTGCCTTGTAGCTGAAACGTTGATATATTTTGGGAAACCCGAAAACTTCAATTACCCACACATGTGTAGGTACATTAGGTATATGACACTGAAGAAAAGTGATCACGTGTGTAGTTAAAAATATGAGGCCAAATAGACGCTTAACGTAATGATCCTAGGAGTGCAGTTCCGTGTTTCGCGAAGTAGGTAGGTACTACGTGCACTAATCAGTAAAAGTAACCATTGTTCAACTTTCTTTTTCGACGACCGGAGCTCAGATGGTAGGTACTACTGAGCCGCAAATTCAAATTCAATCATTTATCCAGCAAATTGGCCACATAGGGGCACTTTTACACGTCAGAAAAAGAATTTACCAGTGCTTCCTAGACCCATTGCTTGAGAAGAAAGGTACGTTTGCTTAGTTTGGGTGGTTTGGAGCAAGGCAAGGCCAGTTTGCGTGAAAATTGTAAAACTTTTCATTTTTTAGGGTTCCGAAGTCCACAAGGAACCCTTATAGTTTCGCCATGTCCGTCCGTCCGTCCGTCTGTCCGCACTATTGCTCGGAGATGCTTAAGTCTAGAGAGCTGTAATTTGGCATGAATATGCATATTAGTTACGCTGACAAAGTGGTACAATAAAATTTTGAAATATTTTTTTTTATAGGGTACCTCCCCTACTCGTAAAGTGGGGATGTAATTTTTTTTTCTTGCGTACCCCATGGTGTGGCATATCGTTGAATAGGTCTTAAAAAAACATTGTGGGTTTGTTAAAACCATTTTTTGATTAAGTGATGCGTTTGTGAAATATTAAGCTTTAAAGTGCTATTTTTTGTTAGAGTCACGTGTCCCCCCCCCCCCTGCAAGCTAAATGGTGGTATTTGGATGTCTGAAAAAAATCACGGTTGTGGCATATATAACGTAGTTGAAAGGAAAACTATCAGAGCTAAGTAGGCTGTACAAACTGATGAGTAATAGTCGACCAACTTATAATGATGATTTTTCTCGAGCGGCAGGGGCGTCGGGCGGGCACGTCATACCACAGGCTAGCTAGATGCTAATAAGTCTTAGAAAGGTACTGTGGGCATCCTCAACTTCGGAACCCTATAATTTGCGCGTGGCCCGACACGCACTTGGCCGGTTTTTTTTTTATTAGTTACAGCACTAAAAGTTCGTTTTGTCATGCTCTTAAAATACTTTCAAAAGTGTCAAAGAAAAGTCACAGTTCATTCATAGTCACAGTTACTCAGTTCTTTTTTTCAAAAGTTTACTTTAGAGTGCCATCTAGGTACGTGGAACGTTTTTTTTTTTAAACACCCTTGAGGTTAAGCATACCAGCTACACAAACACCATTTTACATCACGACGACGCATCAATAATGCCAGATTGGACTCTAAACAATTGTCAATAAGGTTCTACACGGGCGTCGTCGTATGTTGGGGGTTATAGGTCTTTTTGCCAAGGTGCGACAGCGGTCCCCTGTAACGTATCGGCGGGCTTACCTCGATCCCTGACTGATTTATTGTATGCGTAAATCTCCAATTTACACGACATTATACTCGAGAGATCCGGATATGTTGTTTGTAGTAACGTTACGTAAGAATGTTCACCATTTTTAGCTATGTTATAAATAACTAGCTTTTCCCTGCAACTTCGTATGCGTAGAAATATTAAAATGAAAAAAAAAACCCGTTTTTTTCCGTTCGCGTGGGAATTTCGAGAAATCCTCTCTTAGTGCTCCCCTACGTCCCCTAAGAAACCTGCATGCCAAATTTCAGCTCTCTACGACCAGTAGTTTAGTCTCTGCGTTGATTGATCAGTCAGTCAGTTTCTTGTTTCATATATATATATATACTAGCTTCTGCCCGCGACTTCGTCCGCGTGGAATTTGTTAATAGCCTTCCCGCGGGTACTATGCATTTCCTCGGGATAAAAAGTAGCCTATATATTGACCAGTGTTATAAACTACCCCCATACCAAATTTTGTTTCAATCCGTCCAGTAGTTTTCGAGTTAAATCCGGACATACATACATACATACATACAGTATTTTTTTCTAAAAATCGTTATTTTGTGTTCAGTATCGTTCATATAGTCCCTTTGATTTGATAGTTTCTTAATTTTCAATTTTCAGCCGCGACTTCTACATAATTATTATTTATTATATGTATAGATTTTTCCTTTTTTTTCTCAGATTCATTAATCTCTTATGAATAAATAGTTTAGTGCCAAAATTCATTATTTAGGTAATATCAGACTGGTTTAAAGAATGTTTTAGGGAACTCATCAATCATTTCCTTTTTACTGGACAATAGGCAGGTAATCTAACAGTAGGTAATCTGCATAACGTGTTTCTTGAAAGTGTTTGTAATCTAGGATTATAATTTAATTTTTCCCGTTCCCGTGGGAATATCGGGAAATCCTTTCTTAGTGCTCCCCTACGCTCCCCAAGGAACCTGCATGCCAAACTTCAGCTCTCTACGGTGATCCCCGCGACCTAAACATTAAAATGTAAAAATCCCATTTTTTCTCGTTCCCGTGGGAATTTCGGGAAGTCCTTTCTTAGTGCTCCCCTACGCTCCCCAAGGAACCAGCATGCCAAATTTCAGATCCTTACTATGTTTCCCGCGACTTCGTACGCGCCTAAAAATTTAAATGTAAAATTCCCTTTTTTCCCCGTTCCCGTGAGAATTTCGCGAAATCCTTTCTTAGTGCTCCCCTACGCTCCCCAAGGAACCTGTATGCCAAATTTCATCTCTCTACGCCCAGGTTTTTCGGCTCTGCGTTGATATGTCAGTCAGTCAGTCAGTCAGTCAGTTTCTTCTTTTATATATTTAGATAGATAGATAGCTGTTTTCCGCGACTTCGTACGCACCTAAACATTAAAATGTAAAAATCCCATTTTTTCCGTTCCCGTGGGAATATCGGGAAATCTTTTCATAGTGCTCCCCTACGCTCTCCAAGGAACCTGCATGCCAAATTTCATCTCTCTACGATGATCCCCGCGACTTCGTACGCACCTAAACATTAAAATGAAAAAAATCCCTTTTTTTCCCTTTCCCGTGGGAATTTCGGGAAATCGTTTCTTAGTGGTCCCCTACGCTCCCCAAGGAACCTGCATGCCAAATTTTGGCTTTCTACGACCAGTAGTTTCGGCTCTGCATTGATGTGTCAGTCAGTCAGTCAGTCAGTCAGTTTCTTCTTTTATTTATATATTTAGATAGTTAGATAGCTGTGTCCCGCGACTTCGTACGCACCTAAACATTAAAATGTAAAAATCCCATTTTTCCCGTTCCCGTGGGAATATCGGAAACTCCTTTCTTAGTGCTCCCCTACGCTCCCCAAGGAACCTGAATGCCAAATTTCATCTCTCTACGATGATCCCCGCGACTACGTACGCGCCTTAAAATGTAATAAACCCATTTTTTTCCCGGTCCCGTAGGAATTTCGGGAAGTCCTTTCTTAGTGCTCCCCTACGCTCCCCAAGGAACCTGCATGCCCAATTTCAGCTCTCTACGATGATCCCCGCGACTACGTACGCGCCTTAAAATGTAAAAAAAAACATTTTTTCCCGTTCCCATGGGAATTTCGGGAAGTCCTTTCTTAGTGCTCCCCTTCGCTCCCCAAGGAACCTGCATGGCAAATTTCAGCTCTCTACGACCAGTAGTTTTGGCTCTGCGTTGATATGTCAGTCAGTCAGTCAGTCAATCAGTCAGTCAGTCAGTCAGTCAGTTTCTTCTTTTATATATTTAGATAGATAGATAGCTGTTTCCCGCGACTTCGTACGCGCCTAAGCATTAAAATGTAAAAATCCCATTTTTCCCGTTCCCGTGGGAATATCGGGAAATCCTTTCATAGTGCTCCCCTGCGCTCCCCAAGGAATCTGCATGCCAAATTTCATCTCTCTACGATGATCCCCGCGACTACGTACGGGTTTTAAAATGTAATAAACCTATTTTTTCCCGTTCCCGTGGGAATTTCGGAAAGTCCTTTCTTAGTGCTCCCCTACGCTCCCCAAGGAATCTGCATGCTAAATTTCAGCTCTCTACGATGATCCCCGCGACTACGTACGCGCCTTAAAATGTAAAAAAACCATTTTTTCCCGTTCCCGTGGGAATTATGAGAAGTCGTTTCTTAGTGCTCCCCTACGCTCCCCAAGGAACCTGCATGCCAAATTTCAGATCTCTACGATGTTTCCCGCGACTTCGTACGCGCCTAAACATTAAAATGTAAAAATCCCATTTTTTCCGTTCCCGTGGGAATATCGGGAAATCTTTTCATAGTGCTCCCCTACGCTCTCCAAGGAACCTGCATGCCAAATTTCATCACTCTACGATGATCCCCGCGACTTCGTACGCACCTAAACATTAAAATGAAAAAAATCCCTTTTTTTCCCTTTCCCGCGGGAATTTCGGGAAATCGTTTCTTAGTGGTCCCCTACGCTCCCCAAGGAACCTGCATGCCAAATTTTGGCTTTCTACGACCAGTAGTTTCGGCTCTGCATTGATGTGTCAGTCAGTCAGTCAGTCAGTCAGTTTCTTCTTTTATTTATATATTTAGATAGTTAGATAGCTGTGTCCCGCGACTTCGTACGCACCTAAACATTAAAATGTAAAAATCCCATTTTTCCCGTTCCCGTGGGAATATCGGAAACTCCTTTCTTAGTGCTCCCCTACGCTCCCCAAGGAACCTGAATGCCAAATTTCATCTCTCTACGATGATCCTCGCGACTACGTACGCGCCTTAAAATGTAATAAACCCATTTTTTTCCCGGTCCCGTAGGAATTTCGGGAAGTCCTTTCTTAGTGCTCCCCTACGCTCCCCAAGGAACCTGCATGCCCAATTTCAGCTCTCTACGATGATCCCCGCGACTACGTACGCGCCTTAAAATGTAAAAAAAAACATTTTTTCCCGTTCCCATGGGAATTTCGGGAAGTCCTTTCTTAGTGCTCCCCTTCGCTCCCCAAGGAACCTGCATGGCAAATTTCAGCTCTCTACGACCAGTAGTTTTGGCTCTGCGTTGATATGTCAGTCAGTCAGTCAGTCAATCAGTCAGTCAGTCAGTCAGTCAGTTTCTTCTTTTATATATTTAGATAGATAGATAGCTGTTTCCCGCGACTTCGTACGCGCCTAAGCATTAAAATGTAAAAATCCCATTTTTCCCGTTCCCGTGGGAATATCGGGAAATCCTTTCATAGTGCTCCCCTGCGCTCCCCAAGGAATCTGCATGCCAAATTTCATCTCTCTACGATGATCCCCGCGACTACGTACGGGTTTTAAAATGTAATAAACCTATTTTTTCCCGTTCCCGTGGGAATTTCGGAAAGTCCTTTCTTAGTGCTCCCCTACGCTCCCCAAGGAATCTGCATGCTAAATTTCAGCTCTCTACGATGATCCCCGCGACTACGTACGCGCCTTAAAATGTAAAAAAACCATTTTTTCCCGTTCCCGTGGGAATTTTGAGAAGTCGTTTCTTAGTGCTCCCCTACGCTCCCCAAGGAACCTGCATGCCAAATTTCAGATCTCTACGATGTTTCCCGCGACTTCGTACGCGCCTAAACATTAAAATGTAAAAATCCCTTTTTTTCCCGTTCCCGTGGGAATTTTGCAAAATCCTTTCTTAGCGGATGCCTACGTCATAACATCTACCTGCATGCCAAATTTCAGCCCGATCCGTCCAGTGGTTTGGGCTGTGCGTTGATCGATCACTATATCAGTCAGTCAGTCAGTCAGTCAGTCAGTCACCTTTGAGTTTTATATATTTAGATATATATAGATTGGAATTATTGGAATTATCTCTATGTTAAACCTTGGGGGCAATTGTTCAACAGTGGACGGCTTTAAGCTGAAATGGTGATTACCTTTGGCGACTGAGCATCACTAGGATGAAAAAAAACAGGGTCAAAATGAGTTTTCACAGGTATAAGACTTAACTAAATCGATTTGTCGCCGCCAGATGCCTCTATATTCCAAAATTCGTCCAAATCGCGAGAGTTTTTTTAACACATTTGTATTACCTATTTAGATAAAACACGTATTCAACTTACTTATTCAAGGAATGCAGAACACTACCGAACTAAAACATTGAACCACATTACACATACAAATTAAGCTTACGTAGACATTACGGCACAGTAAGTACATGTAAATAAATAATACGGAAGTCCGTTTTTACATTAACGCTACGTGAGGGTGCCGGTCGTCACATTGTTTATTCAGTTCAGACCTTTCGGCTTAATCCTTATCGACCTGTCTATAGCTACCGCAGTGTTGGTGAAACAGTATGCAATACGGGCGGGAAATGTTATATTATTTATTTATTTACTAGCTTCTTCCCACGTGCCTTTGTCCTGCCCTGGGACTGGAACTATCTATATACCAAATTTAATTTTCATCTAAATCGGTCGATCGGTTGAAGCGTGACAGACAGACCAACAAACAGAGTTAATATTGCATTTGTAATGAATTTTCGATATCCACTTAAGCAATTAATTGTTTTTATTTGAATTGAAATTGATTTAAATAAAATGATCAAAATGCCAGGCAAAAAAGTACACAATTTGAATAAAAAGGCGAAACTTACATCTTTGCTACTTGTGACTTAATAAATAAGTTTTTGTAATCCACCACTGCCACAACAATATGTTGCGATAGGGATTTGTAATCCACAGAATACTTCTATCCATACACCAACTACTTGATATTATAAATGCGAAAGTAACTCGGTCCGATTGTGAATCTATCTGTCTGTTTATTACCTCTTCTTGCTAAAATACTGGACTGATTTATATGAAATTTGGTATGTAAATAGTTCGAGGCATGGCGATCTAGGAATATTAATCCCGGACGCAATAACCGAACTCCATGCGGATGAAGTCGCGGGCAGAATGAAAATAACTTCAATCAATATGGCGCTCAATAATTTTAAAAACTATCTTCAAGAAATGCAATCCACAACCATTCCAAACTTCTGTAGTTTATAGAACTTTGGAACTTCATCCATTTACAACATGACGTTGAATAGTTCAGATGTATACCTATCGCTCCTTGTAAAAACTTTTTTGTGTTACTGTTTCTGTACTACTGTTGTACTGCGTCTATGCGGTACTCCGTGGTGGTGTGTTCAAGTATATCTGTGTGACTTTTTGTAGGTAAGTATTCAATGCTCATAGTCGTTTTGTTCGATGGTAGCGATAGATTTGTGAATGACTAACCCCGCTATCGGAAAGATAGGTATCAATCAAATTGTACGGTTTCAGAGAATGCTCGAGTCGTTTTTTTCAAGTAATTTTCTTTTTATTTCTGTTTGATTGTTTAATGACGCATGTGAATGCTTTTCGATTCTCATTCACTCAAACTGCTTTTAGTTAAGGAGGATGAGTAATTTTAATGAATTTCTAGGGGTTATCACGTCAAAATCACAAAGTCTAAGACTTAAGATTACTTTTAATCTCAAAGTAGATAAAACTAGTTTAAAATTAAAGTAGACATAAATAAAAATAAAAATTAGATACTACATATTTATAAGATATAGTTATAATTAAATCAAAAAAATTGCAGGCAATAATGATAAATGATAGCGATTGAAAAGCTAAGGAGATACACACTGTTTTTTTTTATTAAAAAAAAACATTCCACCATTTTATCAAATTACCTAATACTAGTTATAATATAATAGGTAGGTAGTTTATGATGAATGAAACATTTAATGTTTCATTCATCATAAACTACCTACCTAAAAATGATAAAATCAAGAGATAATCAAGTATCTAATTTCTTATTGGTTATTAAATTAGAATTATACACACATTTTAGCATAGCTATTGCTATTGCAACAACAACTCCTCAACTAAGTAGGTATATTTCCATAATTATATCAGAGTTCCGCACAAATCGAAATATTCAAATATCATTATCTAGTACAATCGAATCGTCACTCCGCTTAGTCCCGTCCGACATTCAATCACCAAGTGCATCTGATTACGGAGCACAAAGCCGGCCGACACCCTTCCACCAGTCTAGACTGACCCCCAACCCCTCCCTAATTCACATTGACTAAGGCTGTGTCCTACGTAGGCGATTCATAGCGAACGGTGCTCGCAGGACTGGCCGATGGGTCTAGAAAGTTCTGGAGTGGGCTCTGCGAACCGGTAGACGAGCTGTCGGTAGGCCTCCATCAAGATGGAGCGACGACCTTGAGAACGCGGTGGATGCGAGTGGCACACGACCGGTCTGAGTGGCGCGCCTTGGGGAGGCCTATTTCCAGCAGTGGACGTCTATCGGCTGAAATGATGATGATGAGTTACGGACAGACGCGGTGCGGACATTATGTTACAACTTGTTACTTATTATACCTTTGGGGCAAAAGGGCCTATTAGGTATTGTTTTATTCGTGCAACCTGGGCGATTGTTTTGTTGGGTGGAAAAAAAGAGTTAATTTCTTCCAAATCGTTAGAGCAGTTGCTGAGATCGTTTGTCACTAAGTAAATAAATAAACGCAGATAGCTCGTTAAAAGTATAAGATTAACTAGACGACTGAGCTCTACAAAGTTATAAAATCAGTCAAATGCGGAATCACATATGTAGGGTTCCATACAACTGAGCGTCTCTAAGTGATCCCTATTCACAGTTGGTAAAAAAAAATCAATTTAATCACAACACTAAGTACCTTATGACCCTATCAGGCAGGATCGAAGCCGAACAAGATTTCGAAGAACTTACCGGAATTGGGAGTTATCGTCTGTATAGAATTTATTAATTCATCGTAACATAAGCATAACTATGTACAATTTTTTTTTAACTAAATATATAATTCTATAGCTAGCTCGAAGAGGCCATTAGAAAAAAAATTTTTAAATAAAAAAATAAAAACCGCCTTCAAACTCCGATAGACTGCGAAGTCAATGTCAAGTTCACAATATGATTATCATATTTTCTTTGGGTCGGTTCACTTGACACCGACTTCGCAGTCTATCGGAGTTTGAAGGCGGTTTTAATTTTTTTATTTAAAAATTTTTTTTCGGCTACAGTTTCCAAACATTACTATAGAAGTACATAAGTAACTCTGAAGTCCTCGAAATTGACACCAAAATCATCTACGTGCTAGCAAATTTCGAGGAGTTCCCTCATTTTCTCATGGATCCCATCATCAGAACTGAACCAAATTAATATGGGACCAACTTGGAAGTACCACCTTTCGAACAAAAAAAGAATCATCGAAATCGGTTCACGTTTACTATTTATTTTTGGTGAACATACATAAAAAAAAATAAAAAAAAAAAAATAAAAAAAAAAAAAGATTCCGACGAATTGAGAACCTCCTCCTTTTTTTGAAGTCGGTTAAAAAACACTGGCAACATGGAACTATTTAGTCATATCATGGATTTGAATGAATATACAAAAAATATTCGAAATTTGAATTAGACTTTTGTTCTATTCGTTCTAACCATGGAACATATACATACCTAATTTCGCCAGCGTATTAATTAAGTGCTCTGGTGGTGTATTCGTGAGAGACGTGGAAACTCATTCAAGTGACCGTGGGTTCAAACCCCAAACCCTCCACACTCTTGTTTCTTGATTTTTTATACTTATTGAGTTTTTTTCAGTTTCTCTATTTTTTTAATTGTTTTAGTCAGGTTTTTTTTTTTAATGGTTTATTAGATAGAGCGCTTGAAATGAGACGAAGAAAAAAACAGTTACTTGTATGAAGACCCCAATTTATATAGATATATTTTAACTTTTTAGTATTTGTTGTGATAGCGGCCACAGAAACACGCATTCTGTGAAAATTTCAAATCTCTACCTATTTCCGTTGAAGAGATAGAGCCCTGTGACAGACAGACGGACGGACGGACGGACGGACGGACGGACATCGGAGGCATATTAATAGGGTTTTGTTTTTCACCCTTTGGGTACGGAACCCTAAAAATTAGACTAAGCGGCCTTTCCGAGACATGAAACATAGTTAGACCTATTTTTCACCCCCGAAAACCCCTACTTATAATTTAACGAAAGAATATATCATAACAGTATAACAGTGAGACAGTTTTTGTATAAATAGTAAGGTTAGTTCGTTTAAAGTATAAGATAATTTTGGACGCTCAATCAGTAGATATATGTTTGTGGGTTTATGCGCTTCGCATTCGCGTCTAGATCGCTAACGTAGGATCGTGCAACTACTGGGTATCCTATAGGATCCACAGGGGCCAAGTTAAATTTGAGTTGATCACCTGAATTTGACTTTATCACCTGAATTTCCGCGTACGACCCGTGTAAAGTGTATGTTAGACTGGAATCATTAGCGAGCGTAGTTTGCGAGATCGAAATCGGCGAAGTCGGCCAATTAGTCGGACAGTAGGGTTTTCCTTTGTTTGAACATACTTTATCAAGTAATTTCGTATGTAGCTCGGTTCGGTTAGTAGAAAACTTACTATCTGCTGCAAAGTAATCGCGGAAAATGTGCCAACGTGCTACGTATGTCGAAATAAACATAAATCCTCATAAGAGTTTGTGAACAGAGCCAAATTGACGGCTGACGGAGATTTTGACGGCCGGATTGGTCCAGTTGGTAGTGACCCTGCCTTCTGTTCCGAAGGACGCGGGTTCCAGTCCCGCTCGGGGCAAACTTTGTGTGATGAGCACGAATGTTTGTACTAGAGTCATGGATGTTTAGTATTTATATATGTATGTATTTCTCTATACAAGTATTTATATCGTTGTCTAGCACCCATAGTACAAGCTTTGCTTAGTTTGGGGCTAGGTCAATATGTGTGAAATGTCCCGAGATATTTATTCATTTTAAATATATAGTACTGACACTGTAATATTGATTGCTGCATATTATTTTAGTAAAATTATACTTACATGAAGTTATCGATGCATTTATGGCCCTTAACCGTTTCTGGCGGCCTCCTTAGCTCTATAGACTATACAAGATCATTACGAACAAAGGACTTTTTATATTATTATATCACCACTTGATATTCTTTGATCACCACTGTTAAACATTAAAAAAAAAGAAATCTTTATGTAATCGATAGCAGCTCTACACGATACGAAAAATAGGATTACTATTTTCAATGACGTATTTTTGAAAATCATAGATTAATCTTTTTTATATTGAAACCTCAGAAAGAATAATTCAGCTCTATTCAGTTTATTTTCTTTTGAAATCCAAGCCACATCGTGTAATCAAGAAACCACAGTGCAATCAGCTCTCTCATAAAAAGCTATTCGATTCTTGTGGCTTATACTAAACAAGATTCCTACTGAGCAACAATAGTACATTACACATCTAGGGCGGTCAAGTAAAGAAAGTCTCAGATCGCGGGTTATTGAGGCCCGAGCCGGAGGCGAGGGCTATAATCTAGCGGTCTGAGGATTTCTTTACGACCGCCCGTGGTTAGTATACGATTTTACGTCACCACCTGGCCGTGAAGAGGGATTTTTCGTAGTGCCCAAGGGCGGTAAATCCCGCTTTTCGGCCTGGTGTGACGTAAAGATATGAAATTGTTTAGTGATCGTATGTAGATAAATAATAATTAAATAAAAGTACACAAAGTATCCTTACATACTAATTTTCAATTTCAATCGGTTGATAAATTGAATCTGGCATTCTTTTGGTCTTTGGTTGGCACATAAGTAGGCCGTGTAATGCTAATGGTCACTCATAAACATAAAATAAAAACTAAAACAACGCTTTCACATAAGGCAGCTGGTGAAATTTCTGGCACAGAGGCATTCTATCCTAGGCCTCAGGGTAGGCAACGCATTCGATATCTTATGGTTTCTTAATGGGGGATCATAGGATTTCGGTGTCCATGGGCTGCAGTGACCACTTACCATCAGGTGGGCGTGCGCTCCTTTGCCTATATCATTGGTATAAAAAAAACATTTCCGTGTCCACATCCAAGTTCCATCATCAGATCAGCCCGGTGGTACTATATTATTGCATTGTCATCCAAGTTCCATATACCTGCCAAGTTTCATCACGTTAATTAGTAGTGGGTTAAATTTAGCTTGCAAGATTCCGTACATAATGTTGTTCGTTATTTACACGACGACCTAATAAAAGCGTTGTAATAATCACAATTAAATAAGATCAGGAATGCGTTGTCAACCCTTTGGTCTCAGATTGAATGGTCTATGTTTGTTATTTAAGACGCTGACAAGAGCTGACCTTGAGCAATCGAGGCAGGCAACTGTCTCAGCGGGACTGTCTGTTTGCATTGGAGGGAGCGAGAAGCACGACCGCGGCATGTGGGCGATATGCGTAGAAAATCAGAAAAATGAAGATTTAAAAAGAATCCCACATTGCATGAACAATATAAATCAGCAAACTTTTTAGTATGAGTATGATAGAATAGTGTATTTAATTATATACATCTGCGTTAAAAAACTAAACATAAGGAACCGTTTAAATGGGATTAGAAGACGTAACTTTACGATTTTTTTTCATCGAAATGATTTACCTATTTCTTTTTCCCGCTAGTTTTCTTGGGCTGTTGAAGTTATTCAAGTTTTTTTTTGGATGAGTTATTAGGTATACAAACCACATCCAGTGGTTCTATACAACGACTCACATTTGCATTTGAGGAGCGAGAGCTGTCATCGGCGTGGTTTATGCAGGACTGACCCATGTTTATAATAACTATGCAAATTATTCTGATACCTACCCCATCGGCTCGGATGGGGTAAATTCAATTTGTAACTCTGATTAAAACCCTCTTTTGTATTGCCGATTCCCACAAACAGCCGTTGACAGATTATTAATGGACTTTTTTTTCGATATTTACATCTGGGACTTTTGTTTTTAAATTAAAAAAAAAAAACAAAATTCAATCATTTATTCAGCAAATTGGCAACATAGGGGCACATTTACACGTCAGAAAAAGAATTTAAGAAGTCAGGAAAGAAAGAAAAAGAAGAATTTAAAGGACATTTTAATATAGATTCTACCTATCTAAGTCTATACTTGGGTGAGTTTATTTTAAACAGCCTGCTAAAAACGAGGTTCGCGACATTCTTTAATATCTGTGTCATTTTGAGTCAGGGTAAACTACGTTTATATTATTCGCTAATTCATTTTATTAATTTAATAATGTCTTTTGTTTCAAATATCACTTCCATCATCATCATTTCAGTCGATAGACGTCCACTGCTGGACATAGGCCTCCCCCAAGGCGCGCCACTCAGACCGGTCCTGTGCCACTCGCGACCTTTACAAGGTCGTCACTCCAACTTGTTGGGCGCAGTAGAACTGGGGTCGCCGACATAGCCCGAAGAATAGGCGGGGCACATTTCTCGCAGGACTGATGGCCGATGGGGCAGAAAGTCCTTGAGTGGCGTCCGCGAACCGGTACCTAGACGAGCCTGTTGGTAGACCTCCAACAAGATGGAATATCACTTCCATGTCTTAGTAAATAAACTCAACAATAATTAGTTTACCTAGCTGCTTGCTGTTTTAATGATCGTAACTAATGCATAACATAAAAAATACACTTAACAGCAATGAATTCGGGTCTCTTTGTACGGAAAATGCTATAAAGTGACCCGAATTCATTGCTGTTGAGTGTATTATTGAGAAAATTATTTAACAAATATTGCATAGTAAACATTGCGTGGTAATTTGAAGCCGTGGTAGCCTACTGGTTTGACCTAGCGCTTCTCATGCACAGGATTGGAGGCAAGGAAAACATCGTGAGGAAACCTACACGCATCTGCGAAGTAATTCAAGGATGTGTGTAAAGTTCCCAATCCGCACTGGGCCCGCGTGGGGACTGTAGCCCAAACCCTTTCGTGATGAGAGGAGGCCTGTGCCCAGCAGTGGGCCGTAAATAGGCTGTTGTGGTGGTGGTAGTATTTTAGTAGTTGATTAAGGTATTAATATGTAAATAAGTCATAAAGCAATTAGGTTATCTGAAAATATTGAAATTTTGCAGTAAATATACCTATCAGTAAATAAAAAAAGTTGACAAGATGCTTTCATAAAGTTCATTTTCTATGCTTCATTCAAGAGTAACTTTGAATAGTTTACCCGACAAATAAAAAGAGTATTATACTCAACTATGCTTTATTTATTTGTTCAAATATTCTGGAACTTGGTACAGCGTCCCCTAGCGGCTTATATCGGTATCATCAGGCACGTGCCGCCTTTGCTAGTTTGGACACACGGCGGGAAAGTGCGTCCAATCGAGATTTAATATGAATTAATTATAAATCAATAAAATTCATATTAATAAAATTAGTTGTGCCCCGCGACTTCGTCTGCGTGGAATGTAAAATTGCCGATAACTTTTCTTTCCGATATCCGATTTTAATCAAACATAGCTTTTATGTTGCTCCAAGTGATGCTCTATCTACCCTTGAAAACTGCGTTCGAATCGGTTCTGTAGTTTCGGAGATTAACTCTAACAAACAGACAGACAGACAGAAAAGATTTCTAAAAAATCGCTGTTGTGTGGTGTGCCACACATCTTTAGACCCCCCGTTCCTTTTTTGAACTTTTCTTACTATGTACAGACACGCCGGGTTCTGCTCTTTTATTATAGTATAGATATAGATAGATAGATATCTTGGGACATTTCATACATGTTGATCTAGCCCCAAACTAAGCAAAGTTTGTACTATGGGTGCTAGACAACGATATAAATACTTATATGTATAGAGAAATACACACATATAAATACTAAACATGACTCGAATACAAATATTCGTTCTCATCACACAAAGTTTGCCCCGAGCGGGACTCGAACCCGCGACCATCGGAACAGAAGGCAGGGGTCACTACCAACTGGACCGTCATAAAGAGAGAGACCGTCATTTACAAAGAGAGATCCAATTTAGACTGGGCAATATGTACACCCACCACAACCAACTAGTTGTAGTTGAGTTGCTGTTGAGCCTATTTAAGTCCCACTGTTGGGCACAGGCCTCCACTCTTCACGAGAGGATTTGTGTATCGTGTGTGAAGTCCCCAATTCGCACTGGGCCTGGGTGGGGCCCAGTGCGAATTGGGGACTTCACACACATCCTTGAATTAGTTCGCAGCTGCATGCAGTTTTCCTCGTGATATTTTCCTTCACCAAAAAGCGCAGTGGTAAATTCAAATGACATAAGTAAACTCAGAGGTGCATGCCGTTTATTACGTTCGGTAAACTAAGCGACCGTGTGTCACAGAAGCATTATTCGCATTCCTACGCGATTATACTAATGCCATTTTGATTAAAATGCACTGCGTTTTTCCTTTTACAATATTGAATTTTGCGCTTTACTAAGTTTTAAATCCTTTAACACCGGGAAACAAATGGAGTTTTGAAATTGATCGAACAGTTTCTGCGATTTTATTACATTCGAGCGTGTTATTTGCGAATCTATCAAATTCGAATTTGACTGTCCTCTTTTTTCAAGACGATGTTTGTTTCCTTTTGTCAATTAAAAAGGAATAGGTATACATCAATTATTAATAGGCGGCAATAACCTAGATTATCGCAATGTACATTTAAATCTACATAAAAACTAACGCAGTAGAACTGGGGTCACCGACATAGCCCGAAGAATTGCGAACCTTAAGTGGCAGTGGGCGGGGCACATTGCTCGCAGGACTGATGGCCGATGGGGCCAGAAAGTCCTGGAGTGGCGTCCGCGAATCGGTAGACGAGCTGTCGGTAGGCCGCCAACAAGATGGAGTGACGACCTTGTAAAGGTCGCGGGAACGCGGTGGATGCGAGTGGCACAGGACCGGTCTGAGTGGCGCGCCTTGGGGGAGGCCTATGTCCAGCAGTGGACGTCTATCGGCTGAAATGATGATGATAATGATGAAAAAATAACGATTGTAATTCGTTTATGGGCAATCAGGAAAATAACATAGTAACAAAAAAATCACAAAAAACGTGGTAGAGCCTAGTACTAGGTCCACCGTCTTTCCCTGTTAACCTGCCGCCAAATAGAAGTGAGTGTTGTGTTCCCCCCAGGTTGTGTAGACGGTGAAATTTCGGACACAGAGGCATTCCATCTTAGGCCTCAGGGTAGGCAACGCTTTCGAGTCTTATGGTTTCTTAATGGGGGAGATCAAAGGATTTCGCTATCCATAGGCCGCAGTGACCATTTACCCATCAGGTGGGCTATGCGCTCGTTTGCCTATACCAATGACATGAAAAAAAATCAAGCCAATAAAATATTATGTCCTGAAAAAGCAAACATCGATACAATACGGCCGTTTCACACAAAATTAAACCGAAATAACTCATCTGATAACTCAAATAATTTTAACGTTTGACAAAAACAAACATTCGTACGCTCTGCTGCGTCAAATTTATTATAATTTCTTCGGTGGAATTACGTCCAGGTTGTTTGGAGCCATTGGTTTATTTCTACTAGACTCGATACTCGTACTAAAGTCTTTGCTATTAGGATGGTTAGGGGTCAGACTAGGCTGGTGGGTGAATTCTCAAGGCGCTTCGGATTGTCACAGTCATTATTCCGTTCCAAGTGAGTGCAGCGATAGTATCAAAACGGCCCGTCAGTAAATACAGGGTGTGAATGGGATATGAGGACCTTTCAACCAGGTACAAGTAGGTTGATTTTTAATTGCTTCAATTCTCAGGCTGAATAACTTTTAATATTATCTTAGCACAATAGTATGCAAACACCACTTGTCCGTAACTACAGTCATTCGCTCTTTGGCTCATACATGTTTTACAGTAGGTAGAACTGTTTTGCAATAGATACCTATTTTTGACAAGAATTAGGACCTTAACATAATTAGATCTCACAGCACCTACTGTTAAGTGTTTGCTTTAGATCTATGAACACCCTGTATTTCAAAGGCAAGAGTGTTCACACATAAACCGCTTCAGCGACGACGGTCGCGCTTGCCCACAAAGATACCAAATCCAATCTCGAATCAAGATTTATTCGTAAGGCGATAAACGGCTGTTTGGAAATAAGCAACAAGTTTTATAGACTTTGTAAGATGATACTTTTTTAAAGCGTTTGCGAGAAACGTCCTCGATCTCTTATCGTTTTTGTCTCATTTCATTGTAAAACTTTTTTTTTTTTTAACATTTAAGATTTTTAAACCAGCCTGAATTCAAAGCTGGTAATACTACTTAAGAGGGTTAAATTTATTCCGAAAGTTGGCAATGTCGCATATAGCTGCAAAATTTTTCGCTGTTCTTATTAGTTTGTCACTATTACTTAATTAAAAAAAGAACTTATTATCATTCTATGGTTGAATGACGCGTCTCGTTTTATATTTGTTGGTTAGGCATTCAAATGATAAGATAACATTAAAGCGCATGCGATGGAAACTTTTCAAAAGATAGTACTTCCATAATCCTAAAATTTTCGTGTTCCTATGAAAATGGTTGCAATCCATACTTAATGTTTTATTCAACCATTCAAAAATATTCAAATATTCAAAAATTTCATTCAAATCCGTCCAGTCGTTTCGACGTGAAGGGAGGACAAACAAAGAAACACACTTTCACATTTATAATATTAGTATGGATGATGTCTTATATTCTTCATCAGCACATTTTCTCCCACCCTAGCGCATATAGCGCGTCCAGGGTTCACACTAATACATGAACCCGACCTGCGTTGGATAAAGAACACATCTATATATATAAAACTCAAAGGTGACTGACTGACTGACTGACATAGTGATCTATCAACGCACAGCCCAAACCACTGGACGGATCGGGCTGAAATTTGGCATGCAGGTAGATGTTATGACGTAAGCATACGCTAAGAAAGGATTTCCCGAAATTCCCACGGGAACGGGGAAAAACGGGATTTTTCATTTTAATATTTCTGCGCATACGAAGTTGCGGGGAAAAGCTAGTTTTTAATAAACTTACATCTTTCACACCAATTCATTATTACAACGTAAAAGGAATAATAAACGCACATATTATAAATAATCACGAAAACGACACTAAGCTTGAATTTTATTATGTTTCAGTCGACCGAGCTTTGGGGACGCGGTGCAGTTTAGAGCTCTCAAGTAATCCCTACAAACGCTCGAATGCAGTCTTCGGACGCCTAAATTTATGCGGTGCTTTAAGCATGCATCTTGAATTTTTAGGGCCACGAAAAAGTAGAATCAAATTCAATTCAACCAAACTTGTTGGAGGCCCACCGACAGCTCGTCTCCCGGTTCGCGGACGCCACTCGAGAACTTTCCGGCCCCATCGGCCATCAGTCCTGCGAGCAATGTGCCCCGCCCACTGCCACTTAAGGCTATTCTTCGCGCAAGAGTTGCGGGTTTTTCGGGTTTCTTCAAGATGGAGCGACGACCTCGTGAAGGTCGCGGGAAACCGGTGGAAGCAAGTAGCACAGGACCGGTCTGAGTGGCGAGCCTTGGGGGGAGGCCTATGTCCAGCAGTGGACGTCTTTTGGCTGAAATGATGATAATGATGATGAACCAAACTTAACCAAAATATTCCGAACGGACCTTATAACTGAATGTACCTTGGTATCGAAATATATGTAACTTTAACGGGTACCCTATTATTACAGGGCTTTCAGAAATGCTACTTGTTTTAAAATTACAACGAAAAATTGACAAAATAATCTTAAATATACCTACATACCTAATTATGTTTATGGACGATATTATTCACCAACGAATGTAGAGATCTACTATCTAAAGTCCCGCGCCTTCACATTTCAAAACGCTTCAATGTATTTAAAAAGCGCCACCAACACTCTCAACACATGTGTGCGTGCTGAGACAACCATCAACTATGCGTTGAGTGTTGGTGGTGCTTTTTAAATAATAATATAAAAATTTAAGCGTTTTGAAATGTGAAGGCGCGGGACTTTAGATAGTAGAAGATCTCTAAGCTTATTAGGGCTCGTAAATCAAAATACGTAAACAAAAGCATATAAAACTTTATAATTTTCCCTAACAACAGGACCATAAAACTCAACAGTGGAATCACATTTTAACACAAACCAAAAGCCTTTACATGTAAATACTGTTAGAAGCGCGTTTAATGGCCACATCATTCTCCCTTCCGTAGGCGTCTACCATTGTGGCTGTAATGTCTCCTTCCAAAAACTCTTCATTTACATTTGCACACGCTATTATGAACCTTCTTCGTTCAAGTCCAAGGTTGTTATCGGTTTGGGTTTTTGATCATTCGAGATAGCTCGGCGTAATCAACGCGCGAGTCTGAACCGATAATGTTGATGTCGCGGATAACACAATGTGTCTCTTTCACTTTTGCCTGTTGCTTAAAAAGTGACAAATATACTGCGTGAACAAACACTATCACTATAAAACCGCCTGCTGTATGCCATACTTTTTGTGTAATTAGGTACATTATTTCTGAAGAGATATTCTACTATCTAAAGTCCCGCCCCTCCAAAATTCAAAACGCTTCAATGTATTTAAAAAGCATCACCAACACTCTCAACACATGTGTGCGTGCTGAGACAGCCATCAACTATGCGTTGAGAGTGTTGGTGGTGTTTTTTAAATAATAATAACAAAATTGAAGCTTTTTGAAATGTGAAGGCGCGGGACTTTAGATAGTAGAAGATCTCTTCTGTTTGTTCCTTTACATCACCCTACGCTACGCGGAGAGAAACTCTCACTTCGACGTAAAACTTTTGACAAACCACGGGCGGTAATTCGTAAAGCCCCAGATCGCATATTTATGGCACAGAAACCTGCGATCTGAGACACTTACGAATTCACCACCCTAGGTCTGTAATGTACTATTAATGTGTGGTGTTCAATAATAGTACATTACAGACCTAGGGTGGTGGATTCGTAAATGTCCCAGATCGCAGGTTTCTGTGGCCCGAACCGAAGGTGTGCCATAAGAAAATCCCACTTTAAGGCCAAGGGTGATGTAAAGTATATGCGAAATTCAATTTGTATTTACCACTGAGCTTTTCGGTAAAGGAAAACATCATGAGGAAACCTGCACGCATCTGCGAAGTAATTCGAAGATGTGTGTGAAGTCCCCAATCCGCACTGGGCCCACGTGGGGACTATAGCCCAAAACCTCTCGTGATGAGAGGAGGCCTGTGCCCAGCAGTGGGACGCAAATAGGCTGCAGTAGTAGCAGTATAGTAGTAGTATTGTTTTGTATCCCTCTGGGAAAAGAAACGTATTAAAATGTGAATGGATGTGTTGAAAGGATAAGATAAACAATAACCGTAAACATAAACATTATTGCGTGGCATTGACATTGTCAAGTTTGGCTCCATTGTTTGATCGGGGACAATATTAGTCCCAATAGATCGAGATTAATTTCATGGTTATAAAGGGTAAAAACATCGTTGGGAATGAACTTACATGAAATCGAGACTGAAAAAAAAAAATCAGTTTTATTATTATTGCATTTTCTGCTTCATTTGTATCTTACAAAATGTATAAAATATAAAATTAAATGTATTAACGATGGAAAAATAATAAATAGATAACAACAGCGTTCAATAGAAAAGCAAATTATGTTATAAATAGTTTTAGCACCACCGCTAACCATCGACCATTTTGAATCGTGCAAATAAGATTTAGTTCGCGCTGAACATGAATAACAAAACGGAACCAAGGACATCTGCTGTATAGGAAAGCGGGGAGAGAGCAAAATTTAATATTAAATTAAGGTGTTACCATACTCTGAAATCGAGAAACGTAGGTGAAAATAAATCCTTGTGATATATGAGACAGGTTCGGGATTTGGGGAGCGTTGACGGCATTTTTGAGGTAGTATTTTTATGTTTTCAGCGCGCTGGGAGTTTATTTATTTATTTAATTTTGCGTCACTCGCTAAGGAAGCGCCACTTGTCTTAATCCTAAATCTTCTTTCCCTTCCTTTGTTGGCGTAATGCGTTAAATAAAAAGCTTCAAGGAATTGCTTTGGTTTTTTTAACGTTTGAAGTTTCGCTTTTGATGACCGCCGCAAGGATAACCGGGGCTTGATTTACATTCAAATATGCTCCTTTCTTTAACATATTTTGTTCTTTTCTCAGTCCAATAAAATGTCTGTCATAGTTACTAAAAAGTTTCTTAGTGTCCAATGTCGATATTGAAATTAAATTTGTCATTCTAAAACGTTTACTTAACTATCTACTATTAAAATTTCAGCTCAATTACATTCCATACAACACAAAAAAAGCGTAATAAATGTAAATCTAATATATAAAATTCTCGTGTCACAATGTTTGTAACCAAACTCCTCCTCAACGGCTCGACCGATTCTTATGAAATTTGGAGTGTATGTTCAGTAGATCTGAGAATAGAACGTAAGCTATTTTTATACCCAAAAAAAATCTAAGGTGGTAGGTACGAAGTCCGCGGGGTCAGCTAGTATTTTTATAAAAACACGAGCTTAATTTTGGTGCTTAACTAAACACACGTACTTAAAATCTATTTCAATGTACAAATGAGTGGCCAACTCGTCCACAATTCTCACATGTCAAGTATTATCAGAACTGAAATGCGGATTTCAGTCCCACAATTGCAAACTTGGTATCATGAATAAAGCATATCACACGTGGTGCAATTTTACGCTGCTTCAACCCACTAATGCGTTTTGACTGTAATGCTTTCCAATTTTGCTGCAATGTTTGTAGGAATGGGAATGGTTTCCGAACTGTCTTGATGCATCTGACTCGCACTGTTTATTCATAGCGAATTAAATGCGAAAGTAACTCTGTCTGTAAGAGGTCTTCACGCTCCAACCGCTGGGCCGATTGAGATGAAATTTGGCATGGAGATAGTTGGGATCCCGGGAAAGGACATAGGCTACTTCTTATTCCGGAAAATTGCATATTGGCCGCGGAAGCGCGATAACCGAATTCCACGCGGTCGGAGTCGCGGGCAGAAGATAGTATCTAATAAGTATCAAATGTCAAAATATCTTGCAAATTGGCCACATTTTAACGTTACTTTGATGCTGCCTGTACTTCGGAAAGTGACGGCCGGATTGGTCCAATTGGTAGTGACCCTGCCTTCTATTCCGATGGTCGCGGGTTCGACTCTAGCTCTGGGCAAACTTTGTGTGATAAGCACGAATGTTTGTACTTGAGTCACGGATGTTTAGTATTTATATAAAATTTGGTAAATTCATTTCTGTTAAATTCATTTAAAAGTGATGTGTAAAAGTGCCCAGATGTGGCCTATTTGGTAAATAAATATTTTCATTTTCATTTTCATATAAGTATTTATATTGTTGTTTGCTTAGTTTGGGGCTAGGTCAAGATGTGTGAAATGTCCCAAGATATTTATTTATTTAAATATCTAAGGAGATGGTTCATTTCAAGAAGCCGTGCATATCTAAATACACCAACTCCAAAGACATTTCCTTAAAACATCTCAACCAAAAAGTCCACTTCGAACGGCCAGATGTTACAGTCCGTACAGCACTAATTGAGTTTTCATCCCCCAGCGTTAGATTGGAATTGCTTTTTTTGCACCATAATCTCTTTCGAAAATGATTGCGTTACAAGATTATTGTTTAGTTCCTTAATGATAGGGCTGGTGATTCGAAAAATGTTTGTTAAAATAGTGCGTAGGTACTGTGGAGACTGGCCGAGAACAATCGGTTAGCTGTCACATTTTCTTTCAAAAATAGGTAATTTTAAGCGTAGAATTGTTTTTGTTTAATATATTTAATCTTTTTCTATCGATTGTAATGAACGCATCTCTCAAAATATAATATCAAATCAACTTAAAATCTATTATTTCATAGTTAGGGCAGTGTTAGGGCAGTAATAGGGCCAGTCTTCAAGATTTAGATATTTTAATAAGCTAGACATCGTCTTCGTGTCTTCGGATTCCACCGCTGATCTCCGTGCCTGCAGCATCTACCTGAGCTAACATCAACCCCCCCTCACATTCTATCTCAAATACGTCGCTACATTCGATTCTGTAGTGTTGAGTTGAGACGATCTCAGATAGTACTATGTGATCTTAGACTGATGTGATCAGTTGACGTACCTACCAAATATTAAACAGACTTCCCAAGCGGACACGCAAAGTGATGAGGTAGTCAAATCGCGACTACTCGAAAAATACTGATGGTGATGTATTGATGTGCAAAAGCTTGGATCTATTCGTGGTTAAAGCCGTGGTAGCCAAGTGGTTCAACCTACCGCCTCTCATGCAGAGGGTCGCGGGTTCGAATCTGGCTCGCACCTCTGAAATTATTTATGTAGGTACGAAATTCAATTTGAATTTACCACTGCGATTTTCGGTGAAGGAAAACATCGTGAGGAAACCTGGACGCATCTGCGAAGTAATTGAAAGATGTGTGTGAAGTCCCCAATCCGCACTGGGCCAGCGTGGAGACTATAGCCCAAACCCTCTCGTGATGAGAGGAGGCCAGTGCCCAGCAGTGGGACGCAAATAGGCTGTAGTAGTAGTAGGCCTACTGAAAAACAGCTTAAAGTTTACCAAATCGTTTCATAATGCTTAGTTATCTATTTGGAGACTTTAATGGAAGTACAGTGCGCTATAATTTATTCTCACATTTACGAGACAAGCTCAGTCCACGCGCGTTTATACACAATTAAATTTAATTAATTCGAATAGTTTTGCGACTTGCATGCGCTAATGGGTAGAAAACTGGCGTTCACTCTTATCTACTTCGACGTAGAGTTCGAAATAGCGAGGTTAAATTTAAATTGAATGTAGAGTTTTAATGGCATTAAGTGTGTAGACGACTTTCTGATGATGATACCGTGTGTTTTAGAGCAGAACCCGGCGTGTCTGTACATAGAAAGAAAAGTTCAAAAAAAGGAACGGGGTGTCTAAAGATGTATGGAAGACCACAAAACAGCGATTTTAAGAAATATTTTCTGTCTGTCTGTCTCTTTGTTAGAGTTAATCCGAAACTACTGAAGCGATTTGAATGCAGTTTTCAATGGTAGATAGAGCATCATTTGGAGCAAAATATAAGCTATGGATGTCGAAAAGAAAAGTTATCGGCAATTTTATATTCCACGCAGACGAAGTCGCGGGGCACAACTAGTTATAGGTTTACACAACTTAGAAGGCGTGTGGATTAAGCAATAATAGACTCTGCGCCAACGGCTTAAGTGCTTTGCCGCGCGCCTTCTAATGTGTGTCGTGCTATAAATAGATAACTCTCGAAAGTAAGCTCAACCTTCACTACAGTTTATGTGATAAGTAAATCTCATATTTTAGTAAAATAGGCTTCCAGTCTTTCGCTTGTTGTCTTTTTCACTACTAAACCCTAAAAGCAGACGTGGTATTATAGGGACTGTTCTCCCTCCCCCAAGTCAGTAATGTCAAATAAGAAACCTTCAAAAATACAGACATACTAATGTAAAAAGTCTATTAAAAGTCTCTTGTATGATCTCTACTTGTAGTAGCTATTATGTTTACGAGTATTATGTACGCTTACATTCGTCAAAATTTTAATATGCGAATTTTCAAAACTGATTGTGATAAGAGAACTTAATCTAATCAATTACATGGGCGGAGCTAATGCTAGGCTTGCCTAGTATTGAAGTAATTATATAGTTACTAAGCAGTTTCAAAATAAACTTCCCACTTCCAATGAACTTTTAGTGAAACTTACCGCCCTGTGACACACGCTAATCCTAGAGGGGCGAGCTTAATGCCATAATCCGTCTCGCTTGGCTAACTAGTGGGTTTTATTTCCATTAATGTTTATTGGGTTTCGTATGGAAAGAATAAAAATGTAATTACCTCTGGATGTGCCGAAACCGCGGTAATATTAGGATATAAATTGTTTGTTTTAGGTAACACCGTTTAATAGCTCATATCAATATCCAACTGAATATCAATCGTTCAGATGTTAGTGCGTGAAATAGTAACGTCACATTCACATTTATGCCATGTAAGTATAAGTACCATCTTATGTACAACATTTTATGCTAATAAAGTTTGATTTGATTTGATCACCCCCGCAAAGCCAAACTTTTTTTACCCACTTGCAACCTTGAATATTAAGCCTTTTAATGAATCGCTTCGCTTTCGTATAAAGGACCAGAATGTACACGTCTTAAATATGAAATTCAGTTTACAACAGCAGTCTGAAACCACAAACCATGGCATTTTAACTAAACCGTGCGTCGGTTTACGCCATATCCTGTCCTCGACGAGATTTACGTCGCGTAGCGCGTTGTCAATGCGCTGCGGTCGGCTGTTTCGTACTCGCTATACCATTAAAACTGCCATGCATTGTTCAACTAGGGATTCTAGCAGCCTAGGGTTTAGTCAGTCGAAAGAATGGCCAAGGTAAGATCGTCAGAAAAGAAGGTAAGAAACGAAAATGGTGACTTTTTGTATACAGTTACTCTGCCAAAAGGCGCACTGGCCTCCTGAACGGTCTTAAATTGTTTAGGTACTTACGTGCATATGCGAGATGAGCCCCTTTACAGATTTGAGAAATTTAAATTAATGGTGCTTTCTCGCTTGCGCTGGTGGAGCGATATAATGTGCGATAAGGACAACTGCAGTTTTGTCGAAAAACCCGACGTAAAAACTCAGAAACCAAGGTTTAGTTCTCGACATTTTCCTCCTCCAAAAATAAACTAATCGTAATGAAATTTTGGGAACTGGATGAGAAATAAATTATCTGTGTCTGACCGTTTTGATTTTAGCGTTTATTGTTGTGGTATTTGTATACCAGGAATTTCTTTGCGACCTATTCAATTGGGCCGTTTTCAGCACTGTTTGGAGTCACCTAGTTCTATTTAAAAACAATAATATCAAAAAAGGCAAAACGTACCGGCTCAGATACTCATGATATTGATCTTATTTAAAAAAATAATTAATCTACGGTCAAAATCCAGGGAGGAAAATGACGAGAACTTTTGTATGGAAAAATGACCACTAGCATGTCATCTTATATGTTTATACCATAGACATAAATAATACTACGTATGGACCCGGCCTAACGTAGATACATGTCATGTTTCCCCACTTCATTGGTGTCCAATCCAAAGTTAAACTTATATCGTGACACTAAGGCTGGGTCACATTTTTTCAACAACGAGACGAGTTTTTATATACTGAGAAACAGTTTCGAAAAAAGTTTTTTTAAAAACGCTTATTGTCACGCACGCTCGGTGACAGAACTTTGGATTGGACACCGTGGAAGTGGGGACATATTACGTGTACGTTAGACCGGGTCTATATTATTTACGTCTATGGTTTATACAATTCATACAAGCAGTAGACTTTCTTAAGTCTTTCTTTCTTAAGGCTCACATTTTGATATCAACCACTAAATGTAACAATTAGATTGAACGTACGGAGACAATGGAAATTTATCGAAGATATTTATCTATTAATTCGATATTGTTTTAGGTACCTATACATTTTCTGTTTACAATCGCCAGTCAAGCGATTAATGTAACCTGCTAGCTTGTAGCGGTTTACTTATTTACAGCATGTTCTACACGTATAGCCATATGTGGTACCTATTTGCTGTGGTCCATGAAACGCTTGTAGTGTATGGGACTCTTACCTTACACGATACTGCCATAGAAATTGGTATTGGTGGAACTACGCCCATAATAGTTAACTATTTGTTCTATGCATACTTACGTGGGCCACAGGGTTTACCGAGAAATGATTCAATGATACAAAAAAAAACGTGTGTTTTATTTGCAGAAAAATGAGGAAAAAAGTTTGCTATGTAATTTTTGCACTTTTACCTACTTTTTTCTTTCCAGATTGTAACCAAATTCCAACTTTTTTACCCAAGTTTGTAAAAATAAACCATTCACTTACTTCTCGCAGGCATATGTCCGCTTCTGTACGTTTATTAGAAGACAAGCTCTACTATTTTATGATTATACATACTCACTTACTTATCTCAATCCAGCAATGTATTTTTTATATGATTACCGCTTAGCTATTATTGGTCTGAATTGCCGTAATTTTAGCTTGTATTCTATTTTCAAATTGGCAGTATTTTTTCAAAAAAAATAAAATACGGAAGGTTCGGAAATCAAACTTGATTCTACCCTTTCTGAGTTAGTGTCTGTGCAATCTGAAGTCGCCAATTCTTGCGGCAAACGAGCTGTGAAGTCATGCCGCCCACGTCCGCACGGCTATGCGGGCGTTTCACCCTCACTATTCCCTAATAATGTTTGCATGTACGTACTTACCTAGTTTATGTACGTAGTATTAAAATCTTTGTTACAACAATTTTACACCACAGTAATAAACTTGCTTGTCTTCATAGATTTCCATAGCATTTACCCTGAGAGTGGTGTTTTCGCAGTCCCTTGTCCTATAGATAGCCTGCAGTGTAAATCACACGCTTTCATACCTAAACGCTCATGATCGTTAAACATGACCACTGAATTGTCATTTCATGCCTATATTAACATATTTTTTCCCCGAATTTAATGAAAAATTCAACGAGCACAGTTTCGTTGACGGACGGTTCGAATCAACCACTCTTAGAAATAAAATAAAAAAAATCTTATCAAAAATGTTTATTTTAATTGCAAAACAAAGTGCAACGAAATACCTACCACCACTCCTACCACACATCAATTCCAAATTCAATCAAATCACATGTGCATTCACAAATAAAAATCAAAAAAACAACTGCCACATTCCAAATTTGAAACTATTTTTTAATCGCATAGTGGCCACGGAAGTGCGCGTGCCGTCACCGTGGACTTATCGCGTCGGGCGCGCCTGTCACTGGCCATCACACGGCAATTCGAATGCAATACGAATTTAAAAATAAAAATGAAAAGCGTGATTGTTTTTGGATTCCAAATGCCAGTTTGTATCAGGCAATGCGGAGGTAAATGAATACATTTTTGATAATTCAAAACCGTTTTTCGTTTTGATGGTTACTCGGTTGATTGAATTCAGTATGGTACTAAATGTACCATACTTGTATAGGTCTTCAACTTCGTGCCTAACCCTCTCTGGGGGTAAGACACGGTCGGGCGGCAGGGGAGCACGTGAAATTGATAACTTCAATACACCACAACTTACAAAGCGCACTCACCAGAAAATCTGCATAACGGAACGGTGACGCGCCACTCATCGAAAGAGTTAGATGTCATTTATAATGATAACTCTTCCCATCTCTTACATTCTTTTGTTTGACTGAGTTCGATCTGTCAAGTATCATGATTCCCTCATTCTTTATTCTACCATATCTACAGGGTGTTTATGTTAAATTGATATCGAAAAAAAAATGTTTTAGCCTTTCCATACAAAATAAATATATATTGCCATGACGACTAATGCACAAGGACCTTTAGAGTTAGACAAAAGTTACTGTCAACTGGGGGCGAATTCTCTGACTATTCGAAATGATTTCGTAAATGACAGATCAATACAAAAATTACAGATTGTATTGAAAATTCTTATACGACATTATTGCGATGAGTTCGAGATAGGATCCTGTCACAGTTCCCTATTGTCGTATTGACGTGACACATAAATTTAAATGGCAAAACATCAAACGTGTCGACAAACTCATTATTTTCACCTCTTTGTCATACACAAAGGAGATTTGGACACTCTTTATTATAAGGAAATAAAAAGCAAATATTTAGCCGGATTTAATACTGGTCTAAAGTGTATACGATTAAATTAAAATATTGAATATTTTGAGAACAGTGTTAGCAAGCACCTTGGTTTCTTGGAGAAATTAACTTAATTAGGCCTGAGGAACGTTCCCTTAAAATTAACGCATATCAACAATTATAAACACCTGTATAGACACGCGAAACGGTCATACTTACGTAGTTTTTTTTTCGCTGATTTTTGTTGACGGCCAGTGCGCGTATGGTTAGTCTCCCCGCAACCCTCGCCTTCCCGCTGTCGCCTCACCCCCCAACGCCTGTCGCACCTCAAGGACGGTCGGACACGAAGTTGACGACCTATACTAACTAGAATTTCTTTTAAAGTTTGTAATAAACTGAATTAGAGAAGCCTGTGTATAAAAAAACAGGCTTGATAAAGACGTTAATGATTCTCTAGCTCATATTTCGTATTAGCCATAACTCACTTGCCGAAAAAAGGTTAGTAAAAGTGAGGCAAGAAAGTTGTTACGTAACGGGAAATATTTGCCCATAAATTGTTTAAGAGCAAAACTTTGATCCTGGGGGCCGTAAATTAGTACCTGGAGTCGTTAACGTGAATTCTGAATTTACTTCGGCTCGTAAAAAATACATGGACGACAGCACTGAACACAGTTTTCTGTAGTAATAATATTTGAATATACTCGTAACTCTTGTTTATTACACGATGTTTCGACAGGGTATTGATATTGATAATTATCAATAACGAATGTAGGTACGTAATGCACATTCTAGTTGCCGTATTTCCTCAACTGCTTGCCCTCAGATATTAGACACGAGCGAAGTAAGGGTATATTTAAAAGAAAACTGCATAATTATTTATTTAGTTCATTTATTATGATTGATTATTATTTAGTTATTAGTTGAGTAATAGACTATACCTAGAGATATTCTACTATAAGTCTCGCGCCTTCACATTTCAAAACGCTGCAATGTATTTAAAAAGCATCACCAACACTCTCAACACACGTGTGCATGCTGAGACAGCCATCAACTATGCGTTGCGTTGGTGCTTTTTAAATAATAATAATTAAAAAAATCTTTACTTGACTCTGCAGTCAAACTGCGAAAGCAGTTTTGTGGAGCAATGTACTATTTTTATAATTGTATCTCATGTATTAATAATAAATAAATAAATAAATAATAAATAGTATTATAATTTGAGGTTTTTAAACATCATATTTTTATCCCAAAGTACCTACTGAGTTTTCAAGAACAGTCCCATTTTTATGTAAATGATCACTCAAAATTCAACCAAGTATTTTATAATACTTTTACTAAGAAAGCATTTGAGTGCAATGTAACTTCCAAGCGCTCGCTGGCAAAAGACTATTCGAGAAAGTTCTCAATAAAACACTGTTTTTAACTTGGTAATTCCCATGTAAAGTTCCCAACAAGCCAGACTGTACTTGATTACTGAGTGTGCAAGTTCATTGCTTATTTTCTTTGCAGTTTAACATTTTCTCTGCGTGAACGAGGTGCTTTAACTTTGTCCTTTGAACGCTTGTAAAATTTATATAATTTGCTTTAGATACGCTCGTGCTTTGCTGTAAAAAGTTTTAAACGCATTATATTTTTATAAAATTTAATTAAGTTAGCAAAAGAACATTTTGACTTTAGTTTTTCATTTGGTTTATTGACCAAATTGGTGATTTACTAAATAGATTAAAAGAATTCGACAGCTAGAAACAGACGAGCTTGCTTGAGAAAGATGAATGTGCTTGGATAGAAGCAGGTGGCGTTCTATGGCTTCTGCCTACCCCAGCGGGAAGCAGGTTTGAGTTTATGTAAGTAATAATAATAATAATAATAAATCTTTATTGTTCTATAAGCAGGTACATACAATGGGGGAGCCCTGGAGACTGTGTTAGTTTTCACTGTGTTACAGTCTCCAGTTTGTGCCCTTAGGTGAACAGTGAAGAACAATATGAGTGCTTAAAAAGTATACATAAACAAACAAGCAAGATTAAAATATGAAATAGATTAACAGAGTTATCAGGAACTGAAAGATTAAGAAGGGTCTTTAGTACATTACTAGTTACATGGCAAGTGCTTGTACACCATGCGTGCATGCGTGCATGATAAGTATGTTGATTCATTTAAATATATTTGTATTTAATTTACTTACTTAAATACTGCATAAACAACGTTATACCTCAATTTAAGGGTAAATAAAATTAACGTGCAAATACTGCCGGCTCACTGGCCAGTTTTAAAACCGCGGACAGATGAAAAATAAAACAAAAACTGACCGGCAACATTCCACATTTGAAATTCCGATTTCAAATTTGAAGAGCGTAGATTTTAGGGATCAGCGCGAAGCATATATAACCGTTAGTGAAGTCGTCAGAAGGGCCTTCGCTCAAGGCGACGGTGTCATGTGAACCCACTATCAATCTTCTTGGCTGCACGCATAGCGGAGCTCTGGCTTTTAAAATGGACTTAAGTTCTTTGTGATTTTTTAAACGCCGTGTTAAATGGTAATGATGTTTACGGGCACTGTTTTGTTCTGTTGTTTATTTGAGGTTATTTTTTTCATGATATTACGTTGCGACCTATGCGTATAAGTAATTACTTATATTTTAGCTCTTTCGTTAACAAATGAGCAACACAATAACTTGGCCAGATTATTCCTTTTTTAAGGGTAAGTAATTTTGTATACACTTACGAAATAAAATTACAGCAACTGTCCTAAATTAAAAAGTAAAAGAGATTTATCTACATACGCAGGAGCACATAACTTGAAAAATACACTGCGAGCCCTTCCAAGCGTCAATTTAAGTCCTTTTTCTACTTTCTTGGTAATAGTTTTTTTTTCCCGCGAAGCAACTCGCTTTGTCTCGTCTAGACTCGTAATCCATTATTACGGCGGAAGCGGGGACCGCGATTCTTTTATACGCGTTACTTAGCATATTTACGCAACTGATAAATTGTTTATCCTTTTTCTTTCGCCCCGTGATAGAACTGTTGCGTTTTTCTTTGCGATAAGAATAGTGGGAGTTTAAATGGCAGTTTGTGTGCGAATAAAATTTCAGTAAGGATTTAAAGTTTTTTCTTTTTTTAGGGTGTGAGGCTGTGAGAGTTTTATACGCATCGTATTTAATCACTATTTAATGTAGTTTATTACTGATTGTACGTATTTTAACACTGAGCAAAGGAAAATACAAGTGTAAATACTAGATAGGTCAACAAAAAAAAGCTTCATGTTCAAATGTTACGTAGGTGGTGTAGGTACGTTACAGAATTTGTAGCTTCAACTAAGTTACGGCATCACAACAAAGTTGAGAAAACTTACTCCCAAGCCCCTTTCCGCAGTAAATTCAAGGAAAGAAAACCTAATAGACATCGGACATTCCGTCCCGTGAAAAATATCCATTAAGGAAATTTATCATTCGGGGCAATAAATTGCTGGTCCCCTCTTTTAAAAATGCCTCCCGCGATACGGCTGGAGCTGTATTTAAACAAACTACATTACTTTATAACGACCAATTCACTCGACAATAATTCGTGATGTATGATAATTCGATCAGGTGATAGCACTAAAAGGGGCCTATCCCTCTCTAGGGCGGTAATTAGGCGAAACGTCGGTTGCTTAAGCAACTCGGGATATTGCGCCATAAAAAGCTTTGTAATGGGACCCCATACGGCACCCCCTTCGATTATTTTAAATTTTCCATTGTTCGTTTCGATCGGAAACAATGAAGGCATGTTCAGTTGTTAGTGCCACCAATTATTGGGAGGGATGTGATTGTGTGCTTTGAAGTGTTTTTTTTTAAATAATAATGAAGAGAAATTGGTTTTCTCTTTTGAAAATTGAACGCTTTTCTCCCCTCCGATATTTGCTTATCTAAAAAAGAAATTTTTCTTTGTGGTTTTTGCTTGAAAGAAATGTCGTTTATTTTTGTTAAATAAGTGGGTAAAGCCTTACTTATTTAGTTTTGGCCTATGTGTGGACGTCTTTTGGCTGAAATGATGATAATTATGAAGTAGGTAATGTAATAATGTACCTAATAAGCTTAAAAAGTTTGTAATATTTTTTTTTCGGTCTACGACTACGCCGATACTCGACAAAAGCCACATAACTAGGTAACACTTAAGAAATAGTAAAAATAAGTAAAAGAAAAAACACTCGCAAAATAGAGACAAATTTATCTCCCAAGACATCGAGACCTCTAGAACGCACATTTCTCATAAGGGCGTAAATAGTATTTTTGCGAGTCACGTCTTTACTAACACACGACACTGACACTTATATTATAATACAACTAATAAACGCGAGTGGCTTCCCCTTTTACTTACTCCACAAATTGAAACATATTGCGTTACGCCACACTATTTGTTATTCAGAAAGCACATTCTACGAATGCCAGGGTTACGTAAAGCATATTATTATGAAAAATTATGTAGAAATGGTCATTTGTACCCTTTTACATGCTGCCTTATGCACTCAGTTTTTTTTTATTTGCGTGTTTACAGTGTCGAAAAGATTAACATCGCGTGAATGGAATGATGAATACGAGTATTTTTAACCGACATCAAAAAAGGAGGTTTTAAATTTTTCTGTATGTATTTATGTATTTATTTTTGGACCTGGAGAGTAATTACTTTATCAATTGTGAACCGATTTCGATGATTCTTTTATTTAATCGGAAGATTCCGAAGAAAGGAAACGAGGGAAAGTTTGAAGGCAGTTTTTATTTTTTTATTTGAAGAAAATGTATTACTATCTTGTTATATAAATTAGAGAATAATGGAAACTGTAAATATTGTCCTAATTTTCCCTGGCTCTCTTGAAGTAGCCTTATTACATTTTATCATCAATACATCCTGTGAATCCATACTAATATTATAAATGTGAAAGTAACTCTGTCTGTCTGTTACCTTTTTACGCTTCAACCGCTGGACCGATTGAGATGAAATTTGGCATGGATATAGTTGGGGTTCTGGGAAAGGACCTAGGCTACTTTTTATCCCGAAAAAACGCGTAGTTGCCGCGGGACCGCGATAACCGAATTCCACGCGGGCAGAGTCACGGACAGAAGCTAGTACACAAATAAGAACCCACATACCGCTATACTTACCATAGCATTGGGTTAGTATACATACACGAGAACCACTCAGTTAGTTATCACTGTTCTGCGATGACTTTAATTAAAATTAAAATTACAAAATACCTGTACACCTAAAGGCCTATGTCCATCAGTGGACGTCTATCGGCAGACATTATGATTTTGATGATGATTTATTCCCTACCAGCTTTTCGGGGAGTGAAAACATTGTAAGGAAACCTGCGTTTATCAGCGAGTCAATTTCAAAGATGTGTTCAACTACCTACCCAAAGTGTCCCACGTGGCTACAATTGGCAAAATTAGTGTCGGTTGGTGGTTTAATATAAGTCTGAGATCGAAGATACCACGAGTCACATTGTTTTCATATACCAATGGCAAACGAGCGCACAGCCCACCTGATGGTAAGTGGTCACTGCGGCCCATGGACACCGAAATCCTATGATCCCCCATTAAGAAACTATAAGATCTCGAATGCGTTGCCTACGCTGAGGCCTAAGATGTAATGCTACTGTGCCAGAAATTTCACCGGCTGCCTTAACACCCTGCCGGAACACAACAGTGCGAGCACTGCTATTTGGCGGTAGGTTAGCGGGGAAAGACCCCGGACGGACCCAGCACCAGGTCCTACCACTAACATCTAAGATTTCAATCAACATCGCACGCTAGGCTTAATGAACTGCGTGCATCACCTCGCGGGGTAATCACGGAGTCTGAACACGTCTCACTCAAGAGGGGGACATTGGAATCACCCTCCACTCTAGGGCCCCTAAAATGCTGCTAGCGATGGCTGCGGTCAAAGTTCGCCTCAGTTCGGCGTGTTGTAATGTCATCGATTGTATTCATCTTGGAGCTTGTCAAGTATCACTGGGATTTGTAGTTCAATTCAATTCAATTCAATCATTTATTCAGCAAATTGGCCACATAGCGGCACTTTTACACGTCAGAAATAGTAGATTGTATGACTAGGGAGCAAAAAGGTATATTTTACCGCGGGTGACGGATTGAATCCAGAGCGACGCGAAAGATTCCAGAATAGAATCCCGAGCGTAAGCGAGGGATTCTAGCGTGGAATCTTGAGCTAGCGAAGGATTCAAGCTTTGTCACCCAAGGCATAAATAAGTTTGCTACCGTGTTGTACACTCTGCTTTTCACCCCTCCTATGAGAAAATCATTAGATCATTCGTTCATTATTGTCTTTAAATTAAGTAAAAAAAAAAAAACATTTAGAAACAAACAAGGTTAAAAAGAACGTGTGTTTCGCGCGCTTATCATAAATTCATAGGTAGAAGGCGAAAATGGCTTCCATATTGAAGAATCAGTAACTATATTGTATTTATATTCTGTCATGCTCGCACGCGATGCGTTCATAATAATAGGTAAATTTAACAAATGTGAAATAAAGAACATTTTATGACAATTTCGCACATATACTGTATCACACAAAGTTTTTTAATACATTTGCGATAAAATGAAAAAAGGGCAGTGCAATTCATATTACGTACTTACATAATATTCCTTTGGAATTCTCAGAGGTGTTTATCCCAATACATTGCATCACCTAAATCACTTTTTCATTTCATTCATTTTCTACGAAATAATTCATAACACTACATAAGGTACGTTTTATTTTGGAAATTAAGTGTGAAATAATTCGGCAAGGAAATGAGCGCTCACGAAATTCGCGGGTTCGAGTTTTTTTTTTAAATTCGATCACACGACGAGTTTACGAGGAATGCTACGGCATTGGCCTGCACCATTCAGCCTAATTGAAAATAAAAAATAGAAAATAATTTATCAAAAGTAAGTATATATCTATGAATTTATGGATTTTTAGTATGTGTAATGAAGTATTTATGTTTAATGCCGATATATAAAATTCTAAATACGAAAAAGACGCGACTTTTGAATGCAACTTTTTACAGTCTCCGCAGCTCCGTAAACGCACTGCTAAGACGTATTTTGCTCCCTGTTAGCGGGGCAGAAATGAAAACAAATTTAAAAAAAAGCGAAGAGGGAGCAAAATCGCATTTTGCTCCCTCTAAACGGGGAACAAAACACTTCTTTTCGAATAGGAGGGGTGAAAAAGAATTTACCAGCGCTTCCTAGACCCATTGCTTGAGAAGAAGCGCCGCAACAAACTCAAGCAGAAGTCCTTTTTTCAAAATTTACATTACATGTATAAAATATACATATAGGTACGTACTAAAATTACATTGAAGGGATGTATAGTCCCTAACTTAAACTTGAATCTAAGATCTTAGAGATGTATAGTCTCCAAGGGCCCAGAAAAAAAAAGTATAAAAATTATGGAGATGGCCTCCATTGTCAAATAAATATAAATTCCATAGATGTCGACAGTCTCAAAATGTCAATAAATAATGAAATAAAAAAGAGCCATCATGTATATAAAAGAGTTCATTAATACATGTCAATAAGAACATGATGAGGTCTCTCGCTTGAAATGTTTGACTTAGTCATATATTTAAAGCTAATGATTATTTTAAAAGTAGAAATGAAATGAAATGAAATGAAATATTTATTTTCAGACATCATGGTAAGAATTGGTGTTACAGTATTAAATAATTATGTTCCGATGATGTCGTACCTTATAAAAGTAGGCATGCAAAAATTTCGATTTTATAGTAGGTAGGTATATACATGAGTACACTTATTTTATAAACTTAAATAAATTAAAATTAAATTAAATTAATTTTTGGTAGTAATCACATAAATAGAGCAAAGTACAAATTTCAATAGGGTAAAAATGCATTTAGTGCTCTGACGCGTGTTTGTCCACCGTTGTCAATTACTCAAATATTTGAATTGTGATTCGGTAGCTAATGAGAGAAAACTCTATGTTCTTAAATCTAGTGTACATAATATACGGAGATAGGCATTTTTTTCTCTCTAGCCTGTTTGAATGTCCCACTGCTGGGCAAAGGCCTCTCCCATGTTTTTCCAATTCCCTCTATCTTCAGCTATTGTTGGCCAGTCAATCATCATTAAATTGTGATAAACTGTTATTAAGGAAATATTAAACTATCTAGCACTTCAGGATAGTCCAATGACTCGTATAAATGCGACCCGCCTGAAGACTTGATTACCCTCAACGACAAAGCTGCTAAGTGGACAAAACGAGCTAATATTGATTTCGAACTACCACTACTACTACAGCCTATTTGCGTCCCACTGCTGGGCACAGGCCTCCTCTCACGAGAGGGTTCGGGCTATAGTCCCCACGAGGGCTCAGTGCAGATTGGGAACTTCACACACATGTTTGAATTAATTCGCAGATGCGTGCAGGTTTTTCCTTTACCGAAAAGCTCAGTGGTTAATTCAAATTGAATTTCGCACATAAGTAAACTCAGAGGTGCGAGCCGGAATCGAACCCCCGACCATCTGCATGAGAGGCGGTAGGTCGAATCGAACGACTAGACTACCACGGCTTGATTTAGAACTATATATCAATAATGTTTCCATAGGATATTAAAAATAAGGTAAATAATATAATGCCATGAGTAAATAAGTACTCGTTAGTTAGTATCTACTAATGCTACTGAGTATTTTGGATTTAGGGATTTTTTAAATAAGCACGTACTTATTAATATATATTTTTTTCTGGATTTCGTTCTTACGTTGTATTTTAACGATTTTAAAACGCGTACCTGCCTGTTACCGAATAGGTAACTGCTAAAAATTATGTGAGCATGTTTGTTCACAAAAAGAAAAAAAAAACTACACATTTTAACAATAGCTACAGAGATCGTAATCGGACTCAAGATTTTGTTAAATATTATTTCAATTTACAGGAACAAAAACTCGAGACGTACGGAACCATTGTCACTTTTTATCATTTGACTCTGAGTCTAGTCCGATTTTTGTTTCCAGCCATCAGTTGCAAGTCGTATTGCTCCATTTTAGCATCCCAACGCCTACAATTAACCATAAGTATTAATACTGTTTCCCCTAGGTTTCCGCGCTATTTCTCCAGCTTATTGCCAGGGGTGTCACCGTGCTATTTTTATTGGCACCGATTGTATGTCGTATTGTGTACTTTGCGACACTTTCCCTTTATGAGTGTTATGGTTTACTGCACCCCTTGTTTCTGGTACAAATTGTCTTGGCGCTGCCCCTTTATTACGTCACTAAAACTGGGAATGCGTTTTGAAAATGTAAAGGTTCAGGGGTGAAGTAAATGCGATAGCTACTGAGAAAGTATATCCAGCCAAGATCGCCGTCGTTTTCTTGGGCTTTGGAAGTGAACGCTTGTTCCTATTTTGATGACATTTTAGGCGGTAAATAAAACCTTATTTCAGACGTGTTGTATTGAGCTATAGTAACACAAAATGCAATTTACTCTACTAACAACAAAGTCTTCATTAAAAGGCAATCTGTCGTTGTAAAAGCCAACGTGTGTAACCGATAGCCCTAAGGTCCCCTCTCTAATATTCCTGCCCATTTTCTAACTAGCGGGGCAGTGATCAACTTAATTGCACTTTACCGTCTCTATAACTCCAACTAGTTAACGTTACAAATACCTAATGAGTCAAGAGAGGTAACGTGCCGCATCTGGAATTATTAGTTATCTTTTCATTCATAGAACCGACATATTTTCTTTTCATCTGAATTACATAACGAGACACTGCAAGGAGCTGTAACATATAAACATTTTGTTTTTATATAAAACATATACATAGACAACGCCTACAAACTCCTACAAAAACAAACTGGCCTGTAATGTCAATTTTGTCTGTTGTGATTTGAGTCGGGTCACTTGATATCGATCTTCGCAAGCTGTTGGTTTGGGTATGATGGCGGTTTTTTTCGAATACAGTTTCCAAACATGGGGCTCACCAGCAAATTGATGCCAAAATCATACACGTGCTAACACCTTTTCAGGAGTTTTCTCATGAATCCCAACGACTGAACTGAACTTAATTAAAATGGGAACCATTCGAAGGTAGGTGGCACCTTTAGATTAAAAATAATCATCAAAATCGGATTCTGATCGCCTTCCTACTCCTAGTGCTACTCCTAGCACATTAAAATAAGGACACAAATGATTGTCCACATGAAATTAATCAAAAATCCATGCAACTAACGATGATTCACACCAGATACAAATGCTATTTACGACTTCTGATACGCAAAACAATATCACGTCACCAAACTTTTTAAACTCCGACCGAATTTCTCCAATACAATGAATTTATGGAGACCCTTCGGAGTTGCGAACAGCCATTAAACTCGGTCGACCCGAAAAACAAATCGAGAACATACGATACCTACGTGCTGTCCAATTTGCCCACTATATACTCCTTATCTCCGATACCCATCGAGGACGTTAAATTGTATCTGTGTTTCATCTGCAGAGAACTTAATAGCTCATATTTACGAACACCTAGAACCACAATGGCCGATTCAGCTTCATCTAAGTTGCTACTTCGGACTCTGCGGCAGTCTAACAAAGGCTCGCGGTTTGCTATGAAAAGGTCGTAGTTCTAAACAGCCAGGGGCATTTAGGCCATTTGCTTGGTTTTAGTTCGTATTGACTGGATTATGGTTTAGATAGTATTGTTTCGAGATAATTACTATTTGTATGGGTTTGTTTTCTTTGATAAATGTGGTTGTTTTAATAATTCGTTTGTAATGTCGTAAACTATAGTCAATTACCTTGCATAATGCTTGCCATTAAACGAATAAGGTAATGTAAATGACCTGTAGCTACGAGCATTTACCTAGTTATGTTCTAACTCTGTGCCAGGTCTCTAAATCACGAGAACTTGTTGTAATGAAAACGATATGTTCTCATTAGGTAAGTATCTAATTAAAATCATAACAAATCAGATGAGATGACTCTTGTGAGTGCCATTCACATCCGTCAGATTTTCGCGATATTCACTCACGAGCAATATTTCAGGTTTAGTCCACGTAGTATAAACATACAACATAAAATTCGTCTCACTTTTAAATCAAAAACGAAATTATAATAATAGATTATCGTATTATAATATTAAAAAATTCGTCATACTTATAAATCAAAAGCGAAATAATAATAATAGATTCAATAATCTATTATTATTATTTCGTTTTTGATTGTACAATTACAACATGTAGAGAACTTTTTATCCTGCGAATTCATATTCCGATCGCTTACATTGATATTTAAAGGAAGCACATCAATTTTATATACCAAAACCACCACGACACCCTATGGACGTCTCACTGCTGGACACAGGACTCCTTATTAGACAGGCTCAGAGCTTAGCCCAGATTCCCCGATCCACAAAAAAACTTCCTCGCAGATGCAAGTAGAGTTCTTCAAGCTTTTAACATAGCTATGATATGCATATATACAGAGGTGCGAGCCGAATATACAATACACCCTAACAATATACAATACAATATACATCCTGACTTATTTTCTTCCCATAAAGCTAAACCCTTGTCACGGTGTCATAGTCTCGGTCTCGGAAGCCCGTTAAAATAGAATCGTCTGACAAATGACACCCCGCGTCTGATATATCGGCCGCGGATGTGTATATCGCGGCTTCGACACCATTGATGTATGGTTATTGCACGGATTTACCACGCTAATTTAAAATTGGTGAAAGGCTTCATTTTGCAGAGGGTTGGGGGTTCGATTTTGGCTCGCACCTCTAAGTTTACTTATTTGCAAAATTTAATTTGAATTTACCACTGAGCTTTTCGGTGAAGGAGAACATCGTGAGGAGAAGGAGAAGATATGTGTGAAGTCCCCAATCCGCACTGGGCCCGCATGGGGATTATAGCCCAAACCCTCTCGTGATGAGAGGAGGCCTGTGTCTAGCATTGGGACTGAACTAGGCTGTAGTAGTAGTAGAAAGGCTTCAAGACACAATTTAGTTGGGAGCATTTATATTGCTGTCGATTCCACTCTAACTACAAAATGAACTAAAACGTCAGAATATTGTATACACCGAATCTATTGCTATGTCATTTTGCCCTTGACTGTATAAATCAAGAAGACAATACAACGTGAAAGCACGGACGCCGCTGCGTTGTGTGGAGTGGTGTGACCACCGCCTCAGCGTGTTACTGTTTTTTTTAACAGACTTTAATAAAGGAGGTTCTCAGTTTCACCCGTATGTATGTTTGTCCGCGATTATCTCGCGTTTGGCTGAACCGATTTTGATGCGATTTTCACAAATATATAGAGTAGTTCTCGAGAAAGGTTTTAGTATAGCATTAATTATGTTTTTTTTTTGTAAATTGAATGAAAAATCAGGATAATAGTTCAAGATGGCGGAGAAAATCAAGTCGACTGGGAGCTTTCATCGAAACGCTGCTTTTTAGTGACTGTGCCATCACTAAAAAGTATGAAATAAAAAATATAAATGGTTGGTTTTGTGAAGACGGTTCCCTTTTTTAAAAAAATAAATTAAATTTTGAGTTATAATTTTAGTTTTTTTTTTTCATCTATACCGTACTTTTTGTACGTTCGTATAGTCAGGGTAGATCCGTAAGTGTATGCCCATGTATGTTCATTTTTTACGACACATCAAAAGAAAGTGAAACCGCGTAATTTTATGATAATGGAGGGGTGCAGGGCGAGCAACGAAGGCTTTTACGGGGTCCCCCGTGACGAGTGTTTTATGGTTTGCAACATTTAAACCGTGATGAGAGGTAAAATATGACTTATCAGTTATTACAGACGTCATCCCACAATCAGTAATATACCTAAGAGATATGACTACTACTACTAATACTACAGCCTATTTGCGTCCCACTGCTGGGCACAGGCCTCCCCTCATCATGAGAGGGTTTGGGCTATAGTCCCCACGTGGGCCCAGTGCGGATTAGCGACTTTACACACATCTTTGTAATAGGTACTTCGCAGAGGCGTGCAGGTTTCCTTACGATGTTTCCTTCACCGAAAAGCTCATGGTAAATTCAAATTGAATTTCACACGTAAGTAAACTTAGACGTGCGAGCCGGAATCGAACCCCCGACCCTCGGTATGAGAGGGGGTAGGTCGAACCACTATACCACCACAGCTTTTCTAAGAGATATGAGATGGATGTAAAACTTCAAATTGTAATGAGAAGTTTCCTACTGTTCTTACTTATTTAAGGTTCTTAAATATCTAAAGACCATTTAGTTAACTAGTTTTGACCCAAACTATGATCGCAACTATTTAAATATTATTCCAACTTTATGATAGGTATTTTTGTTTAAATTAGAGTGAAATGCGATTGCAAGTGATAATTCCTATCTACAAAATACAACACATTTCACAGCATCTTAGTCCTCAACTATAATAACATCACGTCTGTGTGCTATGCACAATAACCCTCCGCTCAATACAAACGCAAAATCATGAATAATTGAGTAGACAACTTACGCGTACGGCACCGATCATAATGACGTTTTTAATATCAACGTGGTTTGTCATTTCTCATCGAAGTAGGGTTCTCACCCGCATCAATCTGACCTCACTTGACGTCAGCATCTTTTCAATTCGATCAGGACCCTGATCATTCCAATATTAACTCTTCAGACCGCCGATTTACATGAAACTTATTAATTTTTTGAATAAACTCGCCTCTGACCTGGATACGGAATGGATGTTACGGTACTTGATGATTGGATTTTTTATCGACTGGCAATTTTATTCGCTATGTCAGTTTAATATGCAGGTGCGAGTTTACTAGTTTATAGACTTCTCGAGGCAGCTGATATAACTTTTAAGTTCTCATCGTGCTTTCAAAACAAATACCTTCATAATTCAGCAAATAGGCCTCATCGGGTACCTACTGCTACACGTAGATAATACAATTTATAGGTAACGAGAATCCAGTCGTGACAAAATTTGATTTAGACAGAGACATTTGAAATGCATTATAAAAAGCAGATAGGTACATTAAGGTATACAACTCCTTTGATGTATGTTATTTTTATGTAGGTACCTATTACAAGGCTTGGATAATCTTGACCTCGACGCTAACAGCATAGCTCTCTAGGTTTTTGGCGTTTATTTAATTGGCATTATTTAATTAAAACTTTTCAATGAATTTCCCGTGCATTTACGATATGATAATGCGTTTTATTTGCACCAAGTCCGCTTAACTTCCAAAGTCCAATGACTGGCAGTTACAAGTAATGGTAGTAATTAGTAGTTTATGGTAGTAATGAAATTGACCTCCCATAAATTTTAACAACTGCTAAATTATACACTAAATGCTGGAAGACAACCTATCCTAATTGAGTTGTAAAGCTGAGCACTTTAATTTGGTATAAGTAAGTTATTTTACTAGTCTACACTTGCCTCCGAAATATTAAAGGAATTTGCTGGTAGTTTTTTTTTCTATTAAGTACCTAGAGAACAGTATTTTTCCTTTAATGTATTTATGATGATCGATTCGGACAAACAAACTTAGATACTTGCGTATTTATAATATCATCTAGAATACTCAATAAAGTAACGTTGTTTTTTAAAGTATCCGTCTGAAAAATGAACAATGCTATAACGCTTAAACCTACTAGAGACTACTGGCTGGAAAGAAAACAAAAAAAGAAAATAATGGAAATCAAATATCGAATTCAGTAATAGACTGATCGTCGGGCCCTGATTCTGTAGCGAGGCAGTAACGAGGCAGTCGATTGATCTCGCTGCGACAGATACGTTTGATAAGCTTTATCCATCCTTGGACGATACCATCAGCAATTCAATTAACCTAATGATGCCCCTGGCCTCTGTAACTGAGCACGTCTACTTTCAAAAACAGAACACCAACGTTCGCAGTTTGAATTTTTTAAAAGGCGCCATTTTTCACTTTTCATTCGCAAGCGATAACATCTTCTTGTGATGGGGTTTAACGTTTTTATGTTCTTTAATTATTTTTCGCATTGTTTCTTCGGTGAGACTTAATGGATTTTAAAAAGGGGTAGGTATGGTTCCAATTTATTTTTTTAATTTATAGTTATATAATTATACTAGCTGACCCCGCAGACTTCGTACCGCCTTGTTTTTTTTTGGGAATGAAAAGAGCTTGCGTCAGACCTACTGAACATACACTCCAAATTTCACAAGAATCGGTCGAGCCGTTTCGGAGGAGTTTGGTTACAAATACTGTGACACAATGAATTTTATATAGTAGAGATTTACCTACGCAACTACCAGTAGGTCTAGTGTATTTTTTACACCTAAAATGCAAAACGATGTCACGAAGTTAATCGAGTAAACTATTCACGATCGGTTATGTTTTAACAAGCGAGTGTAAGCTTCAACTTCGGGCTCGGTTTGTTTTTACCTCTTCTCACATGAGTGTAAATCTTTATGCGGGCTAAACGCATCGAACGCGTTTGAGTTTATCCATCATTTTTGTATGAGAACACAAACAGCACCCCTAGCGGCAAAACATGGAGTCAATTCAGCGAGTGACATTTACTTTACGAAAACGAATGCGAATTCGTTTACACGTTTTCCGACTAACTGCGAGTGTAAGCTCGTATTTGACAGTTTGAAAAGTAAATTAAACGAAACGCAAGAAGTAAAGTTACTCACCCAACTTTATCACGTGAAAACGTGAGAACTTAGGTTTTCCAACCTGTCGGATCCAAATTAACTTCAAAATTTTAGATTTTTTAAGTAAAATAAATGATATATGTATGTCTTCTATGTCTTAATATGCTTGTATTGTGTTCTTGAGATAAATTTTACTAAGTATGTTATTTATTTATGCTTTTTCGCATACGTTTAAGTGTGTCTTTCTTTTTTAATATTGAGATACTCCACGTTTGTGACGAATATACCTATAACTATGTACTTCGATTTGGTTTAACAAAAAACTAAATTACATAAATTACTCCGGGTTGCCTAGAAATTTTAGAAAATGTAGGTAACTTGGCAACACTTATGGCCATTTTGACAATTTTGACATAAAAAACCTGAAAAAACGCAAACGCGATCGAGACGTTTTAACTCACTGCCTTCCGTCACATATTTGACATTGTCGTGATTGACGTTTAACAAGTCTCCTCAAAGTTGATATTGATGATAATTTAAATGTTTATTATTGAATAATTGCCGGCCTGAGGCCAATATTTTGATAATGGCAAAGTGTCCAAGACAGAAACCATCAATTTTATAGTGTATAGCGGATGTCGCAAAGTGATGGTGACAATACATGAACGTGTGCGAGAACGGTGTTGACAAATGCACTCAAAGGTTAAAGATGAACGTCTTACGAATAGTTTACTCGAAGTGTTTTGAGTTAGAAGATGGACGTTGACGTTTGTTGAGCCTCACCAAGCTTACTTGATTTATCTTTTATATCGTACATTAATTGTTTCCTCCATACAATGCTCGGCCCGTAGACCATACTTGAGATTGGCAAAATTGTCTTGCATGTAGAAAGAAGAGAAGAAGAGAAGAATCATACTTTAAGATCCATACTTTGAATTGAGCTAAATTTCCGGCAACGTAAAAAGAATTGGCGCGGCGCGTGGTTTGTTTATCAAATACGAAAGAGAATGCGTGCATACAAGCAAAATACAGTAAGTATTATTATAGTAGGTAATTGTTTTTATTTAACATAATATGCAATACCTATCATGTGATACCACAACAGTCTATTCACGTCTCACTGCCTCCTCTCATCACCAGAGGGTTTGGGCTATAGTCCCTACACGGGCGCAGTTTGGATTGGGGACTCGCACACATCCTTGAATTACTTCGCAGATGCATGCATGTTTCTTTAAGATTTACTATGTTTTCGTTCACAGTAAAGCCAAGTAGTAGATAATTTTGCACATAAGTAACTCAGAGATGCGAGCCGAATTCGAACACCCGCCGATCCACTGCATGAGGAGTTCTAAAGGTCAAACCACTAGGCCACCATCACGGATTCAAACAAATACTTACCTAATATAATAAACAAACACTTATACATATTTTCTTTCAGTGTTCCTCCTGCCTCTGCCCCGGCAAGTCAAGAACAACTGTGGCAACTTTAAGACCAGACCCCGTGGATGAGCCAACTGCTGATTCCTACCTGAATTTCATCACAGTTAATTTTAAACACTAATAAATCATGTAATATATTCCATTGAGTTTTTATTGGTGTTATTTATTGTAAGTATCTATATTTCTTTAGCATAATGTCAGCAACTGATCGATCAAAGCACAACCAAAGCTACTGGCCGTAGAAAGCTGAAATTTGGCATATGGGTTCCCTGGGGAATTGGGGGGTGTTACTAAGCATAATCCCGCGGGAGCTCTCCAAATTCCACGTGAATGAAGTCGCCGTCAGAATAAGCTAGATTGATATAATGCTTGTAGGTATTCACTCATAGATATTTACTCATACGTATACAGCTATAAGTACTCAGCCACAATTTTCCATTTTTATATATTTCCCCTTGCGTAATTTATTTAACGTTAACGTTGGGAGTGGTGATGATGAGAACAAACTACTGTCTTGGATACTTTTAATTTTATTTATTTCATAATAATTTAGAACGCTTAAATGGGTGAGGCTCACAAGGAATGTGCCGTCACACACCGGAACTTATAGGGCACGACGGCGACAGTACATACAAGTTCCCGTGTGTTACCGCACAATTCTTGTGAACCTCACCCAAATATGTACTTATGTAGTTCCGAAGCGATAATCCATGACACGGCCTATCTCTCGTCCATGCCGTGCCTTGTGGACGATGCCGATGGTGCTGGCACAATCCTCCACGCCTGGAAAGACTATTCCTATATCGACTACGTCGCGATGTACGCCTTTTCATCGTTCAGCAAAAAGGCTGGTTTCAAGCGACCGATTGATTCGCACGTCGCTTTGCCTTCTCTATTAATCAGGTACCCACGCTTTGCTCCTCCTCTCAACCACTAGAAATGGGCCATCATAAGGTGGCGTTAGAGTAGGGCGGAGTATGACGCTTCTTACGCTTCTTGTGAACATTTCTGTATTAGGTGAAGGAAAATTGATCGATGGAGCCTTTCCGTTCTTGGACCGAGACAACATTAGCAATACCTAAGTATCTTCCCTTAAACATCTTCTCTGTAAAACTATCGTAGGAACAGTTCCTCATTGAAAAACATTCCTGCGGTAGCCTAATCGGTATTCCATATACTTTCCTCGCAGCGCAATATCCGGTTTCTTCCTCTAAACCATGCTTGTAAACAACTCTTAAGTCCCAACTATAATATGGTAGGTAACTCTTCAACCGAGTTCCCTCTTTCGCTTCTTGCCCAGATACATACTAGCTCTACTGATGTCATGTAGGAAATACCAGCAATTTTGTAAGGCACTGAAAAGTCCTTCATGCCGTGTGTCTTCTTAATTTTATCTCCATGTTTAGTATCTTCAAAAATGTTCAAACTACTCGTATTAGCCTGACAGTGACCTTGACAGATCGAATTGCGTATACTACTGCGTTTCAGTCAGACTAAAAGTCACTCGAAAACGTGAACGTTTTCGTTTACTCACTTACTCGCTCGTCACTCATTCGTATTAATCAAAATACACTCGCTAAACCTTGTTACAAAACGTACCGCTAGGGGCGCTGTTCGAGTTTTCATACAATCTTGATGTAAACGCGAACGCGGTCGAGAAGTATTTTCCAGGTCCGAAAAATACACTAGAGGTACAGCTTTAGTATACGTTGTTTAGGTATGTATAGTATTCTACGCATGTACTAAAAATTGACATTGTCATCTACGATGTTTTTAAAAACATATAATATATAATAACCTATTAGAGGTTATATAGATACCGTAACCAGATTACGGTACAACGGTACAGGTAAGAGTAAAGATGACGATTATGAGAGATTTATTATATCGAAGGAAGTTTAAACAGGCGGTTGTTTACATTTATCAGCCGATAGCTTGTTTTGCAGCTCTCACTTAACCAGTCAACAGTAAACTGTGAAATTTCCGACCGTTTGTTATCTCCGGCCAAACATTGACTTAGATCTAATCGGTTTAAAATCATAGTACAGTTATCCATTAACTACACAGTCGTGTTTGGTGAACAAATTGTAGACACATTAATAGTATTGATGGAAATAAAATATGGGGTCACTTGGGAGTAATTCGGTCATGGAGTAATATCGTATTTTAAAGTTATTGATCTTAAGCCTCTATAAATATTTTATGATTAAAAAAAAGTTATTGCTGTAACGCGAAATAATCGGGATTACCACTTCCCTCTTGTTGGGTATTGGTTATAGTGTACGAGTAGGTAGCGGTGGGTATTAGCTTCTAACTAGTTTCTGCTCGCTACTTCGCCTGCGTGGAATTTGGTTATCGCGTTCCCGCGGGAACTGTGCTTTTTTCCGGGATAAAAAGTAGCCTATGAACTTTCCCGGGACCCTAACTATCTCCATGCCAAATTTCATCTCAATCGGTCTAGCGGTTGAAGCGTGAAGAGGTAACAGACAGAGTTACTTTCGCATTTATAATATTAGTATAAATTTTTGCGTTTCAATAACATTATAAAAAAAAAACGAAATTACACCATTCACAGAATTGCCCCAAGTGACCTACCTAGTTTTACATGTTCAGCAAATAAACATCGAATGTAATATTTTAATACCTGTCTTGAATCCAGGAAACAAAAAATCAACAATCAGGACTTGTTATTGCAGTTCCAGAATTTCATGTATTATTAAAAGAATATGTTAACTTATTTAGTTAAGAACACGTAATAATAGGAGGAATAGAAATGTAGCACCTGAGACTAAAAAGAAAATTTTACGTGTAGGCATATAAAAAAGAAATTCGTCCACAAAGTAAGAAATGTCGCCAGCATCATCGTCGACGCAATGTACAGGCATCGGCACGTAACTTGAGCGGTGGCAATGGATGCGCAGAATTCAAAAATAAGGTCTCATCGGCAAAGGGGCGCGGGACGCAGGGAGCGCTTTGTTGTACGCGCACGCTTATTGGCCCTTCAGTCGTAAACATGCGCAGAAATCCTCTCTACTTTTGCTCACCGCTCAAGTTATGTGCCGCGACCTGTACCTGTAAGGTATTGCAGTGTGAGCCTTAATTGGATTAGTAGAATAAGTATCTTCTCCTACATACTTAAGTACACAGGTTGAAGATAAGACAGAGTTTCAGTAAAAAAGTTAAAACTTAATCAATTCCGAATACTCTTAGTCCAAGACAGCAGTGTGTCTCCTCCCGGTAGTGCAGCCCTAGGCACATAAAGCTCGCAATTTGCACAAACTTTATAATTTGACTTTGTTTTATAGGTCGTAATGGACAGTAGGGCGCAAAGGCAGCATTACTGCCCGGCACCGTTAAATTTTACGTCAACCTAAAGTATAGTCTTATCGTGTTTTCTCCCTTGAACGGCCATAATGTTTAATTGCAGCATTCGTATTCGGTGTTGATGGCTCTTGCCATTAACAGGTTAATTATATATTTGACTTCGCATTTTAGTAACTAATTGAGAAAATCGAGACGTTATTTTCTTCTATGTAACCTGATGAAGTTGCTTAATTACTACAGCAAATATTTTCGCAGTACCTATTATACACGTAATATTCGGTACGTAATGTAGTACATACGTACCTAAAAGATTAATGGCGCTTTTTTGCTCAACTTGGCGAGGGCACTGCAGTGCCCCCAGATTATGAACATGGATATTCTCGTACAGCAGTTATTATTATCCTAACTTTATGACTTCTTGAGAATTGAGTCCAAAATTATCATCTTTGTTGTACTGACCTTATATTTTCATAATAATTATGTCGATGATATGTTCGTAAAAATAATATCTAGAATACATATCGCTGCTTTCTTTTATGAAATGATTTATTTATTTAAACCCTTTATTGCACAAAAAAATGCAGTGTACAAAAGGCGGACTTAATGCTACAAGCATTTTCTACCAGTCAACCTTGCATAATATCAAGTAAACTGAGAAAGAGTTCATATTAAATAATTAATGATTGCTACTTAAAGACTATCAAATGTGCGGTAACTTAACAAAATAATAATAAAAACATGTGTACCTACTTAAACATCAATGTAACGCTTTTATTCAATGTCACAATAACGAAACCTTAACAATAATGGGTTCGAATCCTTAGCATCCCGCATAAAACAGCCTGCAGGTTGGATTAAATTTATGTCAGACAGATTCGGGGACAAAAATCCCTGCTATTTTATGTCCTGGGATGACCCCTGACCAACGTGCCTGTTGGCCGATGTCACCGCACCCTCCTGACATGTACATTGACACATAGCTAGGTATTCTGGTCACACTGCATCTCAAGGGACCAGGGGGCCCTTTATAGCGAATATTGGAAGAAATAATCTCGTTCTGTCATGCCCTCGCTCCGTAGTTATTAGTCCGTAAGCACTATTTATTGAGCTGTAAATTCAGGTTAGCTTGTCATCGTGAAATGGTCGACCACGTAGAAGGTAGCATTGTTAAGTGTTAAAATTTATTGTCAAATTTATGTCACAATGGCGTTTTGTTTTTGGAAAGGAGTTTTTTTCTGCATAAATGCGTATTATTGATTGTGGCTGCGTATTTACCTGATACTTTATTATTATTTGTTACTTTATCAAAATCAAATCAAATTAACTTTACTTATCTAATAAATTTATGAGCATCAAATTTAGAAAATAATAAAACGTGATTTATTACCTCAATTAAGCTTACCTTAAATTTATTTTGCATTTCAAGAATATTTTATGATTATAAATTAAAGTTACTACTACTACTACTAAAGCCTATTTACGTCCCTCTGCTGGGCTCTGTCCTCTCATCACGAGAGGGTTTGGGCTATAGTCCCCACGCGGGCCCAGTGTGGATTAGGGACTTCACACACATCTTTGAATTACTTTGCAGATGCGTCCAGGTTTCCTCACGATGTTTTCCTTCACCGAAAAGCTCAGTGGTATATTCAAATTGAATTTCGCACATAAGTAAACTTAGAGGTGCGAGCCGGAATCGATCCCAAAAACTCTTAATCTTAACCTTAGATTATCATCATGTAAAATAATGAAACACCAATTTCGTTACACATACCTACAACGAACTATATCAGATGAGTTGTATCGATCATAAAAATATTCATGAGCTGGATGCATCTTCGATAAATCAGAGCGGCAGAGGCGTAAAAGAATATCAGTTAACTCTTTCATATTTACCGATTGTTTTCATCGTGATGTGAAATATTGCCATTCCATTCAATAGCAACCGACTTACTAAGACCCGTATTAAGGTACACGATGACCCCTAAGAGCATTGTTTCCAAAGACGTCAAGGGAAGTGGGGTAGGTCCTACTACATTGGACGCCCAGTGCATTAGTAGCTCGTACTAACATTCATAATCGTGCCGCTTCATTAGAGAACGCTTGGAGCGTTTTAAATGTAATCATGTACTATGTACACACTTCCACGCAGCTTTGATATTACCCTTTATGAATTCGTGCTATTTTAAATCTTATTTATTACTAAGACGACGCATTTCAGATTCGAGTGTTGATATTGGTGTGGTGTACTGGAAAATTAACTCCCTAAGGTCACCTTCCCCGGTTCATCGATAAGTGTGTACATTGATGGGATTAGGAATTGATTGTATTTCAGAACATTGTAACGGACATTAAATAGATGCGTATAAAATTATTTCAGCGACATTGTATTGAAAAAATAATTTTAATATTAATGTAAGGTTAGATAAAAATATGTATAAGATAAAAGAAAAAAAAATAATGTAAGGTTTATTACTTGTTTTATAATAGTTATTGTTTAGCTTAATGAGGGCCACCTGTCATCTGAAGTGTTGGTTGTCAATGTTTAAGATGGTCATTAGATATATGGAGTGTGGAATGTACCTATTTTGGTAAGGAGCGCAATCTTATATGGCGAAACAGTTGAAAACGTGTCCAGCGGATTTGATAAGCAACAAAACAAAACACACTCTCCTCACAACCGTTGTCGCTGCGTTTTCGCCTCAGCAGCGCCATCTGAAGGCGCTACTGCAGACTATCTGCATGGGTGGGTTGACTGGAGTGGCGACCGCAGCGCCCCCAACCTACCCGATTTAGTGTCCACCATTGGAACTATAAAGATTGCTCTCCTTTACTTCAACCCTCCATAATTAGGTACGTACAAAATAGCGTCAATGTCGCTATGACATTTGAAGGTTTATAGACCTCAGTGTTGCCGATTTAGGGCATAATATGTCATATAATGTTATAAATTGGCAACACTGCGCCTCACGCGACTCAAACGCCTCTAGCGGCGAATTCATTCGTGGTGACCCTCATTATTCCTTCTCACTCCATTTTGTCATTGTAGACTAACAAATTATTATTTTATATTATTTATTTATTTATTTATATTTGGAGAACCAACAGCTTACAATCACAAAATAGCTTTATTCGTTTATCGAAAGCCTGTATCTGAAAACACAAGGAAGCGAACGGGCAGTAATATTAAACCACGTTACTTTATTAAAGTAATTGCTTGAAAGCGCAGCTACAGTCAGCTTTCCTAATACAATCATCCCTATCCGCCCGTTATACTTTAAAACTGGTAAAATATTGTTCCTGGCCGCCGCGATACCGGCCAGTCAGCGAGCGGTTATAGGAGCTGCATGCTACTGGACTACTGGGAATAAGAAGCAATGGAAAAGCTGTATGGGCTTTTCGTTGTCTCTATGTATAACTTCAGTAGAGTTTACAGTGTTTTTTTAAACTGGGACAGGATAGAGAGAACCGTAGTTAGTTACAAAAACTTTTGTTGACGACCGGATTGGCTCAGTTGGTATAGGCCTGTGTAGCCTTGCCTACATTTCGGGCTTAAATCCCGCTAGGATGAATATGGATGTTTAGCTTTTCCGTTCTGAGACTATAGCACATTAACCCTCTTGTGATGGGGCAAAGCAGGTGGGGAAAATAAGCTGCTGTGGTGCGGGTTCTTGTCACTCTATATGTTTGGTCTTTCTACTCCCGCAAAATAATCCGCCGCCCTATATCGGACTATCCAATATCTAGTTAGTGCTGCTAAACCGGCGTTTGCTCACAATCCTCGATATTGAGGTGGCTCGCTTCAATACAGCCGACGGTTTAAAATCGGATACGTTTTACAGGCACGGAACGGAACGTTTTGGCCCATCAAAAACTAGCTTAATATGAATGAGAAAGGATAAGTGAATGATGCACGCTATCACGCGATAATGATGTAGTTACTTAAACTATTCCTGATAAGGAATGTAAATAAGGTAAATTTTATAGTGCTTGATACCGTAGGTGTGCCTACACTTTTGGTCAGAAATTGGCACAACATTGCAGTGCTAAATTCAACAGCAATATATACACCCAAATAGTCATTATCGTCGGAGGTTATTTTATTTTAATGTATCATCATTTTCGTTATCGTCATTGTACCATTATCATCATTTTATTTATATGCGCCAAATCGCCAATAAACTGTTCCCAAGGCATGCCGCATCTCAATTTACTACCAAGTTAAAAAGGAGGAATTCATTAATTTTGTTAAATATCAAAACGAATATCAAGTTCTCATAAAAATACTGTATCACTTGTTGGAAATCATTAAAACTGGAAAATAACTTAAAATCAAGTATCAGACTTCATTAAAGTTGTGATTTTGAACCTGTTTTGAATTTTACAATGTCGCTAATTAATCAACGGGACAGAACATGACACTATGTACCGGGACATGAACTAAGTTCATAATTGTATTCGGAGTTCGGACGGCGGGTGATTGATTACCTCGGTAGTCGGTAGTCACACGAATTGGGTCGAAACCTTGTTGTTTACGTTTTGGGTTAAGTTTCTATTGTGTCGCGTTGTTTGGCGCTTTGCGAGTTTGTCAACGCAGCAACGATGAGGTCGTTTTTTTTTTCAGACACAAAAAGAGGGGTTTTGAAATTTGACGTGTGTTTGTATGTGTGTCTCCGTGTATGTAGGTATTCGTGTGTCTGCCTGCGCAACCGGATAGAACGATTTTTTTTGTTTGATAAGTGAGTTAATCGACAGTGTTTTGTTTTGATTCGATTATTCGAAAGAAATAAAAATAGACGTAAATGGAACTTCTGACTGAAGAAGCCTGCAATTACAATCTATCTAAATATATAAAACTCAAAGGTGACTGACTGACTGACATAGTGATCTATCAACGCACAGCCCAAACCAATGAACGGATCGGGCTGAAATTTGGCATGCGGGTAGATGTTATGACGTAGGCATCCGCTAAGAAAGTATTTTGCAAAATTCCCACGGGAACGGGAAATATCGGGATTTTACTTTTTAATATTTCTGCGCATACGGAGTTGCGGGGAAAAGCTAGTCAATTTCATAAATTTAATATAATCTGTATTTCTACAAGTTTCTATTCAACTTTTTTTTAAAAGCCGAGATATTTTTATGCAACAATGTGGATGAGTTAGAATGCGTGTCTAAATGGGCACACTACCTACCTATTTCTGTTTTACCTCTAAAACATGGAAAATGCGGAGAAAACATCCCGACTGTCGCCAGTTTCCATATTGTTGAATTAATATTGCGTCCCCTACTAAAATCTCCCGGAAACTAACAGCACAGTTGTGTAGAAACTATACAAAACTAAGATTTATATAATAATAAAAATACTTTTTGTCTAATAAATAAACCGTGCGGTAATCCTTAGATAACACTCAAATGAAACAACAGGCCTACTAACTACAAAAGTATACTATTGCACATGTTCAAAATAAGCCAATGAATTATAAAATTACTAGCTTCTGCCCGCGACTTCGTCCGCGTGGAACGGGAATAGAGTGTTAAACTATAACAAATTATATACGAAAACCATCCTCTTGAATCACTCTATCTATTTTAAAAACCGCATCAAAATCCGTTGCGTAGTTTCAAAGATTTAAGCATACATAGGGATATAGGAACAGAGAAAGCGACTTTGTTTTATACTATGTAGTGATTAAAAAATACAATATTATTTATTAATTTACACGACAAAAATGTAGAGAGAGAGAGAGAGAGAGAAACATTTATTTGCCTCAAACATGGGTCAGAACAGGTGTTACAATGATTTGGTTTTGTATAGTGGTTAATTAATATAAGTACCTACACACTCAGTAATTAAGCATATAAAAATAAATTCCTTAAACTTAATGAATAACACTCCTATAATTATTGAGATAATAATCAAACATCTATTTTAATTAAATTAGGGTGTTAAATATACATTTTAATTTCTCATTTCGAGAGTGAAGTGTGAACCGATGGTATCGGACTAAGCAACTAATATGAGGATTGTTAGCATTCCCGCTGGGAGTGCTTTTTAATATGCCATATTCAACCGTGCTTTTAAACAAGTACCTGCCACGAGAAATATAATTCAGGTAAAAAATGACTTCTATTATGTAATTACCGAAATCATGAAAAGTTGTACATTTAAAGTAGTTTCTGCCCGCGACTTCGTCAGCGTGGAATTCGTTAGTAGCATTCCCGCGGGAACTATGCATTTTTCCGGAAAAAAGTAGCCTATGTCTTGACAGTGTTATAAACTACCCCGATAGCAAATTTTGTTGCAATCCGTTTAGTAGTTTTCGAGTTAAATCCATACATACATACAGATTTTTTTCTTAAATTCCTTATTTCGTTTCATTAAATTGTTTAATATAGTCCCTTCGACTTGATAGTTTCACTAAATATTAGTAACACTAATAAATCTTGAGAAAACTGGTGAAATTATTAGCTGAGAGGCGTTCAATTTTAGTCCTCGGGGTAGGTAACGTATTCGTAATTTTATTTTTAAGAGGGTTTACTCCGAAAGTTGGCAACGTCGCAAATAGCTGTCAAATATCTCGCTGTTTTCATTAATTTCTTAATATTAAGTAATGAATGAAAACACGAATTATCGCTCTATGGTTGAATAAAACATTAAGTATGGATTGCGACAATGATCATAGGAACACTAAATTTTTAGTATTATGGAAGTAATATCTTTTGAAAACTTTCCATCGCATTTTCCATGCATTTTAATGTAATCTTATCATTTCAATACCTAACCAACAAATATGTACAACGAGACGCGTCATTCAACCATAGTTTTTTAATTCAGTAATATTAATAAAAACAGCGAAACATTTGACAGCTACATGTGACGTTGGCAACTTTCGGTAAGTATAGACCCTCTGAGGTTCATGGGCCACAGTGACCATTAAATGACCTTTATTGACCTTAAATGCTTGTTTGCAAACCACTGCTATAAAAAAAATACGTCTTGCCTTGGCCAAAAAGTGAGATTTTCTCTCCGCGTAGCGGGCAGTAAATCCCACTTTACGGCCAAGGGTGATGTAAAAAAATGTCCCCACGAAAGCCCAGTGCGGAAAGGGATCCTATGACTTGATTCTAGGGTGCAGGTGGCATCTTAAGAGTGTGGCCACAATAGCTAAACATTTCCTATAGGTACAGCAAAAGCGATCACTTCTAATCGCTGTTCACAAAATCACCTTACACACTCCACCTCAACTTTAGATTTTTAGATTTTTCATTACAAAGTAGTAGGTTACTACTACTACAACCTATTTGTGTCCCATTGCTGAGCATAGGCCTCCTCTCATCACGAGAGGGTTTGGTGTTACCTAGTTAACTACTTTTTATTTTATTACATGCAGTGTTTACCAATATGTGATTATTGTACTAAGTATTTTATAACGTGTACGTTTTATTTTTAAAAACATGTATCAGTATAGGTAGATAATCGTTGGTAAACCTTAAATAAAAGAAAAAAACCTTGCAATCAAGGTCATGAATATGTATACAGAAGTGACTATGTGCATATTGCATTAAGATCCAAATATATACCATATTAAGGACCGCGACTGTACAAAGGTGTTTATAAAGCATGCCACGCACGCACCGGCCTCAACACTTGCCCGCTTAATTCAATGAGGCCGGACAATCCGCACTGGATCCACAGGCGTGGATTAACTACCTAACTGCACACTCTGGATACAAATGCGGTTTAATTTGACTGGTTAAAACTGTTTGACTGTGGTTCGGATTCTGAAACGATTGTTGAACAGAGGTATCTTTACTTTTAAAATGTACTGTTAAAGTAAAAAAAAACGGTAATAATAGCACTAAGCTCTACTCAGAGACTATATATAGGCTTCTGCCCGCGACTTCGCCCGCGTGGAATTCGGTTATCGCGTTCCCGCGAGAACTGTTTTTTCGGGATAAAAAGTAGCCTATGTCCTTTCTCGGGACCCCAATTATCCCCCTCAATCGGTCAAGCGGTTGAAGCGTGAAGAGGTGACAGACAGACAGACTTACTTTTGCATTTATAATATTAGTATGGATGCAAAAACGTCCCAGTCATGTATCAGAATTATGCCGATCTGAATTAAATATCGGTAATAATGTTAATCCACTAAACCAAAGCAGTCCCTAACAATTTAGCAAAATAAAAAAAGGTAAGAAATAAATTTTACTAAATTAAACATTACTATAAAATGTTGCAGTTTCTTTCTGTAGCAGCTAAAATACCCGCTTGCGAACTAACCGAAAGGAATTGCTAGAAAGCAAAATTGAAAGTTGGATTTGTTCGATATATTTCACTTTGTGAATGGTTTCACAAAATGCCACAAGATTTTCAGTATAATATTTAGTTTGTGGTCTAGAGAAGTTAAAATTACTTTCTACCTAGATCTTGTTACAATGGAACGTGAAGAAAGGAATTGCATTTCATAGGGCTTTTAAAATATTTTATCCTTTTTATACCTACATGATCTTATTAAGTATAATTTACCTGTTAAGAATCGCTTAAAAAATAATTCATATTTTTTAATTCTATATTCTTAATTTTCAATTCAAGCATGTCATGCAAAATCAATTATATAAATATTAGTTTTTAATGTCAATTCCAATATCATATTATAATAATTCATTAAATAATTTAATACATAAGTATATTTGCAAAAGTATACACAATGTTTAAACATTTATAATCTCTATTTCATGTCTATGCTTAAAACGAATCGCATTTCGTTGTATGGCAACATTGTATTATCTTTCAAAATTCAATTAACGAATTCATATCTCCTTTGTTCCCTATTAACGGCTGTAACGATTTTCATAAATTTCTATTTTCCGAATAACACCAGTAAAAATACAGTCCACTATTTCATTGAAGACCCTGCATATCTGCAAGATTCACTGGAGTACAGATGTTTACATACCTCCTAATGCAAAAGTTTTATATTCTCTCAGTGAATAATTAGTTTCAATTTGATTGATGCTAAATAGCACACATTTTTTTTGGTAATATACTGATGAAGAAGTGTTACAAAATGTCTATCGATCTATCACTTTGAAGGCCAATAACCAAAATGTTGTCAAATCCACTTTTTCCAACATTTATTTGATATATTGGCACCCAGTTTGAAAAATGGCACATAAATTCCGTCCTCCAACGCGTCAGTCGAGCTGCAAAGAATTTATGCCATCAATTATGTAAAAACAAACATCGGATGTAAAAATTAACACTATTTTTCGATAAACATCATCACGATAAAAAAAATGTTATACAGATAGACACGTGTCATAAAACTTTAGTATTGACTATAAATTAAATTGCGATATCGACAAATTATCAAAACGTAAAAAGAACTAAACTAAGGCCATGTCTGTGATTGACATCGCATAAAACACATTTTATTGATAACCAACCGTAAAAGAACCATTAAAATTTTCATCTGATTAAGCGATTTTTCTACTTTCATATTAACGTGAATCTCATTCTATTCTCCGTAGCTTTCCATAAAATTATAGCACGACACAACGTAGAAGGCGCGAGGTGAAGCACTTAAGCCGTTAACGCAGAGTCTATTATTGCTTAACCCACGCGCCTTCTAAGTTGTGTAAACCTGTATTTAGTTTAATTTCGCTCCTCTAGAAAAATACATTCCTAAGGCGTGAAAATTGCTTACCTGAATTACTTTAAATGAATCCATTGAAAAATGTGAAAAGAGCTATTCTTAGAGTAGGGAACAGTAAAAAAATAACAGTTTCTATTAGGAAGACATTTTTTTATTACATTCCTAATTTTTGACAAAAGATCCATCGTTAAAAATTGTTCTAATTATGACGCACCAGATTCAATGACTTGTTATATCATATTTTGAGGCATCACTCTCGCTCGTTACTGGCCATAAAACTATAATAACTTATCTAGACATTGTTTATGGGATTTTAGTTTAAATAGCCGCGTTAAATTTACTCTATTTTGTATTTAGAAAAAAGCCGTAGTGGCCTAGTGGTTCGACCTATCGCCTCTCATGCAGAGGGTCGGCGGTTCGATTCCGGCTCGCACCTCTAAGTTTACTTATGTGCGAAATTTAATTTGAATTTACCATTGAGCTTTTCGGTGAAGGAAAACATCGTGAGGAAACCTGCACCCATCTGCGAAGTAATTCAAAGATGTGTGTGAAGTCCCCAACCCGCACTGGGCCCGCGTGAGGACTATAGCCCAAACCCTCTCGTGTTTAGAGGAGGCCTGTGCCCAGCAGTGGGACGCAAATAGGCTGTAGTAGTAGTATTTAGAATCTCATAAAAAATGTTACCCTTTAATAGGGATGACGACAGGGTGAAGAAATCGAAATTCTAATTAGTCCGTCAGTCAGGTAATAAAAAAATATTAGACACGTATTTTTTGTTTTATCAAATTAACAATGAATGGCTAAGTTAAAACGCATTAAAGGTATAAAATCGTACCTAACCGTGACGTCACGCGACATTTCAACTCAATATATCTCCGTATAAATTTGATTACGTGAAATAAGAAAAAATACGTGTTCAATACTTTTCCCTAATCTTCCTGATAGACTAAGGAAAAAAAGTTGTCGTCATCCCTATTGTGACACTGCAGCCGTTCCTGACTGTGGTTGTGAGCGTCAATGAAGCAACACGATCCGTCTTGCGCATTCGACGGCGCGATAAATTCTCAAATCTAATAAACCAGTGATTTGTGCACTGCGGGTTCGAGTCCCGGTGACATTACGCTGTCATTCAGCCCATTTGACACTGTCACGCGAATATGGCGGACGTTGGCATTAATTCTGATTTTTTTCGGTAATATCGTTATACCGATTTTTCATGAAAAACCTTTAAAGTATATTTCATTTAGGACATACTATTTACCATAGAAAGAGTAATTGTAAACCTAGACGATCCGACGAGCCACATCGTACGCCCAAAATAAGTTTTAAATGTGATAAAAGATGGCGCTGTTATGTACTACTACTACTACAGCCTATTTGCCGCCCACTGCTGGGCACAGGCCTCCTCTCATCACGAGAGGGTTTGGGCTATAGTTCCCACGCGGGCCCAGTGCGGATTGGGGACTTCTTCGTTGTGCAGGTTTCTTCACGATGTTTTCCTTCACCGAAAAGCTCAGTGGTAAATTCAAATTGAATTTCGCACATAAGTAAACTTAGAGGTGCGAGCCGGAATCGAACCCCCGAACCTCTGCATGAGAGGCGGTAGGTCGAACCACTAGGCCACCACGGCTTCTCGGAAAATTTGATACAGAGCCTTTCCAATGATTGTCAGTCTACACACCTTCACTCTATCTTTGATTATTACTATGCAAACGTCTCGATCGCGTTAACGTTATCTTCTGTTAAAACTGTCGAAATATGGGAACACTTTTGACACAAGAAAACATTCTTGAGATCGAGACGTAATTTACAAAGTTATAGGTTAGCGGCGTCGGTGCCAGTCAGCCTCAGCCAGATAGGTATTCAATACTAGCTTTTACCTGCGACTTTGTCCGCGACTGGAGTTCAGTAAGAGCATTTACCATACCAAATTTTGTGGCAATCTGACCAGTAGATTTCGATAATAAAGTCGGACACACATACAAACGGACAATTTTGCTGTTTTTTTTTTGTGTTCAGTGTCATTTATATAGTCTCCTCGTTTAATTTTATTTTTTTAGTTTTAGACATTACTTTTCTGCTGATTTATTATTAGTATAATAGATTATAGCTTACCACTTCATCTTGTATTGTAAAAAACAAGTAGGTACCTACTACTTACAAGTTTTCTTCAAAACGAAGTAAGCTTCTATGCTAGTAAATAGAATAACCTTTGCATTAACCTTCGTTGAACTTTAACATTATCTTCTAAATTTATTTCATCAGCATAATACTGATACAACTTTATTTTAAAACGGCACCCGTGAGACAAAAACTTAACAAGACTTGTGTTAGTCGAGAGAATATCTAACAAACTAAGACTTATCACTGAACTTTGAGCAAAAATTATAAATGACTCAATCTAAGCAATCACGACTTAGATAAATTGTTCTAAATAAGCAGTCTGAATTAAGGCCACTCATAGACCCAGCTCAGCCGTCACTGTCACTCGTGGGACGAGTGAAAGAGAAAGCGCTACGCACAGAACGCCCGAATTAGTTAGTATTTAACGCGTTTTAATTTCTATAAAAATACCGTCTAAAAAATGGCATTTATAAAGCTGTCGATGTTTGCATATAATATGGTTATTTTTTGTGTTATAATTAGTTTTACACTGTTTGTTATAATTAACTGGAGTAAAGTTGGATTAGCGGTCCGAGTTAGAGGTTACTTTGGAATTAAATTGTATCGAGCGAAGTTTCGTGAAACATGTATCGAAAGCTGTCAATGTAAGGATGATATAATCAAATATAACATATGTTTTTTTCATATATTTAACTCTTAACATTTCTTAGAAAAGTATGATCTCAAATGAGCAATTTGACGATGCTGGGTCAGGGAAGGGCTGATCGATTCAAAAGTCAGTCAGAGCATTGAATGCTCTATAATCTTGAAACTCGAACGATAGATGCTATAATATTTATCACCTTAAACTGACCTATTTACGACTCCCATTCGCTCACAAGGAAACACTATCAAACGCGATTTCATTACTATAAATCTGCACAAGACTTACATCCAACGAACTAAGTAATGTTCCCTGTGCCTCAATAGGGATGTTACTAATATTTGCAATCGCTAATGCGAATGATTTGCATCACATTAATATCGCATTGACGACATTCGCATTAGCATCAAATGATGTAATTTTTTCACGAATGAGAACAGGTTGCGCCGTTTCCGCGGGCGGCGTTACATTGCAATCAAAAAGTGGCAAAATTATCGAAAAGGAACTAGCTATTATTATGATGAATTTAGATTAACGTATCCGTTTTGTTATCAGTATAATAACACCTATGTTATTTTTAGATATTCGTATTCGCACATTCGCATGCTAAAAGATCGCACTCGCGAATGTGATAAAACTGACATTCGTAACATCCCTAGTCTTAGACTCGTCCGATTCCACAATCTATTTTATACCTTACCTCAATTTCCGTAAGTTTCATTCCCACTGCTCGAACGTGGTATTTGATAAACGCTGTCAGATAGGTACGATAATTGGTGCATTATTTAAAATGCATGATAAGTCCGATGAGAATTAATGACTGGAAATTGATCTCGAAGAATTCAATAGACGGTTTGTACATTGAATTGAATAGTGAAGTGGCTATTAAGTATTAAATAATGTTAAACTTTAAATTGTGGCAGGAATGATAGAGTCAAAGATATACTAGAACACGTTAAGTACAGAAAGAACATCTGTCTTGATTCGAACTTGCGCTCCGACGCTAAGCCGCCAGATTTATTGCTAACTGCACCAAAAATGACTTTTATCCGAACCAACGATACTGGCTCCTATGGAATAGCAATAATGGATTTTCTATTAAAATATATAGTTTATGAGAGCTTAAATCATTTCAATATACCGTCAAATCCTACCATAGGCATACGTTGCCGCCAATTCTTTCAGATATTATATAATTATTCTTAATTTCTAGTTTCTAGGTTTTTTAACAATTCACCTTAGGTAATTCATAGATTTATTGAATTGTTTTTTTTATAAACCCTTGTTTTGCTTATATAAACTTTTTGGGTTTGGGTACTAAAAAGATTCATACTCGGCGTACCTATTTATAGTATCGTAAAAACCTTTTTACGGCGCACGCAGCGTAATCCGCACGTAAAATTATAAGGGCTGTAGGTCTAGTGTATTTTTTACACCAAAAATGCAAAACGATGTCACGAAGTTATTCGAGTAAACTATTCACGATCAGTTTTGTTTTAACACGCGAGTGTAAGCTTCAACTTCGGGCTCGGTTTGTTTTTACCTCTTCTCACATGAGTGTAAATCTTTATGCGCGCTAAACGCATCGATCGCGTTTGAGTTTATTCATCATTTTTGTATGAGAACACAAACAGCACTCCTAGCGGCAAAACATGGAGTCAATTCAGCGAGTGACATTTACTTTACGAAAACGAATGTGAATTCGTTTACACGTTTTCCGACTAACTGCGAGTGTAAGCTCGTATTTGACAGTTTGAAAAGTAAATTAAACGAAACGCAAGAAGTAAAGTTACTCACCCGACTTTATCACGTGAGAACGTGAGAACTTAGGTTTTCCAACCTGTCGAATCCAAATTTATTTCAAAATTTTAGATTTTTTAAGTGAAATAAATGTTATATGTATGTCGTCTATGTCTTAATATGCTTGTATTGTGTTCTTGAGATAATTTTTACTAAGTATGTTATTTATTTAAGCTTTTTCGCATACGTATAAGTGTGTCTTTCTTTTTTAATGTTGAGATACTCCACGTTTGTGACGAATATACCTATAACTATGTACTTCGATTTGGTTTAACAAAAAACTAAATTACATAAATTACTCCGGGTTGCCTAGAAATTTTAGAAAATGTAGGTAACTTGGCAACACTTATGGCCATTTTGACAATTTTGACAGAAAAAACCTGAAGAAACGCAAACGCGATCGAGACGTTTTAACTCACTGCCTTCCGTCACATATTTGACATTGTCGTGATTGACGTTTAACAAGCCTCCTCAAATTTGATATTAATGATAATTTAAATGTTTATTATTGAATAATTGCCGGCCCGAGGCCAATATTTTGATAATGGCGAAGTGTCCAAGACAGAAACCCTCAATTTTATAGTGTATAGCGGATGTCGCAAAGTGATGGTGACAATACATGAACGTGTGCGAGAACGGTGTTGACAAATGCACTCAAAGGTTAAAGATGAACCTTTTACGAATAGTTTACTCGAAGTGTGTTGAGTTGAGTTGAAAGATGGACGTTGACGTTTGTTGAGCCTCACCAAGTTTACTTGATTTATCTTTTATATCGTACATTAATTGTTTCCTCCATACAATGCTCGGCCCGTAGGCCATACTTGAGATTGGCAAAATTGTCTTGCATGTAGAAAGAAGAGAAGAATCATACTTTAAGATCCATACTTCGAATTGAGCTAAATTTCCGGCAACGTAAAAAGAATTGGCGCGGCGCGTGGTTTGTTTATCATTATCAAATACGAAGGAGAATGCGTGCATACAAGCAAAAGACAGTAAGTATTAGACATAATATTATAGTAGGTAATTATTTTTATTTAACATAATATGCAATACCTATAATGCACACCCACAACAGTCTATTTACGTCTTACTGCCTCCTCTCATCACCAGAGGGTTTGGGCTATAGTCCCTACATGGGCGCAGTTTGGATTGGGGACTCGCACACATCCTTGAATTACTTCGCAGATGCATGCATGTTTCTTTAAGATTTACTATGTTTTCGTTCACAGTAAAGCCAAGTAGTAGATAATTTTGCACATAAGTAACTCAGAGATGCGAGCCGAATTCGAACACCCGCCGATCCACTGCATGAGGAGTTCTAAAGGTCGAACCACTAGGCCACCATCACGGATTCAAACAAATACTTACCTAATATAATAAACAAACACTTATACATATTTTCTTTCAGTGTTCCTTCTGCCTCTGCCCCGGCAAGTCAAGAACAACTGTGGCAACTTTAAGACCAGACCCCGTGGCTGAGCCAACTGCTGATTCCTACCTGAATTTCATCAGAGTTAATTTTAAACACTAATAAATCATGTAATATATTCCATTGAGTTTTTATTGGTGTTATTTATTGTAAGTATCTATATTTCTTTAGCATAATGTCAGCAACTGATCGATCAAAGCACAACCAAAGCTACTGGCCGTAGAAAGCTGAAATTTGGCATATGGGTTCCTTGGGGAATTGGGGGGTGTTACTAAGCATAATCCCGCGGGAGCTCTCCAAAGTCCACGTGAATGAAGTCGCGGTCAGAATAAGCTAGATTGATATAATGCTTGTAAGTATTCACTCATAGGTATTGACTCATACGTATACAGTTATAAGTACTAAGCCACAATTTTCCATTTTTATATATTTCCCTTTGCGTAATTTATTTAACGTTAACGTTGGGAGTGGTGATGATGAGAACAAACTACTGTCTTGGATACTTTCAATTTTATTTATTTCATAATAATTTAGAACGCTTAAATGAGGCTCACAAGGAATGTGCCGTCACACACCGGAACTTATAGGGCACGACGGCGACAGTACATACTAGTTCCCGTGTGTTACCGCACAATTCTTGTGAGCCTCACCCAAATATGTACTTATGTAGTACCGAAACGATTTATAATCCATGACACGGCCTATCTCTCGTCCTGCCTTGTGGACGATGCCGATGGTGCTGGCACAATCCTCCACGCCTGGAAAGACTATTCCTATATCGACTACGTCGCGATGTACGCCTTTTCATCGTCCAGCAAAAAGGCTGGTTTCAAGCGACCGATTGATTCGCACGTCGCTTTGCCTTCTCTATTAATCAGGTACCCACGCTTTGCTCCTCCTCTCAACCACTAGAAATGAGCCATCATAAGGTGGCGTTAGAGTAGGGCGGAGTAAGATACTTCTTGTGAACATTTCTGTATTAGGTGAAGGAAAGTTGATCGATGGAGCCTTTCCGTTCTTGGACCGAGACAACATTAGCAATACCTAAGTATCTTCCCTTAAACATCTTCTCTGTAAAACTATCGTAGGAACAGTTCCTCATTGAAAAACATTCCTGCCGTAGCCTAATCGGTATTCCATATACTTTCCTCGCAGCGCAATATCCGTTTTCTTCCTCTAAACTATGCTTGTAAACAACTCCTAAGTCCCAACTATAATATGGTAACTCTTCAACCGAGTTCTCTCTTTCGCTTCTTGCCCAAATACATACTAGCTCTACTGATGTCATGTAGGAAATACCAGCAATTTTGTAAGGCACTGAAAAGTCCTGCATGCCGCGTGTCTTCTTAATTTTATCTCCATGTTTAGTATCTTCAAAAATGTTCAAACTATTAGCCTGACAGTGACCTTGACAGATCGAATTGCGTATACTACTGCGTTTCAGTCATACTAAAAGTCACTGGAAAACGTGAACGTTTTCGTTTACTCACTTACTCGCTCGTCACTCATTCGTATTAATCAAAATACACTCGCTAAACCTTGTTACAAAACGTACCGCTAGGGGCGCTGTTCGAGTTTTCATACAATCTTGATGTAAACGTGAACGCGGTCGAGAAGTATTTTCCAGGTCCGAAAAATACACTAGAGGTACAGATCGAAGCCACTGAAAATAATAAATCTAAGAAGAGTAAAATATAGAATTTACTATCCAATATTAGTTTAATAATTTCACCTATAAATAGTTTGACGGAGTGTTTAAAGCCAGCCCAGCTTTGCGTAATAAAATATTAAATTGGAAAGGACTTATCGCATTTTAAAAATATTCTGGCCTAGACATCCGTTGTTTTCACCGGACAACATACAGTCAATAAACGCATATCTTATATTTCTTTGTATTAAGTTATGTAATTGCCTTGTATATTTATTTATTGTATTACCTATTGGAGTTGTGCAATTCACTTCATGCCGCTATTTACTTTTTCTCTCGCACCAACTAAAGTTTTCTGCTTGACCCAATGGTTAACTGGTAGAGAATGCCTTATGGCATTAAGTTCGTCATTTGAACATCAATTTTAGATGCAGTAAAGCTTAAATAAATAAATATCTTTGTTTGCATGTAGGTAATTGGTTTATGCAAGTAGACGTTGGATAATTTACAGAAAATGGGCGATACGTCCAGTAGCATCTACTTTCTACAGACATCAATGCACTAACTGGCATCACCGATCTTCTTACGCCGAACGGCGAAGCATCCGGCGAAGTTCGGTCTCCCGACAAGAAAGTGTCGGCTCGATGACATTCACTCTGATGATGTCATTCATTATAACCCAAACACCATGGCGAATCCAGTAAAAACATCCGTCATCTTGCTAATCTTGCTAATTCTAATTCAAACCACTGTGGCATACCTATACCTATATGAACTGAAAGACTTACATTGTTGAACGTAGGCCTCTCCCAAGGTTCCACTCAGACCAGTCCAGTGTCACTCGCATCCACCGAATTCCGGTAAATACTAGCTATTTACCTTTAAGCTCTCATAAACTATAAATAAATCTTGGGACATTTCACACAAATTGACTAAGATCCAAACTAAGCACAGCTTGTAAATATATAACTGATGCCTACTTTTTATATCAGAGAACAATTATAATTCTCAAAATAGTCTAGATGCAATGTAAAGCAATGATGCAATTTTCAATTTGAATTTACCACTGAGCATTTCGGTAAAGAAAAAAAATCGTGAGAAACCCTGCACGCATCTGCGAATTAATTCAACGCGTGGGGACTATATCCCAAACCCTCTCGTGATGAGAGGAGGCCTGTGCCCAACAGTGGGACGCAAATAGGCTGTAGTAGTAATGCAAAGAGCTCGACGCTGAGTAAACACGTAAACACCTTTGGTTCTAGACCAACAATGAAGCAATTTTTACTAAAATTACACTTTGTCAATAGTTTTGCTTTTGCTTCCTCCGTATTTGCGGAACGTGTCCTACCGTATGTTCCATGGCATTAGTGTTAAGCCTTATTAGAGTCGGGCGATTCCCGTCGACCAGGCATTGTCGACGTCACGAGCCCATTCGTCAAAACTGACGTAATTGTGTTCTTGTTGCAGAATAGCGCATCTGCCTGTAAGCTAATGGATTGAAATGCAATCCATTAGCTTTCTAAAGTCTAAATGACTTTACGTCACACCAGGCCTAAAAGCGGGATTTACCGCCCTTGGGCGCTACGAAAAATCCCCCTTCACGGCCAGGTGGTGACGTAAAATCGTATACTAACCACGGGCGGTCGTAAAGAAATCCTCAGACCGCTAGATTATAGCCCTCGCCTCCGGCTCGGGCCTCAATTACCCGCGATCTGAAATTTTCTTTACTTGACCGCCCTAGGTGTGTAATGTACTATTGTAGTGAAAATTACGTTTTCGTCGAACATTGAATTGCACGATTAGCGTTGGTTTTGCTGAGACTAATGCTGAGTGGGTATTTTTTATGGATATTGTTTTAAAACAATTTGTTGTATGAGTAATAATCAAAGATCATCGAAATCGGTTCTGCCGTTTTGAGTTATAAGTGGTGTACCTAACACGACTTTGTTTTATATGTTATATATGATAGATAGATATTATGTGTGCCTACACTTTACCTTGTGTGCAGCTTAAATATGTCACAAGTCATCAAATAAATAAAGAATTGAGTTTGCATTTAGCTCATGAAGTAAAAATATACATGAAGCAAAATTGGATACCGACTGAAGAAACTCATAAAATCGTTTGAGATGTAAGAAAAAGAAAGGAACCAAAACATTGAATAATAAAAGAATGAATCTTCATTCAGTAAAATTAGGTAGTGGCTTTTAATAAGAGAAATTCAAAATATCTGCTCACACGAGGTATACCTACACATTCTGCAAAAAGTGCCGTAGATTACGTTAGTTATAAGTTATAGGTTCTGCCCGCGACTTCGCCCGCGTGGAATTCGTTTATCGCGCTACCGCGGGAACTTTGCGTTTTTCCAGGATAAAATGTAAGGACATAGGCTACTACATAGGCGGGAAAGGTCCTGGGACCCCAACTATCTCCATGCCAAATTTCATCTCAATCGGTCCAGCGGTTGAAGCGTGAAGAGGTAGCAGACAGACAGAGTTACTTTCGCATTTATAATATTAGTATGGATTATGATAGTCGCATGATAGGTTTAGAAGAAACAACTAATTTCGCATCTAGTATTAAACAAGAAACAATCAACATTATTCATTTATTGAATTAAGATTTTACTGCACAGTCATTGTTTATTTGTGTTTCCAACCTTATATTGAGCGTACAATAAAATTTATCGCTACTATAAATACGTTTATTTACTTGTGTACCCGTTTTAAAAGATACCTCACACGAAGACTTCAAAATGCTATAATTTCAAAGACTGGATTCGCCGTTCAATCTCACGCAACATTTTCTTATAATAAGTTCAAGTAACGAGATAAATTATGTTCAGAATTTTATTGATCATATTTTGGTTTCTAGATTTTTCAAGCCATATTTGGATGCTACGTAAGGTTTAAAGAAAGTTAAAGTTATGATGGGGAATAAATAGCATAGTAGTTTCTTTACAGATAAATATGAATAAAAATCTTTAATAAATAAATAAAAATTAATAAAAGTCTCTGAATCCAAACAAATGTAGGTCAAAGCTTTAACAGACTATAAATCTTTAGGATCAAACGAAACGTCTAAAAAGCTGGAAGTTAAACGCCATTCTGGTGTGAAAAAAATCATTGACAATTCGTTTTATCGCAATTGAATAAGGATGAAATAGAATAATACTTATAAATCAATTTGGGTGTCAAGTATACGACTATATTTACGTATGTGATCGAACAAAATCTTTATTTGGCGATTTATAAAATTATTGAAAGGAATATTTATTTATTACCATTGAGATTGACAGTCTTAAGAATAGAAGATACATACCTACTTGGCTTTTTTTTTTCGTGCAACATTGTTCAAACTTAATAGCCCACTTCAGTGCTCTTAGCGCAAGATTTACAAATCTCTTGAGCACTTAATACAATCTACCAACCAAACAATATTGACTTTCCCACATGCGCTTTGATTGCCAGAAACCAAATATGACGTCAAAACTTACAACGTAAAATGAACTTTTAAATTTGAATGCGTAGAGTTATATTTGGAAGTACATTTGTAATTGTCATGGCATTTGAATGGTTAATAGTGATGTACAGTGGATGTACAGCACGACACAACTAATATGGTGTGCAGCAATGGACTTTACACCTTGGATACAAAGTCTATTATTGCTTACTCCGTACGCCATTATTAATTGAGTGGTGGGTATGTTTTGACATGTAATTCACGGTTCCATATTTGCCCGGTCGTTAACACTTGTATTGTCAGTTTTGGTCAATTAAGATCGTTGTTTTTCCGCTGGGAGCATGGGAATTAAGTTTTTTTGGGAAAATTGTTACGGTGATCAAGGGAACCCTTTCGTGATGAGAGGAGGCCTGTGCCCAGCAGTGGGACGCAAATAGGCTGTAGTAGTAGTAGTAGATCAAGGGATGGGAATGATTCGTATTTCTTCAGAGATGAGAATCTAAATTAAGTCCCTACAAAAAATTATAATAGAATGAATTCCGATGGATTTGATATTGATAAGACCAATACGATCCGTTGAAGTAAAATAGTATATTTTGATGCAAGTGCGAAAAGTTTGTCATTTTATCACGAGTCCCTAGTTATGTTGGCGCGAGCAAAAGCGAGCGTTAACACTAGGACCGAGTGAAAATGACAATTTCGGACGTGTATTAATCGACAGTTTTTAGTACATTTGCGAAAAAGAGAATAAAGAAATAAACGAACAGGATGAAGCTCAAAAAACTTTACGCACTACTTAGTTGGTAAAAAACAATTTAGTCACGCTCAATAGATTTAAAAAAATGCTACTCCGGAAATGAAAAACTTTTGGCACGTTAAACAGGTATCGAAATGTTTACTTTTTGAGCACCTGTATTAAAATACTTTTTACAATGGACACAAAGGCATTGTTCTTCTCAAGTGGATTAGCCAAAACTAAAACCCATATCGTACCAGTAGTAGTAGCGACACCGCATGCACCAAAACTGGTAACGCACCAACAACCGTGCAACCGCGGCGCACTGGCAGTATATTCCACGGCAAATCCCCTATTTAGTATTTTGTGACTGTTCCGTTAATTTAAGTTCAGTCCATTTCGCTGCGGCATTAATCGAACAACAACTGTCACACATCCTTTATTTTTATCACCAATACATTTTATAAGTGGCCTACGACATAAATGTCAAAGTTTAATGCATTGGTGGATAGACGTACCCGTATAACCTTTTGTTAGGTCAATATTGGTTCGTTTTGGTTCATAATTATACTTACGCTATGAAGTGACGAAGTGTCTGTCACCCGCATAAGTCAAAAGGAGTTACTTTTAGATGCTTTTTATTTTGTAACTTTGAACAGCAAAGGTATCGCATGATTTGTGATACCTGTAGGTTAGTTAAAAACTGTTTTTGTGATTGGCTTTGTATTTTGTTATATCATATCATTTTTGATTTCTGGTGTTCTCCTGCAGATTAAACAAAACATACGCAAAAAAGATGGAAGTTTGTTAAACCTGCTAATTAATAATGAAATTATACAATTCGGTAAGTATGTTTTAATAATGTTTTAAATTTAATAGACAGACATAGACATATACATTTATTTCTCAATATCAAATTACAGCATATTTTACATGTCAAAATAAGAGAATTTCACATTGAGATCGTCAGAAAGAATACAAAATAAAAATAAAATGAAAATCAGGAATAACCGTCGCTAAATGACTTTCTCTGTAATAAATATATTTATATTGCGTCAATGTCAACAGAATCTGATATTGTAATGTGAAAGTTTGGATAAAAGTTTGTTACTTACCAATTGAGCGCACTTCTCGTTGTAGGTACTGTGACAAGAAACTGGGGGATCGTCAGATGGTAGTGCGAGGTACTCCTTGAAGTTAAATAAAAAAGAGATATAAGTATACTTTATATTCGTGTTAAAATGGGGCCTACGTTTACATGTTGCTACAAGGAGCTTCAGACTAATACTAGACGTTCTAGAATGGCTTTCTTTTTAATATTCAAATAATCAGTAATTCTAGAACGTTTACAAAACTACGCTCCTAACGAGTTAGTATAGCGAGGGCTATACCAACTCTACAGTACCTATCTCTCGTTGATAGCCTTCAGTATGATCGTGCTCTGTCGAAATTGTAATGAAATATGCATTCGGGGCAAGCTTTGTCCATCCAGTCTAGTTAGATCAAATGGCTCCGCGCACAAAAGTATGAAAATGAACGGCTTCATCAATCATTTCCAAACAAAATTAAACGTCACACGCGCTGCCTGCTGCCGGACGCCGTCGTTTTAGAGTACGCGGGGACAGAGACGTGCTTTACGTGGATGACTTTTTTGGGTCATTCTCAGAATTAGGCGTTCTCAGCGTCAACTCCGTCTTGATTTTGTACAGTATATTTACTGCTATATTATATATAAAATACGAATCATTGAGCTATTTACATCATTTATATACTTTTGTCCCTCATATATATCTATTAGTTAACATTTTATAAGCCATTGTTTTTTTCACCAAGACGGAGTTGAGAATGTTGGGACGGAGTTGATATATTTTATACGGAGTTTAGAAACATGATATGGAGTTGATGGATACAGTGCTTGAAAACTTGAATGATATTTTATATATTTTAATATAAAATATTAAACACAGTTTGAAAAGAAAAATAACAGAATTTATTACTTTTAATTTTGTATTAATTTGTATACTAATTTTAAAAGGCATGGTAGAAAACATAACAAAATCAACAAAAAAAATAACAATCGCTTAACTTAGTGTATAATATGTTACACTTAATGATATTTCTTTTAGATCTTTTAAGCTTTTTATCTTATAGCAGCAAATGTGATGTAAAACATGTTTTTTTGCATGTGACTGCTCACTTAGATACTAAATACACGTTTTTTTCTCAACTCCGTCTAAATATTTGACAGAGTTTATTTGACGGAGCCTAGGGAGAAAGCTATTTTATTTTTTTATTTCATAAATTACCTTATTTAGTAAAACGATATTACACGCATTTAACAGGTAATATAGTTTAATTCATTATACTTAAATAGTAGAACAATCAATCACACCAATAGAAAAATAAATGACTAAACGGAGTTTACAAAATGCAAGTGACAAAATACGGAGATTAGATACTTTCGTTTGTAAAATCGCCCAGCGTCGCGAAACGCACCTCCGTCGCTCACAGTATCACAGACAAGACTGAACTGGATCGCTCGATGTAATAGTGATCTGCGTAAACTTGCAAATAGTGATGTCAACTTTTGTTTTGCTTCCAATGACGGAGTTTAGTCATAAATTTGTACGCGCGGGGAAAAAATCATATTTCTTTATACAAGCATTTGTAATAACAATCAACATAACAAAATGTTAATTTGTTTAACTGACTATAATAAAAAAGTGCCCGGTGTTAAGTAGTAGTAGTGGTTACCGAGTTGCAAAGGGGTTTGTCCCCAATTTTGGAGTCTGTACGCTTGATGGAGCATGATAAAAGTAGGCTTTTAATTTTTTTTATTACTGGTTCTCAACAGAGTATCTTCAAAATTACAACTGCTACAGGTAGAATAAAACTAAAACTACCCTCCAACATTTTTTGTATGCCATATATATGCAAGAATACAAAGTTATTCTACCCGACGCCCAAAAAACGTGCCCTCTGAGAATGACCCTTTTATAAAAATTGCAGTTTTTTTTCGATGGCCAGGTTTTTAACACGCATAAAATGTCCTCTAGTTCAACGTCAGACAAATACAAACGGCTAGATCACATTGTCCCTTCGCGTTATAGAATGCCTGCCAGTGCCCACCCGGTATTTGAGGCATCATATGTATTTAAGTTGATATGTTGAGAATATGTAGGTACTATACAATTATACGAAGAAAGATACTTGATATTAAAAAACCGGCCAAGTGCGTGTCGGGCCACGCGCAAATTATAGGGTTCCGAAGTTGAGGATGCCCACAGTACCTTTCTAAGACTTATTAGCATCTAGCTAGCCTGTGATATGACGTGCCCGCCCGACGCCCCTGCCGCTCGAGAAAAATCATCATTATAAGTTGGTCGACTATTACTCGTAAGTTTGTACAGCCTACTTAGCTCTGATAGTTTTCCTTTCAACTACGTTATATATGCCACAACCGTGATTTTTTTCAGCTATCCAAATACCACCATTTAGCTGGCAGGGGGGGGGGGGGACACGTGACTCTAACAAAAAATAGCACTTTAAAGCTTAATATTTCACAAACGCATCACTTAATCAAAAAATAGTTTTAACAAACCCACAATATTTTTTAAAGACCTATTCAACGATATGCCGCACCATGGGATACGCAAGAAAAAAAAATTACATCCCCACTTTACGAGTAGGGGAGGTACCCTATAAAAAAATATATTTCAATATTTTATTCTACCACTTTGTCAGCGTAACTAATATGCATATTCATGCCAAATTACAGCTCTCTAGACCTAAGCATCTCCGAGCAATAGTGCGGACAGACGGACGGACATGGCGAAACTATAAGGGTTCCTTGTGGACTTCGGAACCCTAAAAAAACTACTGGTAGATGGAATATAAGGCAATACCTACAAAATAATGTTACTTGTATCGGTGTAGATAACCAAAAAATACGTAAAAAATAATTCTACAATTTAAAAACAACGATAATTTATTGCGTCTCCTGCAGATTATGCGAATAATTAAATATATTCCGTAGTTCCAGGCCCATTGAACTGATGAACTGAAGTATTACAAATATTGGTCCTTAATAGGTCTGCTACAACATCCTATTTACGGCCTACTGCTGGGCACAGGCCTCCTCTAATCACGAGAGGGTTGGGTTATAGTCCCCACGCGGGCCCAGTGCGGATTGGGAACTTATCACACATCCTTGAATTACTTCGCAGTTGCGTGCAGGTTTCCTCACGATATTTTCCTTCACCGAAAAGCTCAGTGGTAAGTTCAAATTGAATTTCGCACATAAGCTAACTTAGAGGTGTGAGCCGGAATCGAACCACCGACCCTCTGCATGAGAGGCGGTTGGTCGAACCACTAGGCCACCACGGCTTCGACGGCACGGCCCGTGCCCGTGCCGTCCTTAATAGGTCGCTATATATTTATAAATGCATAACAAAACTCAAGGGTTACCTTGTTGCCTCTGTAACGTTAAACTCTATACACAGTCAGCAAGCGACGCACTCATTAATACTACATTTGTCTCGGCAAGAGACAGAATTCCTTCCTCATTCACTGTTATTAATATTGTATCAGCGTAATTATTTCCATCGAATGTGACACAGTTGTAATTGCTTCCATTATTATTAGTTAGTTACGACCATGTCAAAATACAATCGGTTCAAGACAATTAATTGAAATTTATGGATGGAATTTTGGTTTAAATATTATTCTGAGATCTTCTTTTTATTTATGTAAGTCATTATAAACTCAATATATGAGAACGAGTGAGTCATTAAATGAGTTTTACTTACTTATGTCAATAAGGATGGGTATGTCAATAACAAAGGCGATTCACTAAAATCTCAGAAATATCGGATTCAACAGTCTTTGATTATTTGTTGTGATCCTTGAACATTTTTACTATTGAGACATTTTAGACTTTTTATAACGAGTCAATGTAAATGAAGTAGGTATCTAAATATGACCGCCGGGCAAGCGGAAGAATGCCATGCGTACCCGCAACCCCGGCACTAAGGCGTTTCGAGGACCACGTGGGGTTTTAGCCGGTAGAAGTCCGGCATAACCACCCTGCTCCCCACAGAACAGGGTGGTATCCATGAGGATTTCCCCGCGAAAAAAAAAAAAAAAAAGGTATCTAAATATAAATGACCTTCTTCTTGACACAAAATAGATCAGTTGAAGTCATTCAACTGATCTATTTTGTGTCTGTGTGAAACTACCAAGTTTTCAAGTTTCATTCAAAGCAAAAACTGTTAATGCGTAGATTGACATCTAGGTACCGAAAATTCATCCGTGGAACCTTTCTACTGGAATGATGATGACGATTTCGCATTAACAGTTTTTGCTGTTTTGAAGTAGGTATCTAAATATAAATGACCTTCTTGACACAAAATAGATCAGTTGAAGTCATTCAACTGATCTATTTAACATATATTTATATAACTGTTAATGCGAAATCGTCATCATCATTCCAGTAGAAAGGTTCCACGGATGAATTTTCGGTACCTAGATGTCAATCTACGCATTAACAGTTTTTGCTTTGAATGAAAGACAAAAACGTAACTATACAAACTTGAAAACTCGGTAGTTTCCTAGTTGTATCACAAAAAGTGGTGTGAATAGCATTGTGAACATTTGAACAGCTCCCATGCAGAACTTTTTGTCTTTAGCGTTCCTTCTGTAGTGCGTAAAGCATACTCATGTTACACGCTCATATGAAGTGAGAAAATCCAATTTAACGTATAAAATGTCGCAAAAATAAGAAATACCTAATACCTACTACTACTACAGCCTATTTGCGTCCCACTGCTGGGCACAGGCCTCCTCTCATCACGAGAGGGTTTGGGCTATAGTCCCCACGCGGGCCCATTGCGGATTGGGGACTTCACACACATCTTTGAATTAATTCGCAGATGCGTGCAGGTTTCCTCGCGATGTTTCCCTTCACCGAAAAGCACAGTGGTTAATTCAAATTGAATTTCGCACATAAAGAATTACAGAGGTGCGAGCCGGAATCGAACCCCCGAACTTCTGCATGAGAGGCACTTTTTACCTACATTTTAATGATTTAAAAACCTACTTGATTGTCTGCCGAACTCTGTAATGTAACTTTTACATTTATTCTATGTTGACGATTTCCCGATACTTAGTTTGTAGTCAGAATGATTTAAGTAGATGTATATATATCTACTATACATAAATTGATAATATGGATCTATTTTAGAAAAACAATCAAAATTTTGGATTCGCCGCATATTATATAGGACAAAATATTTATTTGCAAAAGCAACAACGCTTACATCCACCAAATATCCCAACCCGATAAAAATAAAAATAAATTCACGAAACGACAAAGTAAAACAAATGACACGGTAGTCTCCATTCTGTATACATGTGGAGAGTATAAATAATACGATGCTCGGCTTAAGCCGCGATAATGGTACGAATATAAAATAATGCCGGTTAAAATTATAACCGGGCCCATAACCGGGATTAACAGAACGGCGTTGACATACCGTTATACCAGGTTAGGTTATGCCTAGCTGAAGGGTTATTCGGAACGAGATACGTTGTGTGGTTATTTTTAACTTACCACTGAAAATTTGGAAGGAAAATACTTATCATTGTGAAGAAAAAATAATATTTAGTGTATCGGAGAAGAAAATGTAAAGAATGGTGTGATGGACTATTAAGCTGTTGTAGTGATGGTGGTGGTTGGTTGGCTCATATCAGGCGATACTGGAGTTTTGAAGAGCAAATTTGATCAAAATGATTTTATTCTTTAAAAGGAACGCAAGACAGCGAATGAGGAAGTAGAGGAATGTCTGAATAAGTATTTTTTTTACGTCTTAAGAGCAAGAGTGGCAACGCTGTCTGAATTTAATATAATGCAAATAACTTCTCAGAAGCTCCGAATTGATTCATTATTCAGTATAATATCAGCACTGCCTCGAGCTCTCGTGATGACGCCTAAATCCAGAAGAATACGACGATATAGGCTGTTGTTGTAGTTAAGGGAAACACAAAAAATGTATTTCTTGCACAGATAATATTTTTTTTGAAAAACACAATGATAATCGTTCCAGTGGCGATCCCAAAGCCAGAATAATCCATTCGCTGCGTATGTTTCAGCACTGTTGGCCGCATAATCTGAAACGCTTTGCGAAGCAATATGAGGGGTATCTTTATTTTTTAATTAAATTTATGATTCTCGCATTCACGTCCGTTTCCAGTGGATACGAGTATTAACGTGTGTGTAATTTTATCGTTATTTCTTCTGCCTTAGGCTAACCGCACTCATCTTTGTACTTTGTCTGAATAAGTATAAACTTAGGTTTAAACGAAAGTTTAGCGGCCCTACTCATATTTTTTTATCTTTCCCAATTCACACGAATGAATCCACTTATATCGGCGATTAGATCTATCGAATTAATTTATTGGTGAACCCCAAAGTATCGATATTAAGAATCAATACAAGCAAATATTAACGCGGCATCATCAAAAGTGATCGCGATGAAATATCGGGAACGCGCGTGCGACCAGCAAATGAGAATAAATAAATCAGCTTTTACACAAAGAGTCGAAATTTACATGAGTTTCTCGTATTGTGCCTAAACTAAGATGCTTTTACGAGGATAGTTAATAATCATCTTGAAAAAATCGATAAAAATTCAATTCAATTCAATTCAATTCTTTATTGTGATCACATGGTCATTATCAGGTGTTATATAAAACAAAAGTCACTCATATGAAACCCTGTAAGGGCACTACAAATTAGGGTTACAACATTGAAAGTTTTTACGGTTAAATACTATTTCCATACATCAAAAGCTAAAATTAAATTAGGTATGTATACAATAGCATATAAGTAGTCAAATTTTACATATTCAAATTAATACATCTTTGAAGTAATCCTCTAGGTCATAATAACTTTTACTTATTAAGATACTTTTCAACTTTTTATTGAAGAGTTTATCATTTTGTATCGTTTTTAATTCGTTTGGTATCCTATTGTATATTTTAATTAACATTGAGTGTGGGCCAGACGTGTATAATTTATAATCATAAAACCATATTAAATTATGTTCTCGTTTAAACGCTGACGGACTTTGAAGTCGTTGTGAAGTTCAAAAATGGATTACAGCCTCCAAATATGACTTTAGAAGTCCACACTGAGTCTTTGGATAGAATGTATCCGTTACAATGAAACCTAAGTAGATAAGAATAATAATTAATACGGATACGGTTCAGTCTTTGGCCATAATCGATAAAGGTCAGGTTGAATTTTGAAGGGATTCTACACGAGCGTCAATAGGATTATGGACTCTTTATTTTGTCGGCAGGCTTATGATCGGATTTTATTTATTTAATTAAGTTCTGGAGTTCTAAAAATTTGTACTTATACGTAAGTAAATAATGTTGGAGATACATCATATTGACATGATGAACTGATTCTTAGGATATGTAAGAAAATACTTCATTTTAATTAGTAAAGTTATTAATGTGTATTGTTTACTTTTAGTGTTGTTCTCATTCATTAAATTACAAATTCAAATTGAAATACCATTATGCCCAGTAGTCCAAAAAAGGATGTGTGCACTGTAAGATACTTTGGAATCTTATTTATTTGCAGAAGATATATCTTTTTGAACTAGTGTAATTTTTTATTTAATTAAGACTATAATCACTAAGGTGAGTATAGTCTTAATTAAATAAAAAATTACCTAGGTAATACTCGTATCTTATGGCCGTATTTCGTTTGACTGTATTTTTCAATAGTGTTCCATCTGTTTTGCTATTTATAGATTTCAGTAGGACTTTTAACAAGTATGAATTAGAAATAATTACCTCTTTATAATTTTGCGTCCTCTGTTAACTTTAATCTTTGACGTGCGCGCGCGCCGCGGGGTGGGATGAGAAGCGCTCGTGATTTAGGCGCGGGCGCACAAATTAACCGGCCCATATACGGCGAGGGCTGCTCCTGTCACCGCCACGTGGATTTTATTTGGCTCCGAGCTTAAATTAATTGTTATTTGGATACCGCTTATACGAGTGGTGGTGCGGATAGGGCCAATTGATTTCTGTATAGAAAGTGCGCTGTTTTAAAAATGTATGCTAAAGTAAGTTGCGATCTTTTTGTATTAAAAACGTGAAAGTTTAGCTAAGTGGATTTTGAGATAAGTACTTCTGTTGGTTTTGAAGTTTAAATTACTAAAAGGATTTTGGTGAAAGTTATGAATATACAACAAAATTACAGAACAGAACTTCCATGAATTGTTCAAGCGCAAAAACAATACGCTTACGCGGCACACGGGACATCAACTCAAAGATCTGTTAGCAATCTGAGTTGATGTCTGAGGATTGCTATGACAAAGATCTGTTAGCAATCTGTCATAGCAATCCTCGGAAACACTTCTTAAGCAACAGAGTGCTTCATTCATGGAACAAGCTGCCAGAAGACGTAATTTCAGCACAGAGCATTAACCAGTTCAAGAACAGACTTGACAAATTCTTAAACAGGTCAAGAAATACTTAAATTGAGAACAACTGGGATACAGGCATTTATCAGTTGATCAACTGCCTGCCTGTAAATATAATATAATAATAATAATACATGGGAATGACACAAGACTTCTTAGTATCCCGATGGATGTTCTGGATTAAGCTTTGGAGGAGTAAACATCTCGACGTACTTCTAGATATCGTATAAAATAAAACCGGAATAAATAGATAAACTGGACAGGAGCGATTTAAACTCGTCTGAACGTTCGGTTATTTCACTATTTTCTATATTGTACTTAAATACCTTGGACTTTATAATTTGTATGTTTCCAAATTTTAAGGGCCAGTAGGAACTTACTGGCCCTTAAAATTCACCGAAACTAGGTAGTTTCGGAGATCAGGGGTCGATGGTAGCTTATCGCCTATTTTCTTATATGACTTTGAAATGAAATGCACAATTAATAAGGCAAATTACTAATTGGAAACAAAATTAAAAGTACCTACTTCTTCATTTTAATAATATTTAAATATCAGGAGGGAATAAAATTCTTTGAATTACCTTACTCCCAAAGTTAGGAGTTTAGGACTCTTAAATGACATTTATAAGCCAAATCAGAATGGAATTTCCTTGAAACTCTGAATTCCCGACCTCAGTCTAATTATGATAAACAGGTCGAGCTAATTAGCCTAAACAAAGGGTGAACTTGCGTCTCTTGTAGCTATTTTAAGTAACACTGATATCTGAAAGTCAAGCTTTTACTAAGAAGAAGAAAGAAGTATCCATTCTCATGTTTTTGTCCCATTGGTTGTATGGCTGTAAGGGTTGCCGATAAGGTCACGGTTTGAAGGTCATTAAGTTCAAACTTCAAATACACTTAATGTTTGGATAACACTAAGGTGTTATCCACAAAGATAAGATAAGATAAAGATAGGATAAGATTCTAAATAGGTACTTACTTCATATTAATTAAGATTAATATGAAGTAAGTACCTATTTAGAATCTTCGAAAAAGATCAATTTATTATTATTATAAATAGATACTTAGTGAGAAATAACTCACTGGTAGGCACTTCCATACATCATAGGTATGTGAAAGTGTGTTTGTTTGTCCTTCCTTCACGTCACAACCACTGGACCCATTTGAATGAAATTTGGTATGGAGATAGTTTAGGATCCTGGGTATTCCAGGACTATATATCCTACTTTTTATCCCGATATTTCAACGGGAACGTGTTTTCTACTCGTCGAACCAGTTTTTCAATACTTCTATAATCACCTTTATGTATAGTATCATTAGTTACGCAAATTCTAAGTCTAAGGACTAAGTCGCAGGCAAACGGTTAGTAAGCAATAATTATTTTTCATGGCTGTATTATTTTAGTATCAGGTTATACTCAATATTGAAATATTTTCACAAAATTAATGTTCAAGAGAGGTCGATTAAGGAATAAACCTAACAGCAGTAGAAGCAATACGGTTACCTGTATTTCTCGCCGTGACCACGAATGGTGTATAGTTACTCTACTCAGCAAGTCCTTATAAGAGCCATGTAAGCTGTAGGTACCTAATTTCACGAAGCATTAGTGCTTTATATTTCCTGGGAGAATATCCTGCGGGTTTAAACATATAGCAGATGCAGCATTTATTATTAAATTTCTAAATGACTTCACAAGCCTTTACAATACAATACAAATACACTTTATTAAACACCAAAAAACAATTACACAAGTAAATACAATAAACAAAGAAGAATGGTGACAACAGGCGGTCTTATCGCTAAAGAGCGATCTCTTCCAGACAACCTTTGGGTAGTGTAATGTGTGAAAAAAAAGGTAAAAGCAGACAGGTGGTGCACATTAGAATAACATACATACAATTAATAAAAGAAAAAAAAAATAGTTTAAAATTTCCAATTTAATTAGATTTATTTTGATATTCCCCGAGGGCTTGGGGGAGGCCTATGTCCAGCAGTGGACCTCTATCGGCTGAAATGATGATGATGATGATGATTTTGAATTTACCTGTATACATAAATTTCAAAACATCCGCTAAGTTCGTCAACATGGATTTTTTTTCAAAACTATATTGTCCACTAGAAATATGCACTTGTGGGCAATATCCAAGCTGTTGACGAAGTTTATTGTATAATTTAGCATACTTCCTAAGTCCCAGCTAATAAGAATAAGGAAGTACACCATGTTACACATGCATTTTAAAAGCGAATTAAAATACTGTTCTGCCCAAACAGACCACAACCCTTTCATATCAAATTACACAAGACGATCGGCTTTCGGCGTCATAATGCTTGTATCAGAAACAAATATCTATAGCACGACACAGCTTAGAAGGCGCGGGGCGAAGCACTTAGGCCGTTAACGTAGAGTCTATTATTGCTTAACCCGCGCGCCTTCTATGTTGTGTCTTGCTTGCTATACCTACATACATACGCGTGCTTTACCGCCATTTTACGACTAAACCCGCACAAAAGACAGGAAGGTGCGTAAAACATTCCCCGCCCAAGGAGGCCTGAGCGACACGTCAACAAACACATCTGTTGACACGAAACACCGCCATATTGGATTTGCGACGTGAGGAAATGCGGTACATTTTATTTGTATGTAGGTGAACGAGATATTTCAAGGTAACTACTTAGTTTCAATGCAGCGACATAGTTGCAAGTATTGTACTATTTGCCTTCAATTTACACAAGGTAGCCCCTTTTTGAGGGTAGGTAAAGTAAAAAATATTTGTCTGTGTTTGTATAAATTCAAAAATCCTCAAAAACCTCGTAGGCACAATCGTTAGGAACTGCTAAAATAAGGCTATTATTTGCGTTACTTTTCGTATCCACATTGATAACTTATTAATTGTGTGAAGGCGAAAACGTGTTCTTACTATGAGGCAGCGAAGTTTCTTCTCGAAGGACGAATCTCTGTGCCAACAGGATATTGTCATATTTATTACATCAGCGCCATTGTAAGTAACGATGATTTTTCAAAGCAAATTATGTGACAAACACAGTTTTCATTACGAGTTGGGTTAAGCATAAAAATATTTGTGTGGACAATCCGAAGTTAAGGGCTTTAAAGCTTAATTTCTGTAACAAACCCTCTATTACTATACTTATGAATTAGGTACATGTATGATAAAAACATAAGTTACTTATCTACAACCAAGCCCTTAACTATTGCAATGTCCACAGGAAAGACTCCTGTTTTTTACGAACTGATTATGACCCTTATAGTGCTAAAAAATAAAGTGATTATTTCATCTCTAGATATACTTATGTAGTATATCTAGAGATGAAATAATCACATTATATTATACTAGCCGTTTGCCCGCGACTTCGTCCCGTGTAGACTTAGAATTTGCGTACCCGATGATACTATACATATAGAGGGTTATAGTACCCGTAGAAAACCCGTTCCCGTGGAAATACCGGGATAAAAAGTATCCTATGTTTATTGCCCGGGTCTCAAACTATCTCTATACCAAATTTCATCCAAATCGATCCACTCGTTGCGACATGAAGGAAGGACAAATAAACAAACACACTTTCACATTTATAATATTAGTATGGATATGGATAGTATGGATTGTACAAAAGTTATCTTGACTCAAAATCGGGCCCTTTAAAGCGCACTGTGAGTGAAACGAAATCTTTTGACCGTAAGAATAACCAAAGGCTTCCTGTTCTCATGCCTGACCTGGCATGCACAGCCAACTTGCGATATACAATTCCGATGCAATATGACGGGATAAAGATTGCAAATACCTTAGTTTTAGTTTATAGCGGTAGAACATTGATTGGAACAATATTTTATTACCTTAGTAAATAATTTTACGTGCTGTTTAAAATAAACGTTATCCTTTTCTTCTCTTTAGTTCTATTTGAAAATGTTATGTGCAATCTATAGATGCCTCAGTACAAATATGTCTTTATTGCACAGAATCTTTGAATAAAATCACTTCTCCGAACGGATGCGTACAGGATTCGCGATGTTATATCTATCTACTCGTACCTACTACTACTACTACTACCACAGCCTATTTGCGTCCCACTGCTGGGCACAGGCCTCCTCTCATAACGAGAGGGTTTGGGCTATAGTCCCCACGCGGGCCCAGTGCGGATTGGGGACTTCACACACATCTTTGAATTGCTTCGCAGATGCGTGCAGGTTTCCTCACGATGTTTTCCTTCACCGAAAAGCTCAGTGGTAAATTCAAATTGAATTTCGCACATAAGTAAACTTAGAGGTGCGAGCCGGAATCGAACCCCCGACCCTCTGCATGAGAGGCGGTAGGTCAAACCACTAGGCCACCACGGCTTTTTTTTCCACCACGGCTTTTTTTACCTTATACTCGTACCTAATTTATGAATTATAGCTTGTAGTAAAAAACGACATTTTAAAATGTTCGCAGGTACTCGTAAGTTTAGAAAACCTTTTTACTGGAATAATAACGAACCCGTAAATATATCCAACGTAAAAAATAATGCCGTTCACAATCCAGCTCTTTCATTTCAATTAATTGCCGCCACAACAATGCATTAAACGCAGCTTTTAATATCTTTAAGCTCTGCAATAATAAAATTCAAGCAAACAACCTGAATTTCCATATTCGAGTTCATATTGGAGCGCCTATGAAATATTTCATAGCAACGAAGCGACGGAGCAAGGACATCTGGGGGTACAAGCTACAGAATTCAATTATATGGAATGATAACATCTCGAGACGAGTCGCATTAAAGCCAACAGCCAGCAATATCGCCCGGTCTCTTTGCATTTACATCCATGATATGAAGTTTAAAAAAAAGGGTTTATTCCTTGGGAACTAAAACAAGGATTCTCTATCAACTAAATCCACGTTCCACATTATTTTTACCATCAGTTTCGAAGTGTTGGTTTTGATCAACGTCTATTTCTTGGATAACCATACTCGATATATCTACTTACCTATTGAATTCATTCAATAATATAAGTATTCATTCATGCATTCGAAAAATCAAATTTAATTTTTATTCAAAAAGATGGTGGAGTCAAAAAAAATTGGAAATTCTTTTTCGTTCAACATTTTAAATTAATTTTGTCGTTACTAAAATATTATCATTGTATAACTAGGCACCTCAACCTTTTCATTATACTCCAATACAACATCCATACTAATCCATATTAATATTATAAATGCGAAAGTAACTCTGTCTGTCTGTCTGTCTGTCTGTTACCTCTTCACGCTTCAACCGCTGGACCGGTTGAGGTGAAATTTGGCATGGAGATAATTGAGGTCCCGGGAAAGGACATGGGCTACTTTTTATCCCGGAAAAACGCACAGTTCCCGCGGGAACGCGATGACCGAATTCCGCGCGGGCGAAGTCGCGGGCACCGGGCAGAAGCTAGTATATTATAAATGCGAAAGTAACTCTGTCTGTCTGTCTGCCTGTTACCTCTTCACTCTTCAAGCGCTGGACTCATTTAGATGAAATTTGGCATGGAGATAGTTGAAGGCCCGGGAAAGGACATAGGCTACTTTTTATCCCGGAAATATAATATCCCGCATAGTTCCCGCGGGAACGCGATATAACCGAATTCCACACGGGCGAAGTCGCAGGCAGAAGCTAGTACATTACAATTATAATACGTAAAGTGATTATAAGCAAATCACCAATCTTAATAATAAAAAAGAAACAAATTAAAATTTTCTTTACCACTTTCTTCCTCAAAGAACCGCTTCTTAATACGACAAAGCGCCTAATAAATGTTTACTGTTAGATAAAGGATAACGGCCCAGGGCACCATTGCTAGCGCCAAATGTACAGTGGAATGGGAATTTCGTGTAAACGTCCTTAGGTAACAGAAAAATAAATTGTAGTAACAAAGCTTTACCCTATTCTAGCCTGTGATGTCACAGGGAAAGAAGAAAATTAATTAATTTGTCATACCTAGTTTGACTTGAGATCTATAAAACGTTCTGGCGAATTCAATTAATGTAAATTTGTTACATTAGATATTCATTATCGTAGGTACATGGTATTCTTGAGTGCTTGAAGTCTCCCAACATATAACGTCAAGTAACCACCTATCAAACAGTAGCAAAGAAGACAAGGCAAAGTATTCTACCTAATTTAAATGGCCTAACACATATACGTAGGTAAGGTACCTATTCATCCGCCGTAAATAAGATGACTATGATATACACCACAAAACCACAGCTGAACCCACATCTCCATTGCTATGATGTCACGGTTACCGTCAGAAATAGGGGTAATCATTCGCGAATCATCGATAAACGAACCGATTTAAGTTTAGTCCGCCCCGACGGAGATGCGTCGAAACTTTAAATTGCTACGAGGAATTTTACTTTGAAGGGCTGCGGGTGTCAGCGGTGTCATTGATAGTTATAGTTTGGTGACAGTTCGAGACTCCTTAATACTGTTTCGAAAGCAATTACGAACATCGAGGCTTTTAAATGGCAAGTGAATCACTTCTAAGTGTCTCGTATATTTGAGTAATTTATGCTAAAGGTTTCTTCCTCAATCCGCACTAGGCCCGCGTGGGGACTATAGCCCAAACCCTCTCGCGAAGAGAGGAGACCTGTGCCCAGCAGTGGAACAAAAATGTATTAGTAGTAGTAGTTTCTTCCAGTGTTCCTTTTCTCGCGATTACAAACTGTGCCTGAAATCTGTTATATTTTAGAGCGCACCACGACTATTACTTACACGTTTACAAAGCGAATTTAGATAATTAAAAGTACTTACCTAAGTCGATTTTTTATCGCGTTCTCGTTGACATTTCAGTAAGGTCGTTGTCTGTTAGACAGTAACGAAAAATTTTATAAATATTAATCGATACTAAATCATCTTCAGCTTCAGGTAAGTACCAAAGAAATGTTTCTATCTTTCATTTCACATTTCAGGAATTGAACAAAACAGTGTCACTAAAGTAAGTTTGAAATGTCCAAGCAACGAAAACGAAGCTCCTGCTACCGGTGCCAGCGCATAGAAACAAAAGGAACACTAACAAATGACGACAACCGATTCAGCGTCCTGAAAGGACGCTAGTGGAATGGAACCATTCCACTAGCAATCCTTTCCAAGCCGTCTTCCATCGCCAGGGTACGTGGACGTGTCAAAACACGATGATATATAAACGAACCTCGTGGCCGGCTGCCAGGCGTACGGGTGGATGAGACACACTACCTTTCTGTCCAGGCAATAATTTAAAACTTGCAATTCTAATAAGAATAATGGGGGGAAATCGTGTATAATAAATAATCTCTCACTGTAAGAGAATTTACATTTTATTTTCTCAATCCATCTCACATCCATCAGGTTTAATAGTTGATTGTTAGTTTTCAGTAGGTAGGTATGGCATCCACAAATTATGAAATTAACATGGAAAACAAACATGTTCTACATGTTCCAGAGATACGTAAATGCCTATTACCTAATTGCGGAACAAGTTTAAAGATTTATCCCCAGAGAGGGCATCTCGCTATGGCTTGTTTGAAAGAGGTAAAACCAATTTTAGGGACCTCGTCCCTTGGTCCGTAAATGAGCTGGCCTTCTGGGAAATTGCGCGAGTACTTTCTGTGCGTGTAGGCCTTTTATAATACTTACTACGATGTATTTTTACTATAGTTTTATGTTTTGTTTCCGTAAGCGGAAAAATAGATCTAGCATCTGTTCATTGATACTTTAATCATTTGCATTTCTTACTGACTTTTACTGGAAAACTATCAGTATAGGAACAAGCCGTCACAGGGGATAATAAAGCATTGAACAAGATATTATTATCTGAACATAACAACTCAGTCAAGAATGTAACAATTATTATTATGTTGGGTCAATCATCAAGTTGACAGATCTTATCAGCCCGCTGGTCGAATGTCATATTGTCTGGGAATTAGTGACTGAAATTGGCTAATTACCGGATAGAAGAGGACATACTATAAGGTTGTTACAAAGTTATCATGTACCCACCACCAAAACGGTAAGTATATTTATGTCCCACACTGCCAGACACAGGCCTCCTCTCTTCACGAGAGGGTTTGGGCTATAATAGTCTCCACGCGGGCCCTGTGCGGATGGGGGACTTCAGAGAGATCTTTTAAATTATTTCGCAGATGGGTGCAGTGCACTGAAAAACTCAGTGGTCACCAAAACCACGATTCAAATGGAATTTTGCACATAAGTAAAACTTAGAGGTGCGAGCTGGGATAGAATCGAGACCCAGAAGACACCCTCTGCTTGGTAGACTGAGCCACTTGAATACCACGCCTTCTATATTTGAAGTTGTAGTACCCTAGTGGTTATCTATATCTTTACTATTTTAAAAGAGTCATTTCTGTCTTTCATTCTTTGTGCTTTACTGTCTATTTGTTATTGCCGAAACTACTAAACCTATTTAAATACAGTTTTTAAGGGTAATTAGTTTTTTTATATTAGAATTGAATAATTATCGGAAAGAAAAGCTATCGTAGTTTTATATTCCACGCGAAGTCGTAGTGCACAGCTAGTCATTTACATAAAGTACCTAATAGTTTATATTCACGAAGTCATACAAAATAATGAACTACAGAAGCAGTAAGCCATAAGTAAAATACGAAATGAAATCTTTTCCATGGACTAGATCGGCTTGACTGTACTTTCGATTGTGAGTCCCACTTTACATCAAAGCATAAATCCTTTTGTGAATTTAGAGTATTACGCTTCGATATTTTGGCGCGTATCGTGTGCTTTGTAATTCATAGACAAATTTGGATGGACAATATTGCACGTCTGGCTCTGTAACGGCCGACGTCTGCAAATTTGTACCCATAAAGTACTTACTGACTATACTTGTACCTAACAACAGTCTGTATAATATAAGTCAGTGTTTTATGCGTACACAGCTAGGACAAATTGCATTGCACGCAGAACTGCAGCGGAATTACGTTTGGCCATCCGTTTGCAATGCGGATTACGACTGATAGTTTTTCAATACGATTGACGCGCATAAGGTTAAATTTCGTATAGATAGTACATTATATACGAAATTTAACCTTACATGTCCGAAATTTTCATTTTCACTCGTCCCTAGTCTTAACGCTCGCTTTCGCTCGCGCCAATAAAAATAACGAACTTTTCGCACTTGCATCAAACGACATTTTTTAATACATTTGCGAAAAAAATAAGAATAAAGAAATAAATGAACAGGATGAAGCTCAAAAATCTTTACGCACTAGTTCGTAAAAAACAACTTTAGGCACATCACGCACCTCGCCCTTTGACAGTCGTAATCCGCATCGCAAACGGACTGACTAACGTAATACCGCTGCAGATGACCAGCAATAGGGCTAGAAAGTATTCTAATGGAATACGAGTACAGGGAGACTCATCCAACAAGATGGAGCGACGACTTGGGGCTCTTTTCGAGACGTCGATTAGATTGGAGCCACGACCTGGGGCCCTCTTCGAAACGTACATTAGGTATATATATTTAAGGATAGGGAGCGTCTCTATTCGCTAAATAACAGTACAGTGCCTGGGCGATCGAGCTTTCGGGTGAAAATAGCTACAACCGAGTTTTCTCAGATCATCATCATCATCATTTCAGCTGAAAGACGTCCACTGTTGGACATAGGCCTCCCCCAAGGCTCGCCACTCAGACCGGTCCTGTGCTACTTGCTTCCACCGGTTTCCCGCGACCTTCACGAGGTCGTCTCAGTTATAAAGATATAATATATTGTATTACAGATTATAGCTCTCTAACGATTTTGATGAAATTTGTTATGTAGGGGTTTTGGGGGTGACAAATCAATCAAGGGCCTACCTTGATCACCACCTTGATCAGATCTGAGAAAATTCATATTTTGGTAGTTATTTTCACTCGAGCAAAGCTAGGTACTAAGTACCTAATATACCATCTCGTTAAATATCGGGATAGTGTAACATTGATAGGATTACAATAATAATACTATCTAGCTAGATATACAGGGTGCTCGTGAGCATTGCGAGAGATATTAACTACTAATTCCTGAGGCTATAAGAAGTAATAAATGTTATATGAACTTAGGTCGAAACACGTTTTTTTATTATTATTATTTTCATACATAATATTAGGTCCTTACATATGAAATTGGCGTTTCATATGGCAGAAATGAAAACGATTTTTTTTTATGAAACTATTTTTTTATTTAGTCAAAGTATGTACCATGGCTATCTATGCACTTTTGCCATCTCGAAGGTAGTTCATTGATTCCTTTACTAAAAAAAGTGTGTGAGCGAGAATCAATAAAATCTTTGAAGGCCGTTTGGACAGCCTCGTGAGAATTGAATTTTTTTCCTTGCATGAAGTTGTCCAAATTCCGAAAAAAATGGTAATCAGTTGGAGCAAGGTCCGGGGAGTATGGTGGGTGTCGAAGACATTCCAGTCGCAGCTCCCGTAGTTTTGCGGCCGTCAAACGTGCCGTATGTGGTCGAGCGTTGTCCTGAAGCAGCAGTGGGCTAGATCGATTGACCAGTCTGGGTTGTTTAATGGCTAGCTTTTCCATCATCGTTTGCAATTGTTGACAATACACATCAGCCGTGATTGTTTGCCCAGATCTTAAGAAACTGTAATGGATGACACCGGCACTAGTCCACCAGACACTTACCAGTACCTTTTTCTGAGTCAACTTTCGTTTCGGGCAGAATTTGGCTGGTTCACCTGGGTTCAACCATTGTGAAGAACGTTTCCGGTTGTCGTACAAGATCCATTTTTCATCACAAGTAACGATACGATTCAAAATGCCTTCATTATTGTGCCGGTTGAGAAGTGAAACGCAACACTCGACGCGTGTTTCTTTGTTTGCGTCGCTCAATTCATGCGGTACCCATTTTTCAAGTTTTTTCACTTTTCCAATTTGTTTCAAGTGAATCAAAATGGTTTTATCACTCACACCGAAGCCTGCCGCTAACTCTGACGTGGTTTGCGATGGATCTGCTTCCACAATTGCTTTTAATTCTTCGTTATCAACTTGTGTCTCCGGCCGTCCACGAGGCTTGTTCTGTAGGTCAAAATTTCCAGAACGGAAACGTTGGAACCAATAACGTACCGTATTTTCTTTTGCAGTAGCTTCCCCATACGCATTGTTAATCCTACGAGCCGTTTCTGCAGCACTAGTGCCGAGGTGAAACTCATATTCGTAAATATAGCGATATTTTAAGTTCTCCATATTGTGAACAGAACGATGTGAAAGAAAAACAAATGACGCGATAACAAATAAATTTCGTAATTCGAACACAGAAATACATGGTCTTAAATTTGAAATAAATTTGAATTTGGAATTCCTAGCCGAACGCCACATATTTTGAATCAAAGTTGCCAGTTCGCCAAACGCCAATTTCATATGTAAGGACCTAATAGTTGCTAACGTAGTATAAACGTGCCTTTAGGACGAGCTGGCAACGTCTGATATTGCAAAAAAATAAATTATACTACTATAATTATAGGAAGCCGTGGTGGCCTAGTGGTTCGACCTACCGGCTCTCATGCAGAGGGTCGGGGGTTCGATTCCGGCTCGCACCTCTAAGTTTACTTAATGTGCGAAATTCAATTTGAATTTACCACAGAGCTTTTCGGTGAAGGAAAACATCGTGAGGAAACCTGCACGCATCTGCGAAGTAATTCAAAGATGTGTGTGAAGTTCCCAATCCGCACTGGGCCCGCGTGGGGACTATAGCCCAAACCCTCTCGTGATGAGAGGAGGCCTGTGCCCAGCAGTGGGACGCAAATAGGCTGCAGTAGTAGTAGTAGTAGGTATACGTATAAGCACATAGCGGACACGGTCAATAAAAGCGTGATTTCAAACACAATTCGAATGAAGTGTCAGTGTTTGCGTGCGGACGTCTGTGTGCGTATGAAGACGTCGGTACACTTGTAAATGTGTGTAAACTTGTAAACGCGGGCCAATGATTCACTCACCATCTCCGGATGAAACAAATGACGAGTTGCGCGCGGGCTAGGTTCAGGCGGGTGACTCCGTGGCCATTCTGTACGTAGTACTATTAAATATTCTGTAGTATAAGTTAGAATATTGCATCGGAATTTTCAATTTATATGAAGATCTTTCCTGAAACTACTTTGAGGCCAGAAGCCATTTGGGTAGCTCAGGTGTAAGATAAACACGCCCATAAAGCGGTATCACTCGTCTATAAATACGAAATACCGGACGGCGACCGGACGCGGGCGGCGCTCTCAGTTTATGTCGGACGCGCTCCGGCAGTTAGCCGTGCCACGCCCCGTCCGGTCATTTCCATACGGTTACCTCTTTTATTTGGTTTAGCGTGTGAAGTGAGCGGACTTTATATTTTTAATGTTACATTTGAGGGCAAATCTGTTATTTGTTTAGATATAATGCAAGAATTAGTAAGACTCCTTGAACTCTCAAGTCCGAAAGTCTATACTTTTGTTGATTTTGATTACCTTTCCTTGGATAAGTAGTTTTTGAAAAAAAATTACATCATAAATTTTTACTAATTTGCCTCAACTAAACAACGAAAACTTAATAATGATAAGAGAATTACTAAGACTAGGTACTAAAACAGCTCTGTGCTACTTTATTCATTACATTATAAGAATAACTCTTTGAATAGATTTTATAAAATACAACTTAATAAAATCTCATTACCCTAAGCTCATTACACGACAAGTTATTGTACATAACCAGCCAACTTGTCCAGTCTAAATATACCTCTAATGTGTATGGTCTACCTTCCAAATCAGATTTGCAGTTATTCTGGTCTCGGTCCGTAATGTACAGCGGAATGCACTTTCGCCTTCATTACCCTCCTGGGTACTTCACAGTACACATACTATGACATACATACATACATACATACTTCACAGTACACATACTAGGAGCATCGCCATATTAATATTGTAAACAATAATTTGTTATGCTTAAGTACTTCATCATCATCATCATCATTTCAGAAGAAAGACGTCCACTGCTGGACATAGGCCTCCCCCAAGGCTCGCCACTCAGACCGGTGCTGTGCTAATTGCTACCACCGGTTTCCGGCGAATTTCACGAGGTCATCGCTCCATCTTGTTGGAGGCCTACCGACAGCTCGTCTCCCGGTTCGCGGGCGCCACTCGAGAACTTTTCGACTCCATCGGCCATCAGTCATGCGAGCAATGTGCCCCGCCCACTGCCACTTAAGGTTCGCAATTCTTCTTAAGTACTTGCTTTGGCTATTTTAAAATCCTTAACACAGGAATCAAGTCCACAGAACGTATAAGCATCCATAAATATACCTAGTGATTTGCATGCTGCCTTTTATTTAGCTTTTTTTTTCGTTTGTTTTCAATGTTTCAATTGTCAAGATTATTTATCGGAGCTACACGTTCCTCAGCTATCAGCTTAGTGACGCCACTGTATCGTCACATCCTCTGCCCATTTAACTTTTCGGGAACGGAAACTGGCTGAGCTTTGGTGAAGGTTACAAATGTACCCATAGAGGTGGCAATTACTAGTTTCCATAGTTTCCGACAAGTGGGCAGTCTGCCTCCTGTACGTCTTTAGCAAATCTATACACTAATAATAAGTATGTAGAAGAATTAACGGCTGTAACTTGAAAATTAAAAGAATGTATCAATTCGAGGGACCTATAATAAACGATACTGAACACAAAACAACGATTTTTAGAAAAAAATGTCTGTATGTATGTATGTCCGGATTTAACTCGAAAACTACTGGACGGATTGCAACAGAATATGGTCTGGTCAATATATATGCTACTTTTTATCCCGAAAAACGCATAGTTCCTGCAGGAAGACTATTACCGAATTTCACGTGAACGAAGTTGCGGGCAGAAGCTAGTATAAAATAAAAACAATGACAAGGCACACTTTATTTGGTGCTGCCCTTACCCTGTGCTCTAGCACACGGCGGACATGGCCTATAAAAGCACGATTTCAAACACAATTCCAATGAAGTGTCAATGTTTGCGTGCGAGGACGTCTGTACACTTGTAAATGTGTGTGTACCACTACGCGGGCCAATGATTCACTCTCCATCTCCGGATGAAACAAATGACGGTAAGGACGAGTTGGGCGCGAGTTGCGCGCCGGCTAGAATCAGGCGGGTGACTCCGTGGCCATTCTGTATGTAGTACTATTAAATATTCTGTGGCTCCTAGCGTCGGTGTTGGTAATTAACATGGCAACTTTTCCGGTCGCAGATGAGGCCATTGTCGCGGTTACTTGACTTTCTTTTAGAGCTTTTGACGGTCTCATTATGCTCTTGTTTATCTTGTATTGCGAGAGCTCAACTTGATAATTTTTCGTTTTATTATCAGAATATTAGTGGGTTAAATTCCTGTTACATAGCGTTGGAAACTTACCCAGTGTTTTTTTTTTATATTCGTTGGCTTTTTGTATCTACCTAATTGAAAATAAATTTTTAGCCTATTTTATTCGTCATCCCAATATTAGTCGAAAGACGCGGCGTCCTCTGAAAGACGTAAGCCTCTCTTTAACGAGCTAAAAGTCTATATTTATTTACACAGAAATATCTCAGAAATGGATCTGGATTCGAACGAAATTAGAAATTGCGTATTCACGATACACAATAAGGAGATACTTACCTACTTATACAGAATATTTAATATTCTGTGACAGCACTAGTTGTGAATAGGTAATAGAAAATTTCGCTGAATCTAGATCACTTATGAAGGTCATCTTTTGAGATAAATAATAATTCATACTTACAATTAATTTGTGTATAGACTTGATAATTATACTATGATATGTTATTTATAAGAAGAAGTTAATTAATCTTTGAAGCCGTGGTGGCCTAGTGGTTCGACCTACCGCCTCTCATGAAGAGGGTCGGGGGTTCGATTCCGGCTCGCACCTCTAAGTTTACTTATGTGCGAAATTCAATTTGAATTTACCACTGAGCTTTTCGGTGAAGGAAAACATCGTGAGGAAACCTGCACGCATCTGCGAAGTAATTCAAAGATGTGTGTGAAGTCCCCAATCCGCACTGGGCCCGCGTGGGGACTATAGCCCAAACCCTCTCGTGATGAGAGGAGGCCTGTGCCCAGCAGTGGGTCGTAAATAGGCTGTTGTAGTAGTAGTAGTAGTAGTTATTTATCAGAGTCTTGTCAAATCCCTTACGCCTTACGGTAATCACGTATAGAGTACAAATGCATTTTAAGAATAAATTCCAAGCAAAGAGATGTCTCGGCGATCAAACCACATTAGCTGGAAGACGTGAAGCGACGGTTTTGTCCAAACAAGTTTACGTGAAATACAGCTCTTGGGGAAAGGTATTATTCAACAGGACTCGTTACTTGAGCCTTTTGTTTGAGATTGTGACTAAACTTACAACTGGAAAAATACTTCATACAAATTTTGGAAGTAGATTTTACAACTAAATGAACCTAATTAATGGTAATGATCCTATTTATTCATTTAAATGATGATACAGTAGGTTAAGTCAAAAATGTCTCGTTATAGGCAGGCTATACTACTACTACTACTACTTCAGCCTATTTGTGTCCCACTGCTGGGCACAGGCCTTCTCTCATCACGAGGGGGTTGGGTTATAGGCAGCCTATAATTTACAGCTAAGTATGTTAACATAGTCCGAAAAATTGCGAACCTTAAGTGGAAGTGGGCGGGGCACATTGCTCGCAGGACTGATAGCCGATGGGGCCAGAAAGTCCTGGAGTGGCGTCCGCGAACCGATAGACGAGCTGTCGGTTGGCGGCCAACAAGATGGATTGACGACCTTGTAAAGGTCGCGGGAACGCGGTGGATGCGAGTGGCATAGTACCGGTCTGAGCGGCGCGCCTTGGGGGAGGCCTATGTCCAGCAGTGGACGTCTATCGACTGAAATGATGATGATGATAATAATGATGTTAATTTAGAATTTTGGTTGCATCGTTATCGTTACTAAAATCTTAATAACTTATATGAAATTATTATAAATAATGCACTTTTCATTCACATAATAAAAAAAATAGTGAGGTCGTTTCATAATTTTCAACATGAAATTTCTTAATCTTGAACGCGTGATTATAAAAACCAGAGACGTGTTTAACGCATTCACTGCCACCGACGCATATGTGCGTTTTGCTGACTTTCCCGCAGTGCCTTGAACGCACATGTGCGTTGCAATGTTCCCTTCATGACAGATGTGGCACCTGGCGAAAGTTCGTAAAACAGAAGTGGCAGTGAATGCCTTAAAGAAGCTGCTCTGAATCAGACTGTAAGTACAACAGTGCTCGGTAGGAATCTTATTCAATTTGTCTGAAGAGACAAACTGTTCGGTTTGAAAGGCATTGTATACCACCTTCACCTCGCCACTTTCAGAGTTCCTCAGGCAAAATCGAACTGGCATCACAGCTGGCGTTTAGATTGTATATTGTTCAATGATTTTAATGTTTTTTTTTAATTGAAACTTTCACTAATATTAAATGGAAACAGCATCAATTAATGCTATAAGAATGAGAGTGGAATATTTAATGCTATACTCGTAAGAATTATGAGAGTGGAACATTTAATGCTATAAGAATGAGAGTAAAATTCTAGCACTACTACAGCCTATTTTCTTCAAACTGCACTGCTGGGCACAGGCCTCCTCTCATCACGAGAGGGGTTGGACTATAGTTCCCACGCGGGCCCACTGCGGATTGGGGACTTCACACATATCTTTGAATTACTTCGCAGATTCGTGTTTTCCTCACGATGTCTTCTTTCGCCCAAAAGCGCAGTGGTAAATTCAAATTGAATTTTGCACATTAGTTAACTTAGAGGTGCGAGCCGGAATCAAACCCCCGATCCTCTGCATGAAGGGCGGTAGTTTGAACCACTAGCACAGAATATTTAATAGTACTATATACAGAATGGCTACGGAATCGCCCGTATGAATCTAGCCGGCACGCAACTCGCGCCCAACTCGCCCTTACCGTCATTTGTTTCATCTGGATATGGAGAGTGAATCATTGGCCCGCGTACTGGTACACACCCATTAACAAGTGTACAGACATACCCTCGCACGCACACAGACGTCCTCGCACGCAAACATTGACACTTCATTCGAATTGTGTTCGAAATCGTGCTTTTATAGGCCGTGTCCGCCCTGTGCCACTAGGCCACCATGGCTTCCTCCACTAGGCCGTCACGGCCTCCTGAATAATACTCACCATGATAATTTCAACCGAAAGATGTACTTTGATGGACATAGGTATCCCCCAATGTACGCCGAAATTACTCTCACAACATTTATTCGAAAGTTTGATACTTATGATGGTTACGACGGGGCAGTTAGGAATTATTAATTTCAAAATAGTTAAAAAATATTACACAAAAAATTGTAGGGATGCGGGAAAAAATGTAGTTATCAGTGATCCGCCTTGCCAGTTAAACACGCTGTCAGCTGTTGTTTGATTTGCATGTTTCACTACTTTTATTTACTTGATAAATGCTCAAATATTTACTCTTAACATATCGCTTTTACATTCAAAACTGCTAAATAAATGATTTTTCACCTCACTGGCTCGAAAGTGGTCGTTTTGCAGCTTGATATCCGAGCGCAAAAGTTGTTTTTATCCGCTAGCGTGGAAAGTGTTTTTGAAATTCGAACGACGCATGACGCCACTGTCACAATAAAAAAACAACGATACGTTCTGAAACGCAATTCGTCGTGAGAGTTTTATTAAAATAAAGATTCAATTTACTTAATATCATCATTAATAAAATTATATTAATAATACACCGTTTCAGATGTATTTCATTATTTCACTATGTTTTATCACAAAAATACTTAAATGTGTGTATATTTTAACTGTATTCAATGAATAATTGAATCTTGAAGTACGAGGAGGAGTGAAAAAAAACATTAGAAAAAGTTTTAGATTGCTGGTTTTGTAATTTAGAATACCTATTCGAAGTAATAAAGAAAATATGAGCGATTCTAGCGATGAAGATACGAATTTAACTCCTCCAGAGTTAGCACAAACTGTACGTGACGCCGAACTAAGTCTTCTTCCCGAAAAATCGCGCGTGAGGTGAAAAATTTTGTGTTGCGCTCAGCAGCAAAGTCGTTTGCTTTCTCGTGCCTTGAAACCCTCGTTACACTCAGGATTCTATATTTGAACCACTCGCTTCGCTCGTGGTTCAACCCTAGAATCCTTCGTTCACTCGGGTCTCAATCACGCACTCACAGCAAACAACAACTTTGCAGCCTTGCATAACAAATAACTATTATGTCGATATACAGTTCAAGTGACTACGTTTATGTACTTAATAATCTACCTACTAGGTAGATATTTGGTATCGTTGTATCCTTTTTCTCATATCTCCTTCCTTTAATATCAATTTAAAGTTCACAGTTAGTTACACTGTAAGTGCCAAAACTGTTAAATTGTAACAGTTTGGGCAGTTGTGTGAATAGCTAACCCTTTCACATAACTGAGCGTCGTTTAAACATCTCATAACCAAACGGAACCCCTAACACAAACACTGTGGCTCCAACTTTTTATTCAACTCCTGAACAATAGTTTCATTCAATCCGCTTTTCGACATTAAACATGCAAGGCACGTCCTGCGCCGGAGTCTGCTGCAAGGACGGGCGGCAGCGGTTTGAGAAATTCACACGTCGCTCCACCAATTTGTTTTGTGAAAAGTTTCTGAGCATGGAATTACTATTGCGATGCATTGTTTCGTAATTATATTTCTAGTTAAATTCTGTTAATAGCCTATACTATCTAATGATTTCATCCATTATATTGCAAGTTATGTTAGTATGCAATTCACGTCGATTTACAATAAACAATCTAGATTTACTATTTTATTTGTGTTTCAGCAGTTGTATTGACGGCGTGTTGTTATCTCAAGTTTATGATAACAGTAATGAAAAAAAAACCTTCATGAATGCCAATGCATTTTCATTCCTAAATTTGAGAACTTCCTAAGAAGTTAAAGCTTTGTTAATAATGCAATTTTGTTATGATTTAATTATTTTACCCCGAGCAGCGTATCCTCTATGTAAGGAGCGGGGACGGGGCAGGCAATCCAGTTTGTACGTGCAAATGAGTCCGTGGATTCGGTGTTTGTCTTCATACTTTGTCGCTTGCCTCATACATTATTGAATGCCCATGGCCGATCCTCAACACGTATTTGATTCCATTAAGTTTGAGTTGTTTCAACTATGTCTAAAAGACTGGTTCAAGTTCATTTAAATCTAAATTCATACATATTATGTATGATGAGTTAAAGGTGCCGTGGTGGCCTAGAGGTTCGACCTACCACCTCACATGCAGAGGGTCGGGGGTTCGATCCCGGCTCGCACCTCTCAGTTTACTTATGTGCGAAATTGAATTAACCACTGTGATTTTCGGTGAAGGAAAACATGGTGAGGAAACCTGCACGCATCTGCGAAGTAACTCAAAGATGTGTGTGAAGTCCCCAATCCGCACTGGGCCCGCGTGGGGACTATAGCCCAAAACCCTTTCGTGATCAGCGGAGGCCTGTGCCCAGCAGTGGGAAACAAATAGGCTGTAGTAGAGTCAAAGGAGCGAGCCAACATTTGGAGCTCCGATCATCACAGCATGAGACGCCACTAGGCTACGACGACTTTTTATTTAACACCATTTAATAAAAACAATCTGCTTCTTACTTCTATCCACACTAACACAATAAATGCGAAAGTAACTCTATCTGTATGGTACCTCTTCACGCTTTAAACCTCTACCGATTTAGTTGAACGATATGGAGATAGTTTTAGTCCCGGGGAAGGACATAGGCTATACTTTTTATCCCCAAAAATTGTTGACAGCGTCACCGGCTGAATCTTATGCAATATGTTTTACGCATTATCAAGGGTGATGCGTCCGCATTCACTAAAAAAATCGCCCAAGAAGCGAGTTCAACTCGCGTGGAGAGGGTTCCGACCCTTAATTATTTTCAATGACGTCATTTTCAAACCATTTCACATGATAAGCTGTTTTATATGATAGATTTCAAATACCATGAACTTCTTAATAATCTTCCTGTAATCTATAGGTCAATAACTATCCTCCGTATCTTTTCCAAAATTTTAGGTATAGTAGTTTTGGAGATAGGGGGGGGGAGGGGGGGGTCATTTTTGGCCTATTTTCTTAAATAACTCAAAAAGTATTGAACAAAAAAGAAATTACAAATATGTAACTTCTACCTATAGTGTAAGTGTTAGTACGTTACGTACTTATAAGTACACGCAGGCTGATTTTCCGCAACTCGACGTCTTATATTGCGTGGTGTGGGCTTGCGGCGTTACTCCTGGCAACCCAGCTCCTGAAGGAAGCCCAAACCTTTGATGCTTTGACTTCCTGCCAACTTGGTTACCAAGGTATGAAACCCGGTTGTTGAGTGCCTAATACATTCCAAATACTCTAATGTAATAGAGAAGTACAGTCAGCAGCAGAAGTAGTTAAGCTGTCCAGGTGTTCAAAATGACCTACACACGACCTTATTCTTAAGACGTTAAGGGCGTGTGTAGGTCATTTTGAACACCTGGACAGCTTATCTACTTCTGCTGCTGACTGTACGTACAGTAATAGAGAATACTGTATTACTTTTTAATACTCTTATCGTTAAACGCCCCCATCACGTCACAGTTATCAATTAATCACCGAAGTTAATTCTATTAAGGACCGAAATGTGATTGTTTATCAGCCATGGCCATTTGTCAAGCACCCCACGCCGAACACAGCAAGGATAAAAGATTAGTGTAATTATGAACCACATTCCACATGTCGGCTGGCTTACGTTTTCATGAATTCTACTACAACTACTACTACTACAACAGCCTATTTACGGCCCACTGCTGGGCACAGGCCTCCTCTCATCACGAGAGGTTTTGGGCTATAGTCCCCACGCGGGCCCAGTGCGGATTGGGGACTTCACACACATCTTTGAATTACTTCGCAGATGCGTGCAGGTTTCCTCACGATGTTTTCCTTCACCGAAAAGCTCAGTGGTAAATTCAAATTGAATTTCGCACATAAGTAAACTCAGAGGTGCGAGCCGGAATCGAACCCCCGACCCTCTGCATGAGAGGCGGTAGGTCGAACCACTAGGCCACCACGGCTTCATGAATTCGTAGTTATCTAATAGTAGCTTATTCTGCCGTACAAGCTGTGGTGGCCTAGTGGTTCGACCTACCGCCTCTCATGCAGAGGGTCGGGGGTTCGATTCCGGCTCGCACCTCTAAGTTTACTTACGTGCAAAATTCAATTTGAATTTACCACTGAGCTTTTCGGTGAAGGAAAACATCGTGAGGAAACCTGCACGCATCTGCGAAGTAATTCAAAGATGTGTGTGAAGTCCCCAATTCGCAGTGGGCCCGCGTGGAGACTATGTACCAAACCCACTCGTGATGAGAGGAGGCCTGTGCTCAGCAGTGGGACGCAAATAGGCTGTTGTAGTAGTAGTAGTAGCTTATTCTGAAGCATTTTTCGATACAACCTTTCATCGTGGGTAAAGCAGGATTCATTCACATTCTTTAAAATGTCAAAATACATACGAATTGCTATTTAGGGACGATTCTGTAGCTTGAACTTGAATGCATGGATTGTTAGCAATATAAGTACTTACATGCATGCATTCAAACTTCCACGTTTATTAATTTACTCGCCAGTACGTAGTACATATTAGGTACTAACAATTGAATATTTTATGAATTTCCATAGTTATTGTCATAAGTTTTTCGTTCAATTCCATTTTCGTTTATATCTGAAATTCAAATTTCATGCCTATCGAAATAAAACCCATTCGTGTATGATCCCAAATTCATAACGCTGAAAACATTCCTATTTAACACTTGAGTTCGCCTCTAACGCCAAATCTAACAAAACAGTTGATTGTTTTAAATGAAACGTTGTCTCGTTGGAATAAGACTTTAAGTTGTTTACCACCACTGCGCCGGTGGTCAGTACATATTTGATGAATACGTGACTCGTTGGAAAGGCAGGAATTCAAAAGTTGTAATCTATTTTTTGTTTAAACTATGGCATGCGATATGAAAGCCTTTACTGAAAATGTTTTTTTTAATCGTTTTGCATATAAAACAGCTTTCAGCGCCAAAACACAATCACACGCTACGACGTCACGTCGTGACGCAGTGCGTAGCTACGCTACGAAGACGTTGCTACGTCTTGTCGTAGAAATCTACGACGTAACCCGTAACTATTTACGACAACTCTCTCGCTACTTCAACTTTCGTATTGACGAGTTGTTTTATACTTACATGGACAAGAATTGTGTAACTAAAGTGACAATGAGTCGGGCACATTGCTCGTAGGACAGGCCAGAAAGTTCTCGAATGGCGTCCACGCTCCGGGACACGAGCTGAGAGGTCAGCGGTCTAACAAGTTGAAGCGAAGACCTAGTGAACATCGCAGGAATGAGGCGATGCGATTGGCGCAAGAGCCACAGGCTCACTAGTAGACGTCTTTCGGCTGACACGATGTTTTTTTTATCATTGGTCAGCCCACCTGATGGTAAGTGGTCACTGCGGCCCATGGACACCGAAATCCTATGATCCCCCATTAGATAACCATAGGATCTCGAATGTGTTGCCTACCCTGAGGCCCAAGATGGAATGCCTCTGTGCCAGAAATTTCACCGGCTGCCTTAACCCCCTACCGGAACACAACAGTGCAAGCACTGCTATTTGGCGGCAGGTTAGCGGGGAAAGACGGTGGTACCACCAGGCCCTAACACTAGCAAATATATTGATATTGTATGTGACGGTGTATGCTTCTGATCGCATGCTTACCGGCCATTTGTAATGTTTAGCCCATAGCCCAATATACGTCCGGACTAGCCCGTTGGATCAATTACCTTTTGGTCACGCATAAACAATGTTTTAAATAGCATGTAATATGGGCACCTTACGGTAACCCTGTTACATGCAAAAAATTACTGTAAATATGGATTTCTTCTTTTCAAGTTGGACTTATAATATTTAAGAATAAGAATTATAAAACTTACCTAATCAGAAAGTGATAGAAGATTTACTACGATTCACGAAAAGCGTGTACCACCACAAACCGTCAAATTGCAAATAATTATTGCATACTCGTAAATGTGAGTGTAGCAGTCTGCAATGAGTCTGGATTTGCTATTCTGTTTATATCAATGGGTCTAGGAAGCGCTGGTAAATTCTTTTTCTGACGTGTAAAAGTGCCCCTATGGGGCCAATTTCATGAATAAAAGATTGAATTTTGAATTTTATCTCCTGCTCTGGTTTCGAGCATGTCGCGTTTATTCTTAATAATAATTATTTGTTTTGCGTAGGAAAATATAAAGCAGAACTAGTAGTAGGTATTCGCCGATTCTGGAACACGGGGTGGGCGGGTCCGTGGGGTGAAATTGGGCGGTAGGCGGACCACCATCCCCTAAAAAAAAAAAAAAAAAAAAAAAAAAAACAGGCCCCCACTTGGAACGTTTGGGATAGGTCTCAGGACTCTCAGATAGCTCGGTTACGACTTACACGATGTGCTATATCTTCACTAAAAAATCCAAACCCCTTATCTAGACCACCGACCCTTTTCTATTGTCTATCCATGCTCGGTTGCTATTGTTTACCATTTCAATCCTTACCTGATCCGCGGACCCTTTTCTATTGTGTGTTCGTGCTCTCGGTTGCTATTGTTTGCCATTTCAAAGCGTACCTGACCCACCGATCCTTTTCTATTGTCTACTCGAGCTCACTTTTAATTGTCCTCTCAACAATTTGATGAATACCTAAACTATTTCTATACTACTGCCACTTTGGTTTTAATTGATCATAGTTCTAACCTAACCTAACCTATGCTACAGAAGTCTCTACAAATCGGAGGAGATTCCGTGTTTGGAACGTTGTCCTAATATCATGTAATTTAATAAATGCGCCAGTTTGGTTTTAATTGATCATAGTTCTAACCTAACCTAACCTATGCTACAGAAGTCTCTACAAATCGGAGGAGATTCCGTGTTTGGAACGTTGTCCTAATATCATGTAATTTAATAAATGCGCCAGTTTGGTTTTAATTGATCACAGTTCTAACCTAACCTAACCTATGCTACAGAACTCACTACAAATCTGAGGAGATTCCGTGTTTGGAACGTTGTTCTAATTATCGTGTAATTTAATAAATATCCAAGTAGTTATTGCCCAAATATATTTTATAACTTGTGTTAGCGTATGTGTTTATAGAACTATTCAGTTCTTTGTATAATTGGGTGGTCGTTTAACTTGTAACAACACGATGGTCGTTTAACTTGTAACAACACGAATAACACGATCCATTGGACTCTATCTATTGTTAAATAATAAAAAGGTTTAATGTTTTTATGATGGGCGTCTATTAACAAAGGGCCGAATGACTATTGTAATTTTATTATTTCGGTGTCGGTGAATGCAGCAAACGCGTTCCAACTAGTTAAGACGAGATTTTAACGGTAAACTATTGTTGCATCCTTATAAAAACCGAAGGATGGAAACGTTTTATATGTATTTCGACTCCAGTTGTGCTTGCTATCAGAGCTCTGTTAGTATACAGTAGTACAGTGTTGAATCGTGCTAAAGTGTTTTTGGTGTAGTGTTTATCGACTCCACATTATGGATGTAAGTATTTAAATTAACTGCTTTTTAATTTATGTGACCTAACCCAGCCTAACCCATGCTACATGACTCTTTTGATGATAGAACTCACTACAAATCTGAGGAGATTCCGTGTTTGGAACGTTGTCCTAATATCATGTAATTTAATAAATGTCCAAGTTTAACTTGTAACAACACGATCCATTGGACTCTATCTATTTTTCACTCGTGTTCATAGTTTTTGATAGTGCTTTAAATAGTTGTGTAATTGGTTTCAGTTTACCGACAATACTTTCAAGAATTATTACTACCTTGAGACTAATGGCGAAGCTAGCGATGAAGAAGGAACGGTTGGACACCAAGTAAAACAAGCTATCGCGAGAAAGCGTGCTGGAAACAGCATAGATGGATTTTTTGAAAGACCAAAAAAGAAACCTAAATCGGCGAAAAAGTCTTCAAGTGTTTCACAAAGCACTAATGACGGTGTGGCATACATATCATCGGGACAAGATGACGGCGTTTACTCATCCCATTTGATAAAAATAGAAATTTTTGATATTCAAAAAATCAAGAACATTGCACCAGGGGAGCAGTGGAAACACGCTGACGTCAGGTTGAAGTTTTATACGTCTTCAGAGGAAGACAAACAACTTGAAAGCACTCGTGATGTTATTTTTAACATCACAAAACAATTGGTGGAAAAGGACACCTGTGTTAAATATTTTATAGACAATAAGAAATTGTGAATTGTGCTTGTGTTATCTTAAGACTAGGTTAAATTTTTATTACATAAAAAACCCATAAACTTAAAAACAACCTTCATTTGTATAACAAAAATATTTTAGTATCGTATTGCTTTTTCTTAAAACTCATAAACTTTAGTGTAATGTTTTATTGCACACCTAAGTTCTAGTGAAGGGTCGGTACCTCTTAATGTACCTCATTGTTCTTATCTAAGTTTTAACTCTAAATGTTTATGATCGTTGTAAACAATGTTCTTTTTTCCTTTTAAACCGAAATCTATTGTTAAGTGCGGCATTTTTGTACCTTATCTAAAAGCGGTAATAGGAAATGTGTTACATATTTATTTTCGTTAGGTTAGATCCCCACTATAGTTTAAAGATTCCATACCTGATGTACACTATTTAAGGACCGAAGAGTACAATATAATACTTTATTTCTTGTTTTCTTCTCACCATGGACAGTTTGAATTGTGATATCTACGATGTACAACTTATCCGCCTTTGTGAAGAACTGGAAGAAGATCAGAAATTATTTGAGATTGGTGAACTAATGAGTCAGCTACATCGTAACGCGTAAGTAATGCTTTTTTTTATATTGAATATTCCTCTTCCAACACGTTTATAACACCTATATTTTAACTTGATATTGTATTCTTGTTTCGATGTGTTCAAATACTGCTGTTAACTTGTTATGACAGGTTTTCATTGTTTGTTTATTGTTAGGTGGGGAACCTCTATAAAAGAGAGAACCTTCGAGTTGATCTCATTCATTCATTCTTTTACCGTGGTCAAGTTACTGAGTGTATTGTGTGTGTGTGTGCGTATATACTAATTCCAACATGGTGCTCGGATATTTTCATACGGGGCCCAGTTTAACTTATGATACAATAGCAGTTTTAAGCAAAGAATTCGTTTTACAGTGTTTTCATAGAAATATAAGATTGTGGTTTATAGACAATCGATTGCCCCAAAAGTTTCTTGAAGATCCGGATATCATACCTTACTATACACCATGTCACGGTCATATCGATGAATCGAAACGAAATACTATTACATTGTCATCAGATGCAATTGATGGGGTCTTAAAAATGCAAGCATACTGTCAACAATGTAGAGAAGATTTAAGTTAGTATAATTAACATGATAACCATGTTGAATGTGTTATTAAGTTTTTGAATCGCAACTTTAATTATTTTTTTATATTTTACAGATCTATGCAAATAGGAAGAGGAGCTAAGAGATCAGCTACAGATTTCGAAACAGAAGTCCCTGTGAAGAGAAACCGTCCGTCAACCAGTCGGGATCATGTCTCAACCAGTCGTGATGTAGCTGCAGCTGCATCATCAACAGAACCATCCAGGAGAGGATCTAACAATGTAAGCGCAAAAAATAATAATGAAATTGAATGTTCTGTATGTAATATAACCATATCAAAAAGATTTCTTGCTAGTCACCTGAATAGTAACATACATAAGGGTAATGTTACTAAATCTGATAGCGAATTCGTTAATGTGCAACTAATTGAAAATGCATTTAGGAATAGGGTTGCAACCTATAGAATACTTTTTAATGAAAAAGAAAACCAATCACTTGTTCCCGAAATAATATTGCAAAATAATAAAGATAAAATTTTTACATTGCTAGATCGTTCACTATCTATTCATTGTGCTTTAAAAGTAAATTTTATTTTGAATGCTGATTTTACTCAGGAAACTAAACAACTAAATAATACATTTGATTTTCAACTTAGTAATAATATTATAGATGTCAGTAGCGATAAAAATGACTTATTCACATCTTTAATTAATGAAGTGACAACTAGATTATCGAACTTCGAGAGAAAAGACAGTGGGTGGAGCGTTACCAAGTTCAATCATCTAGATGTTAACATAAACAAGTATAACCCGCTTCGTGGATCTTCTTATGTTGATCTACCATCTGACATAAAAAACAAAAAAGCTATAATAAATGTCAAAAATAATGATCATGAATGTTTCCGGTGGGCTATCTTATCAGGACTTTATCCTGTTACAAAGCATTCTAACCTTGTTAGTTCGTATGTGCAACACAGAGAGGCGTTACATTTCGGAAACTTAGCTTTCCCATTTAAATTGAGTGATGCACAAAAATTTGAAAATATGAATAATATGAGTATAAACGTTTTTGGTCTGGAGTATGATTCTAAAAACAAAAAACATGATGTTGTAGGTCCATTACACCTAACAAAAAACAGAAAACCAACCCATTTTAATTTGTTATATTTGACAAATGGTAGTCAAGGACATTATTGTTTAATCAATAATTTATCTCGATTAGTATCAAAACAATTTTCAAACACACAGCACGCCATTTACATTTGTGATGGTTGTCTAACCCACTTTACATCACAAGACAACTTAAACAATCACCAACAAAATGATTGTTTTCACGTTTGCACAAAACTACCTTCTGAACAAGATCAAAAGAAAAATTGGTTTAATGAAAACACACCTTGTAATGAAGTTACTTTCGATAATTATGATCGAAAATTACGCGTACCTTTTGTCATTTATGCAGATTTTGAAGCATTTTTAAATCCAATTCAGTCCTGTTCTAATAACCCAATAACATCTTCGACTACTAATGTGCAAAAACATGAAGTGTATAGTTTTGGTTATTATATCAAATGTTCGTATGATGATACACTATCCGTTTATAGAACATACAAAGGCAAAAATTGTGCAGAAACATTTATGAAATCAGTTAAAAAAGATTTAGAAGCTATTTGTAGAAGCAACACCTTTGCGAAAACTCCCCTACCACTGTCATCCAAAAATAATGCAGACATTGCACAAGCTAGTACTTGTTATATTTGTGATAAAAATTTAAACGGGGATATCAATATTTCTTATAACCACCATACTGGTGTTTATGAAGGAATTGCACATAAGTTCTGTTCCGAAAAATACAGATCTCCTAATTTTGTACCAGTATTTTTCCATAATTTAAGCAACTATGATAGTCATTTCATAGTGCATGGTCTTGGACTTGAAGATGGTGACATAGAATTGATCCCAGAGAATAAAGAAAAGTACATTTCGTTTTCTAAATGTTTAGAAGTAAATAACCGTGTTGTAAAACTGAGATTCGTTGATTCTCTAAAATTTATGTCGAGTAGCTTAGACAAATTAGCTAAAAACTTAACAAACGATCAATTTAATGAAATGAAATTGAATTTCCCGAATGAAGAAGACTTTAAACGTCTAATACGAAAAGGTGTCTATCCTTATGAATACATGAAATCATATGATTCCTTGAAATTAACTTCTCTACCTGCTCGGGATCAATTCTATAGCACTCTTACTGACAATCACATTTCAGAAAACGATTTTTTACATGCTCAAGATGTTTGGTCTCATTTTCAATGTCAAAATATGGGGGATTATTCCGATCTTTATCTAAAAACAGATGTTTTATTACTAACCGATGTATTTGAAAATTTTAGAAATGTGTGTCTTAAGACATATGGTTTAGATCCTGCCCATTATTACACGGCCCCAGGACTTTCGTGGGACGCCATGTTAAGGACTACCAGAATTAATTTAGAACTTTTGACGGATATCAATAAAATAGCTTTTATAGCAAATAATGTTCGAGGAGGTATTTCCCAATGTAGCAACAGACACGCAAAAGCAAATAATGAATTTATGGATGACTATGACCCCAATATTCCGACATCCTATCTCATGTATTTAGACGCAAATAATCTATATGGGTGGGCGATGTCTCAATGTCTTCCCACCGGTAATTTTGAATGGGTAAATAACGAAACTGATTTTCATGTTCCGGATGATGCCGAATTCGGGTTTATTTTAGAAGTCGATCTAGAGTACCCTAAGGAATTACATGATTCTCATTCAGACTTGCCGTTCTGTCCAGAAAATGTATGTTTAGGAGAAACCAAGGATAAAAAATTGATTCCCAATTTAAATAGTAAATGCAAATACGTAATACATTACAGAAATCTAAAACAATGTTTAAAAAATGGTTTGCGTTTAACAAAAGTTCATCGAATCTTAAAGTTTAAACAATCTCCTTGGTTAAAAAGTTATATAGATTTAAATACCCACATGCGTTCGCTGGCATCAACTGATTTTGAAAAAGATTTCTTCAAACTCATGAATAATTCTGTTTTTGGAAAAACCATGGAAAATGTTGCAAAACGTGTAAATGTTAAATTATTAAACCACTGGGAAAATCATGGTAAATCTCAAGGAGTTCAATCTTTAATAGCTAAACCTGAATTTCATAGTTTATCAATATTTTCTGAAAACTTAGTAGCTGTGCAACTAAAAAAAACAAAAATATATTATAATAAACCAATCTATCTTGGATTCTGCATTTTAGACCTATCGAAAACCTTAATGTATCAATTCCACTACGATTATATGAAAACCAAATATCAAGACAATCTCAAGCTTCTTTATACAGATACCGATAGTTTAATATATCAAATATTCACCTCTAACTTTTATGAGGACATGAAACCGGACCTAAATTTACATTACGACACATCGGATTACAAACCCAACAACGAATATGGGTTGCCGTTAGTAAACAAAAAAAAGCTAGGTTTTTTCAAAGATGAAAATAATGGTAAAATTCTAAAGGAATTTGTAGGTCTCAGATCAAAAATGTATGCCTTGGATATTCAGAACAATGGTGTTATATCTAAAGCTAAAGGAATTAATAAGTGCGTTACTAAAAAATTAACTCTTAGTGACTATAAGACTTGTTTGTTTGAAAAAACAATACAGTATGCTCAAATGTTGCGTTTTAAATCAATAAAACATAGTATATTTACTCAAAATATCAATAAAATATCGTTATCTTACAATGATACTAAACGATACTTATTAAAAAATTCAACAGACACACTAGCGTGGGGTCATTACAGGATACCAAATCAAACATTTTAGTTTAAACCTTATATCTGTTGTCGATGTAAATAAATACTTACGTAAGCTATAGTACATTCTTTTCTTTTTTTTTTTTCCATCATTATTTTGTACATTGTATATTTTAGAAATCAAATCTAAATTGTAGAATACTGTATTAAGAATATGTAACCTCAATTGTGAGATTGGTATCCATTGTAAATATTTTAAATTTATTTTAAGTTTTGTAAATACAAATTAGTGTACATGAAACTTTTGTATATAAGTTTATGGGTTTAAAATGATTGTCTTGAGAAGTTAATGTTTAGTAAAAGAATGTTTACTTTTATAAGTTATGTAATAAAATCTATACGTAAGAATTGTATTTTTTCTTGTTTCTTCTCAACAACCTCCTTTTTGTAGCACTAGTAGACATAATAAAAAAGCAAAAGTATTAAAAACATTTTTTTATTTATTTCCTATTCCATGTTACTATAAATGTTTGTAATTCTTTGATTCCTTTCATTTGAAGTCCATACGTTTTCATATCAACACACAGTAAGAGAATTTATAATGATACATTTTCTTCACCCTTTCACCACTATTGTGGCAGGACCTAGTGGTTGTGGTAAAACTCAGTTTGTTACAAACTTTTTGAACAATGCAAAAGAAGTATGTAATGTTGAATTTGATGAAATTATTTGGTGTTATGATGAAATGCAACCTTTATACGATCTGAAAAATGTAAATTATAACCAAGGAATACCAGATTTTTCTATATTTGATGGGAAAAGACCCAAACTTCTCATAATTGATGATTTGATGAGAGAATCAGATGGACGAATCGTTGATATTTTTACAAAAGGTAGTCATCATAGAAACCTAAGTGTTTTCTATATAACTCAAAACATATTTCATCAAGGTAGGGGACAACGTGATATTTCATTGAATACTAGCTATATTGTATATTTCAAGAATCCGAGGGATAAAACACAAATCCGCTACTTGTCACGACAAGTCTATCCAGAAAACCCAAAATTTGTAGATGAAGCTTACAAAGATGCCACTAAAGATGCTCATGGTTACCTTATGATTGATCTGAAACAAAATACAGATGACATATGTCGTTTTAAAACTAAAATATTTCCTTTTGATGGACATTGTACTGTATACGTTCCTAAAAAAGGGTTTAAATACGATAAGAATCAACATGTTTTAATCAGTTCCAAATAATGTCTGCAAGAGTAAACACATATAAACATTTACTTGAAGCGCTGCAGTTACTTAAACCAAAGTATCGCACGGCGTTGTTAAAATCTTGTGATGATGAAGAGATTAATATTATTTGCGAGTGTATTTACAACGTTTTAAAGGGGAAAATACCACTGGAAAAAAAAGATAAATCAAAGCTAAAAAAATATAAAGACACATTACGAAACTTAGTTTCGAAGGGGAAACATAAATTTAGAAAAACTGTTATTATTCAAAAAGGAGGTGCATTTCTACCTATAATATTAGGTGCGGTTTTAAGTGCTTTATTAAGCTCTGTAGCATAAATAAAATGGAAAACACAAAAAAAATGTTGTTAGTTGAACCAGATTTTATTGAGAGATTGAAACGAAATGATAGTGTATCCGAAAATGTATCATCTCGTCTAGATGGAGAGATGCAAAAAATACTTAAGAGTAAAATGAACGATCGTGAAAAGTGGGCATTATATTCTCAAGCACTACAACGATTTTTACACTTTATTGATTCAGATCGAAAACCATTTAAAATACCAATTATGATGGAGGGGGTTGATCAACACAACAATGAAAGTAAGGAAGTAATTAAAAATGAGGAACATGAAAATTATGAATCAGTATCAAATAAAACGTTACCAGAAGGTGATGTTTCTACAAATACTGTAACAACACCGTCTGGAACAAATCCAGAACTTGTACAATTTAGTCCATCTCGTATCATAGAAAATTTACCAAAATCATATGAGAAAAAAACTAGAATTTTATTGGAATGTATTGTTTTGAGTAACCCAAAAATTTGGTGGAAAACTAATGGAGAAGTTGTAATATACAATCGAACTATTCCAAATAGCAATATTCTAGATTTGGTAAGCGATACGGTTAGATCTCTTAAACGTCCAAAACCAACAGGATGGGAAGAGTTTGCTTCAGTATTAAGGGATATAAAAGTGCCTACGCATTGTATAGGTAATCCTACTAATCTAGAATTTATAAATAAACCTCGCACATCATCTGTTCCGTCAAGTGCGCGATCGTCATCATCTTTTAAAGCCACAAGCACCAGTACACCTCTTTCAAGTGGACTCCTCAGGGCAAAAAAGAAATTAGAGTGGGAAAAATGGAACCCTTAGTAGACATTCATGAAATTTATTATGATGTCTCCAATCCAGCTGGCTATAGTAGTTTAAATAAATTAAGTCAACAAATGAAAGGTCGAATGAACAAAGATGAAGTAAAAAAATGGTTACAATCTCAAGAGACGTACACGTTACATAAACCTATTCACAGACGATTCGCCAGAAATAGATACATTTTATCTAACTTTAATGAACTCTGGCAAGCTGATCTTAGTGATATGAGTACTTACAGTGAATATAATGATGGATACAAATATATTCTGTGTGTTATTGATGTGTTCAGTAAATATGCTTTCGCAAGAGCTATGAAGAAGAAAGATTGCACAACTGTTATTAAATGTTTTGAAAGCATATTTACCGAAGCTAATTCTACTCCTCGTCACATCCAGTCTGATAAAGGTACCGAATTTGTTTCAAAGGTAGCTAGAGATTACTTTAAGAGCAAAAACATTAATTATTATACTACTAATAATCCCGATATTAAAGCAAGTATAGTAGAAAGATTTCAAAGAACTCTTAAAATGAAAATGTGGCGGTACTTTACTCATAAAAATACTTACAATTATGTAGATATTTTGCAAGATCTCCTTTATTCTTATAACCATAGCTATCATTCTAGTATTAAAATGCGACCTATTGATGTAAATTCTGATAACATCATGACTGTTTGGTGTAATTTGTATGATAGAAAGAAGGATAGACAAATTTCATTGGAAACTACAAAACTGAATGTTGGTGATCACGTTAGAATTACAAAATATAAACATATTTTTCAAAAGGGTTATGAAACTAATTGGAGTGATGAAATATTTACAATTGAATCAATAATAAACCGATTTCCGCGAGTTGTCTATACGTTAAGGGATTTAGATGGTGAACCCATCGTTGGTACATTTTATTCTAAAGAATTACAAAAAGTAACTTACCTCCCCACCATTGAATATAAAATAGATAAAATAGTACGCTCGCGTGGTGTTGGTGCCAGAAAAGAAGTACTAGTGAAGTGGCGAGGTTATCCTAACAAATTTAATTCTTGGATACTCGCTTCAAGCTTGAAAAAAATATGATGGATAACAGTTTTTATATTACACTGTTAAGTAACAGTTCCGCAGACTACTATACGGACAATACAACTGCACACTTCTTAACCAAATTACCCAAGAGTATAAAACTGGAAGGAGAATGGGTAGTTGGATTAGTAGAATTTCAATACCCCTGTTCAATGTATAATGTTCAAGATCATGAAAATATGATTTATTTAAAAAAGAAAGTAGTGTCATCCTCTGATAAAACAACCAAAATTGTGGATATAAAAAGTCATATACCAGCGACTACATATGATAGCGTTGAACATTTTATTAATGCTTTCAATGAAAACCCACAATTAAAAAATAACATTAAATTTAGATATGATAATTTGACCAAAATGGTTGGGGTATCAACAATCAATAATGACTTAACCTCTTTTATAACAACACCAATACTAAGTCTGCAGTTAGGTTTTAAACCAAGAACTAATTTAAGAGAAGTTACATTTGGGAAAAACCCCGTTAATTTATATTTAGGATTACCATCACAATTATTCATTTATACCGATATCATACAACCACAGATAGTTGGTGATGTTATAACAACATTGCTTAGAATAATACCATTAGACCCTACAAAATTTATTTATGGTGCATATAAAACACACATTTTCTCACCCGCTCATTATGTATCTGTTTTGCGTAGAGAATTTGACACCGTGGAAATAGATATAAGAACAACTACCGGTGCAAGAGTGCCATTTCAATTCGGAAATTCTTGTGTGAAACTACACTTTCAACGAATAAAATGAATCATAAAAAATCATATCACTCTTGTCCCTACGATCATTATTATTCACATCAAGCTGGATCTGGTGTAGGAATTGTCTATAAAGGTGTTCCATTTCAACGGGGTCATGGTATAGGAAGTTTTTTGGGAGGACTATTTAGATCAGTAATTCCATTATTATCCAGTGGTTTTAAAACCGTGGGGAAAGAAGCGTTAGATGCTGGTGTTGGTTTGTTATCTGATATGATAAACTCACGTCCTATGGATAGTTCAGTTAGGACTCGATTTAAAGAAGCTAGTGCTAAATTAAAAAGAAAAGCTGATGAAAAGATTGATTCTCTCATGTCGGGATCTGGGTATAAAATGTCAACCAAAAGACGGGAACCTCTCATTACCTCGAAAGCATCACGCCGAAGAGGAACTAAAAGAAATAAATATAGTGACGATATATTTTCAAAGTAAATCATGTCATTCCTACATAGTCATTCGTGTGAATGTGCAAAATCTGAATTAGATATATTTGCCCTTCCTTCGACTCAGACGAGTATTGAGAGTGGACAGTGGGTTCATTACAATCCAATTTCATCTTTAAGTGATGATGGCCCTATTGAGTTTCAAATCCCTGGATCAGGTGATGACTACATTGACCTATCACATACATTATTACACATAAAAGCTAAAATATTAAACCAAGATGGTACAAAGTTAAAATCTGATACTCAAGTTGCCCCCGTTAATAATTGGTTACACTCCCTTTTTAACCAGCTCGATGTGTATTTAAATCAAAAACTCATCTCACCACCAAACAATACATATGCTTACCGTGCTTATATGGAAAATCTACTTAACTATGGACCAGCCGCTAAAGAAACTCACCTCACATGTGGATTATGGTATGAAGATACAGCACATTATGTGGATGCCGTTGATGCAAATAACAAAGGGTTTCAAAAAAGAATGGAATTTGTTAAAAATAGTAATCAAGTTGAAATGATTGGACACTTACATGGCGATATGTTTAATCAAGAGAAGTTTCTAATCAATGGTGTAGAAATGCGTGTTAAGTTAGTGCGATCAAAAGAATCATTTAATCTTATTTGTCACCAAGATAAGAAATTTAAGGTACAAATAACGGATGCTAGCCTTATCATAAGAAGAGCTAGAATCAGTCCTAGTGTTTTGTTAGCCCACCAAAAAGTGTTAGCATCAACAACAGCAAAATATCCTATCACAAGAGCTGAAGTGAAGGTTCTGACAATACCATCGGGAATACAGGGTAAAACTTTGGATAACATATTTCTTGGACAAGTACCTAAGAGATGTATTATTGGTTTTGTATTAAATTCTGCGTTTAATGGTAATCTTGCATTGAACCCTTTCAATTTTCAACATTATAACATGAATTCTTTCAGTTTATTTGTAGATGGTCATGAAGTTCCTTCTAAAACTTTACAACCATCATTTAGCACTGGTTTAATAGCATCATCATATCACACTCTTTTTTCTGGGACTGGCATTCACTTTCACAATGAAGGTAATGCAATAAGCAGAACCGATTATAGCGGCGGTAACTGTTTGTTATGTTTTGATCTAACTCCTGATCTATCAGCAAGTTCAACCTCACACTGGAACCTTGTACGACACGGAAGTGTTCGAATAGAAGTTCGTTTTGATTCAGCTCTGAGTACTACTGTTAACTGTATTGTGTACGCTGAATTTGATAATGTTATTGAAATAAACAAAAATCGCGAAGTATCTGTAGATTATAACAGTTAAGATAAATATAAATACAATGACATTAGTAAAGAATTTCATTTCTTCTTAATCATTGATCCAAACATCATCGATGAATGTATTATATTTTAATCTACTATGGATACTAATGAAATTAAATATTGTATGGAAAAACTAGACTCTAGATTGAAATCAAACGTATTTGCTGCTAACCAAATCCCTATTCGGTTTGATCTTCCAGTTTTTATTATAAGCAATTTGGATCCTGATTCGAAACCAGGTTCCCACTGGGTTGCTATACATATTGATACTGATGGTGTAGGGGAATACTTTGATTCGTTTGGACGGAAACCTACTGGGTATCATAAGTTATTTTTAAATAGAAATGCGAAACGATGGTTTTATAACCAAAAACCACTTCAACATTATTTTACTTCAGTTTGCGGTGAATATTGTTTAGTTTACTTATATTTTAAGTATCAAGGGAATAATATGAGTGATTTGCTGAGTTTGTTTTCTGAGAATTTTTTATGTAACGATTTAATTTTAAGAAATATGTTTAAATTCATTTATTTCAGTTTGTGATGAATATTGTTTACTTTACTTATATTTTAAGAATCGAGGGTAACGAAGGGTATAACGATTTAATTTTAAGAAATATGTTTGTCATTTTTGTAAAATAAAACAATGTGTTCACTAAAAACTGGCTTTTATTTCTATATGAATACCATAAAAGATAAAAAAAACACATTATTACCACTTCTACACGAGAAACAAAAATACTACACTTAAGAATAGATTTCGGTTTAAAAGGAAAAAAGAACATTTTTTACAACAACTTCAGACAATAAGAGTTAAAATTTAGATAAGAACAATGACGACAGGTTTGGTTCAGTTGGTAATGATCATACCCACTGTTCCAACGGTTGCGGGTTCGAATCCTGCTAGGGACAAACATTGTGTGATGAGCATGAATGTTTGTACCCGAGTCATGGATGTTTAGTATATAAGAACAATGAGGTACATTAAGAGGTACCGACCCTTCACTAGAACTTAGGTGTGCAATAAAACATTACACTAAAGTTTATGAGTTTTAAGAAAAAGCAATACGATACTAAAATATTTTTGTTATACAAATGAAGGTTGTTTTTAAGTTTATGGGTTTTTTATGTAATAAAAATTTAACCTAGTCTTAAGATAACACAAGCACAATTCACAATTTCTTATTGTCTATAAAATATTTAACACAGGTGTCCTTTTCCACCAATTGTTTTGTGATGTTAAAAATAACATCACGAGTGCTTTCAAGTTGTTTGTCTTCCTCTGAAGACGTATAAAACTTCAACCTGACGTCAGCGTGTTTCCACTGCTCCCCTGGTGCAATGTTCTTGATTTTTTGAATATCAAAAATTTCTATTTTTATCAAATGGGATGAGTAAACGCCGTCATCTTGTCCCGATGATATGTATGCCACACCGTCATTAGTGCTTTGTGAAACACTTGAAGACTTTTTCGCCGATTTAGGTTTCTTTTTTGGTCTTTCAAAAAATCCATCTATGCTGTTTCCAGCACGCTTTCTCGCGATAGCTTGTTTTACTTGGTGTCCAACCGTTCCTTCTTCATCGCTAGCTTCGCCATTAGTCTCAAGGTAGTAATAATTCTTGAAAGTATTGTCGGTAAACTGAAACCAATTACACAACTATTTAAAGCACTATCAAAAACTATGAACACGAGTGAAAAATAGATAGAGTCCAATGGATCGTGTTGTTACAAGTTAAACTTGGACATTTATTAAATTACATGATATTAGGACAACGTTCCAAACACGGAATCTCCTCAGATTTGTAGTGAGTTCTATCATCAAAAGAGTCATGTAGCATGGGTTAGGCTGGGTTAGGTCACATAAATTAAAAAGCAGTTAATTTAAATACTTACATCCATAATGTGGAGTCGATAAACACTACACCAAAAACACTTTAGCACGATTCAACACTGTACTACTGTATACTAACAGAGCTCTGATAGCAAGCACAACTGGAGTCGAAATACATATAAAACGTTTCCATCCTTCGGTTTTTATAAGGATGCAACAATAGTTTACCGTTAAAATCTCGTCTTAACTAGTTGGAACGCGTTTGCTGCATTCACCGACACCGAAATAATAAAATTACAATAGTCATTCGGCCCTTTGTTAATAGACGCCCATCATAAAAACATTAAACCTTTTTATTATTTAACAATAGATAGAGTCCAATGGATCGTGTTATTCGTGTTGTTACAAGTTAAACGACCATCGTGTTGTTACAAGTTAAACGACCACCCAATTATACAAAGAACTGAATAGTTCTATAAACACATACGCTAACACAAGTTATAAAATATATTTGGGCAATAACTACTTGGATATTTATTAAATTACACGATAATTAGAACAACGTTCCAAACACGGAATCTCCTCAGATTTGTAGTGAGTTCTGTAGCATAGGTTAGGTTAGGTTAGAACTGTGATCAATTAAAACCAAACTGGCGCATTTATTAAATTACATGATATTAGGACAACGTTCCAAACACGGAATCTCCTCCGATTTGTAGAGACTTCTGTAGCATAGGTTAGGTTAGGTTAGAACTATGATCAATTAAAACCAAACTGGCGCATTTATTAAATTACATGATATTAGGACAACGTTCCAAACACGGAATCTCCTCCGATTTGTAGAGACTTCTGTAGCATAGGTTAGGTTAGGTTAGAACTATGATCAATTAAAACCAAAGTGGCAGTAGTATAGAAATAGTTTAGGTATTCATCAAATTGTTGAGAGGACAATTAAAAGTGAGCTCGAGTAGACAATAGAAAAGGATCGGTGGGTCAGGTACGCTTTGAAATGGCAAACAATAGCAACCGAGAGCACGAACACACAATAGAAAAGGGTCCGCGGATCAGGTAAGGATTGAAATGGTAAACAATAGCAACCGAGCATGGATAGACAATAGAAAAGGGTCGGTGGTCTAGATAAGGGGTTTGGATTTTTTAGTGAAGATATAGCACATCGTGTAAGTCGTAACCGAGCTATCTGAGAGTCCTGAGACCTATCCCAAACGTTCCAAGTGGGGGCCTGTTTTTTTTTTTTTTTTTTTTTTTTTTTTTTTAGGGGATGGTGGTCCGCCTACCGCCCAATTTCACCCCACGGACCCGCCCACCCCGTGTTCCAGAATCGGCGAATACCTACTACTAGAACTATAATTCCAGCTGAATTAAAGACAATGATATTTGCCAATACATATAAATTGAAATTACATTAAAATTCACAGCCAGAGCATGTTTTTACTATCCAAAAGTACTTGGAGTGAGCCTTATCTGCGAGCCAGGCTTCTCTCGTAGGCCAATTATGCCGTGGCACGGCGTGCGGTCTCCGAGTTGTAGTCCCGTCGTATTTACTTACAGACTTTATGTTGACGACCTTCTGACATTTTAGATTGTACCTTATGGCCTTAAGGTTTTTAGGTAAGTTTTAAAATCGGATTATTTAAATGCACGCCAATCCATACTCATATTTTAAATGCGAAAGTAACTCTGGCTGTCTGTTACCTCTTCACGCTTAAGGCTCGGGAAAAGACATAGACTACTTTTTATCCTGGAAAAACGCATAGTTCCCGCGGGAACGCGATAACCGAAATCCACGCGGGCAGAAGCTAGTGTGAAAAAAACCTAGTTGAAAGGACACTTTTTTGTAAGTGCAGTAAAATTTACAGTTAATTTTCAGTCAGTTACGAATAAGTTATTTCAATGTAATGTAGGCGCTTTGTAACCTACCTTTATTTAATTTTAGCTAAAATTGATGTTCATGAGAAATTCTTTACTTATTCACAGTACTAGGAAGGAATCCTTTTAAAACCACACAAGCGAACCGTAACAATCACAAAAGGTTGGAATTGGACAGCATAACAAAGACATTAAGTCAAAGAACGTCGTGACATTATGTCTCCAATGATTTGGGAACCGTCCAATCTAGTACAAAAAGATAATATGTACACTTTTACCCTTATTACAGAGGGTTAAGTTTCAAAAGTCACTTCTTTTAACGACCGTCCACGTTACGCGACCACTAACGTTTTTTTTCCCACAAGGCTTCCTTCCTCCGACGTAATTGCCCATTTCGGTGACTTGAATGAAGTATTTGCATGTTTAGATTTAGTGTTCGATTTAAGGGGAACGCCTGTCGCGCTTTGGATAAATCGCTGAGTCGGTAAAGCGGAGGCTGTGCATATTTCTTTAGGTTAAAAGGTTAGACTACACTGTTACTGAAATGTTTTGTTAAAGTTTGCCAATGAGATATCACACTGTTGTTTAAATACCTACAAAGAGGAGGCTCTATCCTTTTTTTGTGGCAAATACTCACATTTGACACCCTGATGGTAAGCAGTCGATACGGAACCCCTAGTTTTTCAATTCATTTCTAAACTAAGACTGAGATGTCGATGAATTTCCCAAATTTCATTTTAGACAAAGGTAGCCCACCGAGTTCATACTGCTACCTAAGTATATGCCTCTCACTCTGTCCTTACAGACTTCAAGATTCTCCAGTACCTTTTTCAAATCTTCTATTTGTGAGCTATCTATGACCCGCATGTTATAAGGAAAGGTCATGTTATGTTCAGCAATGGGAACTAAATAAATAAACTATAAATAATTATGCTCCCGCGGTTCCCTGTTCGATCGGTATCCGTTTCCGTGGTTTAAAAAGTTGAATGAATACAATTCACTAGGTAGTTATCTAAAATCACGGAGCAATTCGAAAAAACTCATCGCAACGCTGTTATTCAAACGAAGCCGGGTAAATGGGCATTAAAAGTGATAAAATATCTATTTAGCCTTTCGCAACGGACGTTTTCCCCGTTCTCGGGAAATGTGCTTCCTTCCCATCAACGTTTGGCGACGGCGTAATTGCGCTTTATGCTGAGATAAAGCGTGATAAGGTTTTTTCTTACTTTATCGCGTAATTGTGATTTTGGGGTCCCGTTGGCTCATTCTTCAGGGCTCTTGGATTGGATTCAAATTTGGATACAATCTACAGTAAGTGTAAGAACTACTGGGAAGGGGAAGGAACCTGTATTCCCGACATGAGTATTTCTACAGTTATTTTACCTACTCAAACTCATTGCAGCTACTCAGGTTGAAACAAATGTTTTGACTTTGGGCACACGGCGGACACAGCCTATAAAACACGATTTCGAACACGATTCGAATGAAGTGTCAATGTTTGCATGCGAGGACGTCTTCGTGCGTGCGAGGACGTCTGTACACTTGTTAATCTGTGTATACCACTACGCGGGCCAAAGGTTCACTCACCATCTCCGGATGAAATAAATGACGGTAAGGCGAGTTGGCCGCGAGTTGCGCGCGGGCTAGATTCAGGCGGGTGATTCCGTGGCCGTATTAAATATTCTGTGCTTTGGGCGTTAAATTAGAACATTCCAGACATGACGTGACGAGAAGACTTGCATCGCTGCATTCTGCGAAAGTATTCTCTGGTTCAAGTCATTAGTTATCTATATTAAGTCTGTAGAAGTCACATGACCGAATGTAAGATGTGTATGTGCGGTTTTAACTCGAAAAATATTGTTCAGATTACCACAATATTAGTTATGTGAGTAGATTTAAACCGGGTCACGGGTCAAGATGTAAACTATGTAGACTTTTTATCTCGTAGTTTACATCTTATTATTCTATATAGGCTACTTTTTATCCCGTAGTTCCGGATTGTTTTATTTTATTTTATTTTCCACGGCGAGCTAACCGGGCTACATGGTAATCAAAAAATTATTATTTTAAAACAATTATCTACAATTCAAAGACATCACACTAATCCTATACCTATACATCACATACCTATGCATGTGTCACTAGAATTTAAGCTAGCTTTACCAATTTCGGGACAAACAACGACAAACACTGAAGTTCCAATTTTGTTTACTTAGTTCAATCCTACTGTCTTGTCGTTAATTAAAACCAAACAACCCAAAGCCGATACAACCGCCTCTAATTAATCACGAAACGGCGTTTAAATGAAAAATTCTCCACTGTTTCCGACACGCGGTCCGGCCGCGGCTGTCTATCAAAAAGCAGTTTTGCGGCGAGCGGTGCGCGGCGCGGATTTACCGCGATGTCGACCGCAGTGGAAAACAAATGAGATTCTCATTTAGCATGTCTTGGGCCTTTCATAGCATAGCTACAGTCAAAATTTCGATTCAGGATTCATCATTTCAGCCGAAAGACGTCCACTGCTGGACATAGGCCTCCCCCAAGGCTCGCCACTCAGACCGGTCCTGTGCTACTTGCTTCCACCGGTTTCCCGCGACCTTCACGAGGTCGTCGCTCCATCTTGTTGGAGGCCTACCAACAGCTCGTCTCCCGGTTCGCGGGCGCCACTCGAGAACTTTCCGGCCCCATCGCAGGACTCCAATCCATCGCAGGACTGATGGATTCAAGATTATGATTCAGAAATTCCGAACGCGCATACGAAATGTATGGACTTGCCGTATACATTCAGTAGTTTCCCGTGTGGTATGATAATAGGTAGAGTAAGTGGTAAAGATATATATCAGGCCAAAACGTCTAAAAATGTAACAGCGAAGAATAGTGGCTGTGTACATATTTTATTTTTATACTTTGGCAGATTTCATATCTTTATCTTCGTCCGTATTAAACTAGGTACTGAAAGTGAAACCTTACCTAACCTTTACCTAAACCTTGAAATCGTTAAACATATAATTATATGTACTGTTAAGAATCCATTAACAGCGAACTGTCGAGAAGAGAACTACGTGTAATTAATAAAATTTGCATAATAATTCACACGCTGCAGGTTCTTCGCCACAAGCCATTCGGAACAGTTGAGAGCGTGCGGTGCATGCAAGTTATTTAAATGTTAGAAGTTTTAATTATTTTAGCTTGATGTGCTGAATTTCTATTTACACTCGTCTACTCGAAGTTGCACTTAAAGCTTAACCCTAAACGAGTCGCATGTGAAAATTATTGTAAAAATAGAACATGCATTTTAAATGGCACTTTCTCTAGCACGATCGGTAACATAGTCAAAAGGTAAGGCCTTTGACGATCCAAAACAAAAATTGATAGGTACATTAACAATCGGCTTAAACGGTCGCTTACACTGAATATTTAGCGTAACGTTAAAATTAAAACTGTAGATAATCTGTAAAATTAAAACACCGCTTTGACTTTTCCGTGTCCACTTCCCGGAACTCCATCATTAGATCAGGCCCGCGGTAGGTACCATATATAGATTTTGCGAGATAATGGATAATAGGGAATCTAGTGTTATATATTGATCTACGTCTAAATTTATCAGTGTATTGGTATTTACCCACTGTAATGCTGAATAAATGTAATTTTTAAATAAATAAATTATTGTCATCCAATATTCATACTTAGGTATGTCATACTTGCAAAGCTTGATTATGACTAGAAATGGGTGAAATTTAGCTTGCAAGATTCTTTACACGTTAGTTAGGTAGTTGAACTTAGTTGACGACATAATAAAAGCATTCTGCGGGATATTTAATAATAAAATTTGGCCATTCATTTATGAACAATAAGCCGGCAAAAAAACTTAAAATTATAGGCAGGTACCGTGAAACGGATGCAAATATTTGATTATTCGTTTACCATATCATTATCCAGAGCGAATGATCCAATTACTGGCCGTATAACCAATTAAAAGTATATTGGGCGGAAATAGTTATTTGCGATCAATTATCACCAATTTCCATTTTATTTTTAAAATGATCGTTCTGTGAGAACTGTTAAATGAGCTTTCATTAAATATGTTGTATGTTCTTGACTCCTTATAAACGTTGACATTCTCTTTTTATTAGTACCTATTTTTAGTGTCTAAATAGGTACTAGTTTTCACGAGCCTGGGATTAAAAGTGAAAAAGAACTTGATTCCTGCTTTTAAGGTAAGAATTAGTTACAAACACAGCTGCGAAAACAATTTTCCCATTCACGTTACGTAAAGATAAATAAAAGCCTACATTATTCACGAAGCCTCGGAATGAATCAGGCAAGACACCATTTATATGTCGACGACGGATTAACGCAGCTCTGTGAGGCTATGAATGATGCAGGTTGTTTATGATGCCCATACGTTATTTAGGATAGTTCATCAAATACGAACATCGAATTGAGATAAACGAGCCGAGTTTTGGATCAAATTCAATTTGCGAGTCACAAATTGAAGAGGGCGCTGGGTTCGCAAATTTGTATCGGAGTTGCGAGAGTGCGTGTACAGACTAGAAAGGCAGAACGGTATTATTTACTCGTAGTTGAAGTGGTCTGGTAAATAAATTGAGAAAGTTAGTATTAATATAATATTATAATATTAATAAAAATATAACATTAATATAATAATTTTATTGAATTTTAAGAATGTACTTTATGTTTGTTTTGCCTTCAGGTTTTTTAATCGTTCTTCATTATGAAAGTATCTGGTTTTACTGATCCAACCCCTATGTGCTTTGATGATTTATTTTAAGAAAATACCCAGTTTTTTAGGGTTCCGTACCCAAAGAGTAAAACGGGACCCTATTACTAAGACTTCTCTGTCGGTCCGTCTGTCTGTCTGTCTGTCCGTCTGTCACCAGACTGTATCACACGAACCGTGATAGTTAGACAGTTGAAATCTTAACAGACGATGTATTTCTCTTGCCGCTATAACAACAAATACTAAAAACCAGAATTATATAAATATTTAAGGAGGCTCCGATACAAAAAACGTGTTTTTTGCCGTTTTTATAGATAATGATACGCAACCCTTCGTACGCGAGTTCGACTCGCACTTGGCCGGTTTTTATTGGCCGTTATAAATAATAAGATAAAATAATTCACAAAAAACAATATATTCTGTTGAACATTTATATAACTTTTTAAAACGGTTAGGGTACCAAAATAGAAAACTCGAATGCCATAAAAAGAAAATGTCTCTTGAAACACCATTTCTCTATTGAAATTCAAAAGAAGCACTCCATTTAACAATTTGTTGCCCCAAACCTGTTTAGACGAATGTAAATTTTATTGGCGTGTACCCCAAACACAGGATGTTATAGTAAAAAAACGCCATAACGCCAACCCCTGACATTTGCGACGTACGGTAATATTGTGTTGCCGTTTCCACTCTACCACGGAAATAGCTGACGTATACCAAAGTATATTCAAGTCAATTCAATTCAATTCAATACTTTAAATGCTTTAATTGAATTCAAAGCAGAACAATCAATGTATTCATTTGCAATTTATATACCAAAAACCTTGCAGCTTTTGCTCGCAGGACTGATGGCCGAAGGGGCCAGAAAGTTCTGGAGTGGCATCCGCGAACCAGTAGACGAGCTGTCGGTAGGCCTCCAACAAGATGGAGTGACGACCTTGTAAAGGTCGCGGTAACGCGGTGGATGCGAGTGGCACAAGACCGGTCTGAGTGGCGCGCCTTGGGGGAGGCCTATGTCCAGCAGTGGACGTCTATCGGCTGAAATGATGATGATGATGATACCAAAAACCTCAGGGAACTGAATTTCTCTGTCAAATAATGCGCGGCCAAGCATAGATATGGCCATATCAGCTGCTTTAACTGATTTTGTAAGGGAAGATCGTAGGCAACCGGTAACCGGGTAGAAAAAGATCTCAACCAAAGAATCTTCGCCAGTGGTTTTGGAAAATAACCTACCCGATCACTGTTTAGGGCTGCCGTTTCAAAGGTTCGAATAGCCAAAATGACCAACGACCTTCGGTAAAGAAGATGCCATGGTACCTATAACACTTGATGTACCTACTTCCAACTTTATAATTATACTTTTCATTTTAAATTTACCTCAGACTATAGCTTCTGTCCGCGACTTCGTCCGCGTGGAATTCGGTTATCGCGTTCCCGCGGAAACTGTGCGTCTTTCCGGGATAAAAAGTAGCCTATGTCCTTTCTCGGGACAAACTCATACCAAATTCCATTAAAATCGGTCCAGTACTTTTCAAGTGATGCACGGTCAAATAAACAGACAAAAATTCTAAAAACTATTGGAATGTGTTCTTTTATCGATTCTAAGTATTCCCAGACAACTTTTTTCGATATCTCCCATGTACAGACTTTCGACCCTCTTTAGCTTTATTATATGTATAGAAGAAGAAGATAGAAGATATATAGATAGAAGAAGTTAGAATATTTACTACGATTCACGAAAAGCGTGTACCACCACAAACCGTCAAATGACGTGTCAGGCCGATTTCAAACACGCGAGTAGTGTCATAGGTACGTATCCCAAGCAGTATTAATAGTACATTACAGACCTAGGGTGGTGAATTCGTAAATGTCCCAGATCGCAGGTTTCTGTGGCCCGAACCGAAGGTGAGGGCCATAAATATGCAATCTGGGGCTTAACGAATTACCACCCGTGGTTTGTCAAAAGTTTTACGTCTTGCCTTGGCCAAGAAATCTGAATCTGAATCTCTCCGCGTAGCGGGCAGAAAATCTCACTTTATGGCCAAGGGTGATGTAAAATCTATAAAGCTTCCATTGCTTCAGTACCGGAGGCGCATTGGAATTGAGTTTTCGGGGGCCCCTTGATATTGTTTGCGAGTATTGCTAAGTAAAGAATTTATGACGAACTCCATGTACTTAAGGTAAATAAAAATACATATTAGAAAACTCGGATGGAGGTGAATCAAGGAGAATGAACTGGCGCTTACCTGAGTCTAATAAGAATAAAAATCACTAACAGTGTTGAAAACGTTGCAATATATGCTTGACTGTGTGGTCATATTGCTCATAGGGCTGAAGGCCGATGGGGAAAAGTTTTCGAATGGTGACCTCGTACAGGAAAACGATCTGTTAATACGTCTCGGCCTTTCCCTACCAATGGCCGTCTTTTGGCTGACATGAACTTTTATCAAGTACTTTGATACTTAGTGCTAATACCGAGGTGCTTCTCCTACCAAATATACGTATTACGTACTCATGCGTCGCATGGATGCAAAAAGCAAAAAGGGCACCCTCTACAAACGCTTGGAATTTTCTTCCTTTCTTTAGTCGCATATGGGATTGCTTCTAATTCATATTCATTATGAAAGTACTTTTTCAAACTTTACCTAACTTATTCTTGCGCAGGTGAAATTCTAGTTTCCGCTTATCAAGTTACCGCGACACAAAACAAAGGAAAACATTTAAACGCCTGCTCAGCGTGGATAAAAGCTGAATCCTTAACAGCTCACCTGCAAACTCGCATACAAGGAAAGAGAAAATAAATTTTATAAAAGATATTATTATAGGACTTGAGTTGATAAACGGGCTCTCTCACGTGGTATTAACACGTTGATATATTACACAATTTTCTTTACGAGCGAAACGGATTTGCAACAACGCGTCGTTCTGAACACACAATGTTTCAGAACTCGTGTGTTAATCAAGTTTTTCCGGAGAGGCGAAATATTAACGCGATTTGTTTTTTTTACGTTGCTTTTTTATGAACACGCAATCTAAATTGTGGCCAATTCGCGGATGATAAAGTTTTTGTTCACAAGTGTTTTAAACATTACCATCATAAACAAACTTTGCCAATACTGAAAATACACTGTAATTTTTTTGCACAATAAATAATAATAAACGGAAACTATTTGGCCAAATGCAATCTCTAACAATCACCAATTAAGAGTTTGATCTTTTATTATGCTCGTTTTACACAACAAAGTTCTGAGCTTTTCGGTGAAGGAAAACATCGTGAGGAAACCTGCACGCATCTGAGAAGTAATTTAAAGATGTGTGTGAAGTCCCCAATCCGCACTGGCTCCGCGTGGGGACTATTGCCCAAACTCTCTCGTGGTGAGAGGAGGCCTGTGCCCAGCAGTGGGACGAAAATAGGCTGTAGTAGTACACATCAAAGTTCAAGATATTAGGTATATTTAAGTTAGTCAATTCGAATTTAACAAATTTCGTAGATTACAAGGGTAGGTAGTAAAATACCTACGGAGGATTTATATGTGCAGCATACTGTGTACAGCCATTTATCTTCGTACGTGATTTTTTATTTAAATCAACTCAGAACTCCCCACTGAAATTTCACGAAACACATCAATACGAAACAAAAATATCAAAATTACATGATGGCGTCACGTACCGTCTTAATACAACAGACAATCAAGAGATGAAACATCGTAAGGGGAATAAAAACCGAAAAGATCGAGTAACGACCAAGGACGGGCTCTAACAAATCGCGGGTCATCACTCAAAGTTATTATTGCCGGAGGGAACTGGGCCTTTCGGACCCCCAGATAGCTCGGCTTTTCATTTTGCGCACGAGATGATAACGGTGTTTGTTCAATTTGTTATAAATCGATGTAGCACTAGCCTCTATTAGCTTCGGGATAGGATGTTTCGTAGGGCTTAGCGTATCTTCTTATTGAGAATCAATGAGACCTTTCCCTAAAAAGGTTATTTGGTTTTACTTGTTTTGTTCACTCAGTTTTGAGAGTGGATTTGTACTAAGTAGTCGGATAGGAACTAGATTTACAAGTTAGACCAAGTACCTATGGAACTCTTTATTCGTGTCTTGTAACTCTTTATTCCTCTGGAAATGTGTTTTGCTATGAAAGGATCTTGCAATCATCAATCTTCATTAAGTTATAGCGAGGGTGGCTTTTATCGTTTTTTGAAAACTAACCCTAAACCACCACCACCATTCGCATAGTTTTGTTAAAACCTTTCTACTTTGTGGTTGAGTCGGAATTCTGAGTTGCATAAAACGATTTTTTTATATATATCGTTTCTTGACGTTGTTAAATTTACATAGTATAAAACAAAGTTGCTTCGCGGTCTGTCTGTTCTTATGTATGCTTAGATCTTTAAAACTGCGGTTCCTTTAATAGATAGAGTGATTCGAGAGGAAAGTCTTCGTATATAATGTGTTATAGTTTAACGCTCAATTCCCGCGGGAACGCTATAACGGAATTCCACGCAGATGAAGTCGCGGGCAGAAGCTACTTTAACTTAAATTAAAACACTATTTCCACAGTTACAGTCAAGTTCATGAAGAAGTGTACACTTTTGGACCCTATTACAATGGAGTAAGGTGCAAAGTGTGTACCTATATGTATATTGGAGAACTCAACTGTACCTATCCAAAGCTTGTTTCAAAGTTATTCCTGTACTCCAACTCGATAAACAAAGGCACATTATACATAATTATGTGTTTTTGTAACTCAATAGATAACAGAATAGCAGCAATTCAGAGCTCAGTGACGAGCGTCTCCATTGTTACAACTTGGCTCGACGAATAAACTTTTTAAAACAATTTGTCTAATGGAGAGGAAATCTGTCTCTGCCCAAAGTTATCAAAGGAAAAAGTTTCTGTCAAAAGGAACATTTTTCAGAAGCTCACCGAACGTTAACGTTGATCTCGTCGAATCGATCGTTAATTATTCTTACTGAATATAATCACGTTTCTCAAGTCCAACATATATCTACTTATTTTATCTGAATTAAACAATAAAGTTGAGCAATAAAATTAAACAATAAAATTGTGCTGATAATCCCAATCAGAAACAAAAATATTGTAAAATTTGTTAAAATAGTTAAATGTATTTTCTTTATATTAATTCTATTACCTACATTATTTTTCTCTGGTCTTGTTAATACTTGATACTTGCTTAAAGAATGAACAATAAATAATACTTCATTATATTAATTAATGAGGTTTCCCCTCCTCCTTAATTTTATACATAAGTAGGTACGTAAAATCCTTACAATTTTCAGACAACCTTACAGTTCCTTATTTTTCATTAAGAATTTCTGTAAGAATTTAACATAAAGTGAGCATTTTTAGGGTTCCGAACCTCAAGAGTTAAAAACGGAACCCTTATAGGACCACTCGTGTGTCTGTCCGTCCATCTGTCACAGACGATTTTCTCCGAAACTACTGGACCGATTAAGTTGAAATTTGGAACGTATATGTAAGTTTGTGACCCGAAGACAGACGTGTAATGAAAATAAATTAATTTTAAACATAGACCCTATTTTTGGGTGCTAATTTTTAAAATTTTTTTTTTTTTCAAACAATATTGTGTGACAAATGAAAGTACTTATTATGAGGGTCTCAAATATTATTATTTTTTATTGGTCAATACTTTTCGATCCCCCCCCCCTTATCACCGAAACTACTGGACCTAAAATTTTGGAAAAAATACGGAGGATAGTTATTGACCTATAAATTACAGGAATATTATTAAGAAGTCCATGGTATTTGAAATCTATCATATAAAAGAGCTTATCTTGTGAAATGGTTTGAAAATTACGTCAATGAAAATAATCAAGGGTCGAAACCCTATCCACGCGAGTTTAACTCGCTTCTTGGCCGGGTTTTTTAATTGAATAAACAATCATACATGAATGCTTATTAGTAGCTACCTTAACATCATTTTGTTATATTAAAAATGGCTTCTTTACTCTTTGTACATAAAGTTTACGTTGGTTTTATAGTCGCTTAACGCGAATTTACGGCGAGTGTTCATCGTAAACGTACATCAGGCTTAAAAGCCGTTTCAGAATCGGCAGCCATTTTATTATTTGCAAAATTAAATGACTATCATACGAGTTGCATAAATAAAATACCTAATACTTGTCCTCACTACAAACATGAACAATAAAAGTTCAATCAATCATTAAATTATAACGTTTATTTAGATTTCAATTTCAAGATTTCATGATGAAGATTGATTAAATCCCAAAGTGGTCAAATTTTTTATAATTACTTACCTAATACGTATTATTACTATGGTTTCCAACAGCAATATTATTAATACAATTTTAAAAAGATAATTATCTGTGCAGTTTATTCTATTTATTATCTAACAAAACCGTAGATAGTCAAGTACACAACCTAACCATCTACAGAGTCTATTAACAAAGAAAAGTTGGGCGTGCGAGCTTCTTTAAATGTTTTCGTTCAGAATACTTTGTCTATGGCATTGATCTATTATAAGTAAGGATTCACCATCAGCTGAAGAAAAGTGGCCCGTCAAAACGGGTGCTCGAACAACTCGGGAACCCGTTTGGCGCTCAGTAAATTCGATACTTAAGTCTTATAGTGTTAGGTTTACTTTCGTATAAAATATTTATTTTGACACTTATTATAAAGAGGCGTTACATATTGGAACGTATTTTCTAATGTCAATTTGCTCCATATATTTTGACATATTCTGTTAGGCACTGTTCGTCCATATGTTATTATATTATAGGTCAATGGGCTAGGGCGAAATTGAAGAGAGGTTTTCTTCGTACAGTTTATGTTTATGTTAAGTGATTATTTACATGTCATAAGGGTGGATTTCAACAAGTCTGATTTTTATATCATTCCGGTGTGATTTTTATCCCAAAGTGATTGATAGGTTTAATTAGTGTAAAGTTGTAATCCATACATGCGAAAGTAACTTTGATTGTCGGTTACCTCTTCACGCTTCAACTGCTGTAACAATTAATATGAAATACGAGCCGATGCCCGCGAACTTCGTCCCGCGTAGAGAATTTGCGTACCCGATGATACTATACAATGTAGATAAATAGTTATAAGTAGTTATAGAAGTATTGAAAAATTGGCTTGACTCGTGGGAAAATCCGTTTCCGTGGAAATATCGAGATAAAAAGTATCCTATGTTATATCCAAGATCTCGAACTATCCTCCATGCTAAATTTCATCCAAACTGGTACAGTCGTTTCGACGTGAAGAAAGGACAAACAAACAAACACACTTTCAAATTTATAATATCAGTATGGAAGTATGGATGGTATTGGGATAGTGGGAGTCCCGGGGGATCAGAGGCTACTTTTCATCCAGGAAATACACATAGTTCTCGTGGAAAGCTACCTGTATTCGTTATATATCTGAATTCCATTCAAGCGAAATTGCAGGCAGCTTGATTTTACTATGACTTGGATGCTTGCTGTTGTTGAAGCAAGATGACTATTTAGTTTTTGGGCTGCTGTCCAACGTGAGTTGTCTTTTGGATGCAATGATGGTGCGGCTTTTCAAACCAAAAGTAAAACTAGTGTGATAATGCACGTTAACGACCAGATTACAATCGATGCAGTTTCTTGTATTGTAACACAATGTTACAAATCGTTGAAACCAGACGCCCGTCATTAAGTTATACTCGTAACAGACGGCAATAAATCCGGTCCATAATCTAACAAACTAAGAGAACGCACGTAAAATGGGGCATTTAAAATTTATCGTCGGAAAATATTACCACTCTTGGACGGGAACTCCGCGAACTAATGTTGCAGGCAACTTACCTCCGTATAAAAAGAAATGAGCTCAAGTAATGCGCCCTTGCGGGATGAAATCTTATTTGCTTATAATGTTTCCAGCTTTTTGAATTTTTCGCCGCAACGATGTTATCTCAAGGGCAATTTGTGTGTGATGTCATATTTACGACGAGGACGAGCTATCTCTATACTTATAATAAGTATGTAGAAGAAGTTGTGTCTAAAACTTGAAAATCAAAAATAACTATCAAGTCGAGGGGTCAATTCCCCATATAAACGATTAGATACTGAACACAAAATGATGATTTTTAGAATAATTGTATGTAAGTATGTATGTGTATGTCCGGATTTAACTCGAAAACTACTGGACGTATTGCAACATGGTATGGGGGTAGTTGACAACACTGGACACACTTATAGGCTACTTTTTATCCCGGAAAAATGCATAGTTCCCGCGGGAATGCTATTAACGAATTCCACGCGGACGAAGTCGCGGGCAGAAGCTACACTCAACAGCAGTGAATTCGGGTCACTTTGTATGGAAAATGCTATACAAAGTGACCCGAATTCATTGAAACATTTGAAACATTTTTATTTCGACATCCATAAGTAATAGAAATATACAAAAAAAAGAGATATACATAAAATGAAAAACACGCAAGTAATAATTAAATTAAAAAGTCAAAGTAACACTAATGACGTTAAACAAACATACAATTAAAATTAGAAGCTAATTCCTTAGACAATACATGAGAGAAGTGATGGATGTCAAGTTAGCGGCACTCAGCATTGCTGTTGGGTGTAGCTGTTGAAATAAGATAGCATCATGAGTTTGAGTATCGGTGTACTTACTGTTCATCTTACAATAATAATTATGTAAGTAAAGAAATGTGTAGTTCTGTGATGTAATTCGATAAATTTCTCGAAAAGGCATAGAAATTTGAAAAGAAATCATTAACTTGTTCAGGTAGACACATTTTTCAACAAAAAACTGCAGCAATTCACGCAGCCTGCATCAAACTCAATGCACTCGTAATAAACCATGCACACGTTGGTGCGTTTTCATAACCGTTTTCTTTCAGCCACAGACAAAAAGATACTGGCACTCCGCCATCTTTAAAAAAAGATGTGATTCCAAATTTGAAATCAAAAGCATCTCGCACTTCATTCGGTCGGACAAATAAAGTTGGTTCGGAAAAGTTAGTGCAAAAGTCTCACGTTCTATGGCTCCCACTTGGGATCCACAGGCGCTAGGCAGCCAGATAAGTGAATCGTAGAGAGCTCTATACGTGACGGTTGGCGAGTTCGCACTGGCGTTTTTGAACGTTCTTATTTAAGAGTGGAGAGTGTTGCTTTACCAGGTTAAGTAACCAGTAAAAAATTACGTTATTGAAATCTGTATAATTTAGCATTTTGCGGTTGATAATCAACCGTAAAATGCTAAATTTTCAAGTTTATAACTAATTGGAATTGGACGTTTTTGGAGCTTAATAAAGTGGAATCCAGTGCAGTGCAATTTGGTTGTGCTTATTTTGAGCACTATGTTTATTAAACACATTTTTTTCATATACCTGGTATATGCCTGGTATATACCTGAAATATGAAAAAATGTGTCTCTTATGTTATCGCTAGCTTTTGCCCGCGACTTCGTCCGCGTGGAATATAAAATTGCCGAAAAATTTAAAATTCTTTCCGACATCTGATTTTAATCAAACATAGCTTATATGTTGCTCCAAATAATGCTATATCTACCCTTGAAAACTGCATTCAAATCGGTTCAGTTGTTTCGGAGATTAACTCGTGTCTGTACATAGAAAGACAAAACACAAAACAGCGATTTTTAGAAATCTTTTCTGTCTGTCTGTCTGTCTGTTAATGTACAGACACGCCGGGTTCTGATCTTTTATTATAGTATAAATCATTAAATATCAGACAGCTTTTCCAGCCTGGTTCCATTAAAAATCCGAAAAATTTATTGTATAAATAACTGGAAGTTACTAAAAAGTGTGACACATTTATCTGCAGTTGGTGTTTCATAACGCCAATACGCAATCTTGACATGGAGCCTGCAGAACTGTTCCTTCTAGATTCTGGTTTGACTGAAGTACGTTATCCCGAACTTGGCGGACCAAGTTACTCGAGTTACCTTTTATTGGCAGAACTGTTTGAGTAGATTCTAATTTACAAGTTTATCTTGGTGGTCAAAAGGTAGAGGGAAATGGAAGGTTCCTTTGGATAATAAAGTAGTTGGTTCTTATATAGTCCTTACCTACCATTTTATAGATCCCTCCCTACCTACGATTGCCGTTTTTAAATGTATTTTTTTATGATTCTCACTAAAAATAGGTCCTATCATTTAAAGTGGGAGGAGAAAATAAATTTTCGGCATTGGCTTTGGGTGTGTTGTCTCAGAACCCGCATAAAATAAATTATCGCTAAACATTTTACGGCATTCATAACCACCAATCGTTCGCCGAAAATTGTGTTCCGAATCAGAATAAAGTCGGAAGCTAAAATTTTACGCCCTCAAACTTTTGGTGCCATTCAATTCTAACGACGAATCGGCAGTTTCGGAATCCCGTTTACCGGCAATCCAAAATCGATTTAATCACGGGAATCATGCAAAGTTCCGAACAAAGTTTGCGCAAACTTCGGAATTGGAACAAATTGGAGCAACGTGGCCTGCGGCGAGGTATTAATGGTGGATTTATGACGCCGTCTCCTAGTTGGCCCGAAGAGTTTATTAGTGACGCACGGCTTGTAATCCGTGTTTGCCAAACTATAGGCCGCGTTGAGTTTCAGAGCGTTGCCACATGTATCTGAGGGAAATTGTATTATTGGTTACAGAACAGTTTGAACAATTCGTTTACTGTATACATCTTAGGAAAGTTGAAAAAAATTCGAGTTTGTATTCACCAAATCTCAACAATTTGATCTATGTGTTAGTCAAATGGTTACAGAGGCTTTATAGACTTTCTTCAAGAAAAAATGCTGTAAAGTCAAGTTACGTCAAAACGTCAGTTACTTCACCTTACTACCAAATTTGTTTCTAATACTCCTCTAATAGGCAATACTACAGGGTTTCTCTTCACACCATAGACTCTAGGCTATATTCCTTGAATTCCTTCACAGTTGTATACAGATTTCCCCATAAATCGTAAAGCCGAGCGGTTGGTTGTAATAATTGAAATTACTCATATTTAGTACCAATAGAAAGATAAGTCCCCAATCCGCACTGGGCCCGCGAGGGGACTATAGCCCAAACCCTCTCGTGATGAGAGGAGGCCTGTGCCCAGCAGTGGGACGCAAATAGGCTGTAGTAGTAGTAGTACCAATAGAAAGGTAAGTAGGGTTTGATCCCACGACCATCTGAAATAGCGGTGGAAGATTAAACTGCTAGGCCTCCACCGTTTTTGCCTCCCAGCCGCACCATACCGGTTTGTACAAAAGCAAAGACAGCAATGGATGGCAGGAGCGACGGATGGATTGCTCCCGGATCAAACTTGAAGATTTATCGAACCAACTTAAATGGGATCTAATCTAATGACAGTTTGTTCTCCTTGACAGTTTAGCCTTTCGGTCAAATTTTGGAGGTTTCTGTCAAAATGATTGACGACGTTATCAAGGTTTGGCTAAGCCTTTATATCTGTGCCCATACTTGTACCTCAATTGATCGAAACTGAAACAATTATTCGGAATAATTATCAAAAACTAGACTTTAATAACATTTCGCCGGTTAGCAGACTTTGACATACGACCAAAATTCTCACGCAAGCGTGAACTCCGCAGGTACACACCAAACTAATAATTTTAATCCAGACACAGTGCCTGCCAGCGGCATTCTGTCCCCGCTTCATAAACTTAGAGCTACTTTATTATTCTATCCCCATTTTAATGAAAATAGCCCCGAAACTGCAAGAATAAACCTCGGGTAATGAAAGAGATGACGTTTAGCACATAAAGGACTCACGAATGTGCATCGTTCTAAATTTTAATCATAATTATGGTAACAGTGCAGTTGAGCCTGATTTAGGTACGTAGAAGGTAAAGTTTTAAATGGACTAGTGGACTTTTGTGGTTCATTATGAACAGACTAATTCACTGGATAATATCCTAGCAGATATTATTCGGGAAAACGTAACTTTACTGGACGACCAGATTGGCTTATTAGTTGGTAGTGACCCTGCCGACCTGGTCCGATTATCCGTGGGTTCGAATCCCGCTAAGGATAGACGTTGTGTAAAGAGCACGAATTTTTGTAGTACCTAACTCGAGTCATCGATGTTTATTTTTTCATATTATGGATATTTTATCTCATAACCATTATGTATATCGGTGTCTAGCACCCATTATTGGTAGCTTTGCTTAGTTTGGGGCTAAGTCAGTTTGTGTGAAATATCCCAAGGTGATTTTATTTATTTATTTTCGATAACTTTCAGATATCATACTACTACTACTACTACAGCCTATTTGCGTCCCACTGTTGAGCACAGGCCTCATCTTATCACGAGAGGGTTCGGGCTATATCATAAGATAATCTAAGAGATCATAAGATTTAATATTATCGCACTAAAATAATTTCAATCAAAACCTCTTTAGCCTTCGTTAATGCTATCCAACAGCGTAACACGATGAAAAAGAAAAATGTGAAACTTTACAATTGTAGAACAAAGGCACGTGGGAGGTTAACTAACGTAGACTGAATTCATTAAACGGCAACTAACCGGATCGGAACTTAAATCCGGTTACTGCCCCGGCAATTAACCGGCCCGGGCAGGTGAGGACGTGTGGCAAATAAGCTAACAAAATAGCTTACTTTGTTTAGTATTTGTCTATTGCAGATGCGACATGAGTTTGCGGTACGCGTGTACTGGATTTTAAAACCTTTTTATCCTGTAGTTGGTGGACAACTAACTAAAGTATAAACAGGTTTTGAAATCCAGATTTTCTCTTAATCTACGAATACACGCGAAATATGCACCTACTCATATTTATGTCTGTTTGGCTTCATGGTTGACTAGTAGTAGAGAATGCCTCAATTTTTTATAGGGCAATGAAGATGAAATAAATTAATAAATACCTATACCATTACACTTTTAATTTCAGCCTTTTATGGTTCCGAGACGTGAGCGCTAACGATGGGCCCGATAAGAAGGCTCAAGATTACGCAAAGAGCAATGGAGAGAGATATGCTCGGGGTTTCTCTGCGTGATAGAATCAAAAATGAGGATATCCGCAGTAGAACTAGGGTCACCGACATAGCTCGAAGAATTGCGAGCCTTAAGTGCCAGTGGGCGGCGCACATTGCTGGGAGGACTGATGGCCGATGGAGCCGGAAAGTTCTCGAGTGGCGTTCGCGAACCGGGAGACGAGCTGTCGGTAAGCCTCCAACAAGATGGAGCGACGACCTCGTGAGGGTCGCAGGAAACCAGTGGAAGCGAGTAGCACAGGACCGGTCTGAGTGGCGAGCCTTGGGGGAGGCCTATGTCCAGCAGTGGACGTCTTTCGGCTGAAATGATGACCTTATAGTTATACTTAAGTATCTATCCTTATCCTTAGGACGCAGGGGGGCACTGTGCCCCTGGATATTGGTCTCCCCATATGTACTGTGGCGGGGGGTTGATGTTAGCTCAGGTAGATGCTGCAGACACGGAGATCAGCGGTGGAATCCGAAGACACGAAGACGATGCCTAGCTCATTAAAATATCTAAATCTTGAAGACTGGCCCTATTACTGCCCTAGTACTGCCTAATTAAGAAATAATAGATTTTAAGTTGTATTGATATTATATTTTGAGAGATGCGTTCGTTACAAGCGATAGCAAAAGACTAAAAATATTAAACAAAAACACACTACGCTTAAAACTACCTATTTTTGGAAGAGAATGTGTCAACTAACCGATTGTACTCGGCCAGTCTCCACAGTACCATACCTACGTCCCGAAAAAATGATCAGCCCGTCTGGGATCAGAATCTGGGTAGGTATGGGCGTAGCGTACCATCTACCATCACGAAAGGTGTGGAATAGGCACCACCAATATAAGAATTCGTTTCACGTGAAAAGAGGTTTCCTCGTGACGCCTCCTTTCACCAAAAGAGCAGATTGTATTGAAAATCATACTTTAACAAATTAAATTTAAACACACACAACAAATAACCAGAGTCCCCAGTGCATTGTATTATTTATTGTCTCGTAACACGTGAATGGGAAAGCTCTCACGCCCGTGACATTTGCCTAGTCCACCATTCTAATCACAGGCAAGCATTTAAAACAGTACGAATACGCTAGTACTCGAACACTCCCACACACAACAATAATCCTGTATACCCACTAATTAGATTATTAGTGATATTACAGGGTGACTTCGAATTCATAATACAAAATAGTTGATTTTGGCTCAATTGATTATAAAAAACCGGCCAAGTGCGAGTCGAACCGACGGACAGGCGGACAGTTATTTATTTATTTACTTATTTATTTTATAAAAGTTAAACGTGGCATTACAGTTAACACCAATGCGTCATGAAACCAAATAAAACTATTTAGGCGACGAAACGGCGTGGCTCCGCTGCATCGTCATCTCCGGTGTAGGATTCGGTAGGTTGCCCCGGAACCGTCAAAACACGACACGCTTCGGCCAGAAGTCAGCACTCTCGATGTTCTCCAGCAGCGGCCGCGGCACGCGCACCACAAAAGAGCTGAAGTGCACGTAGTGGCGCGAACGCAGCGAGAACACCCTCAGGGAGAAGCCGGTCTTCTGTCGAACATACTCCGCCAAATCATCAGCCGTGGCGGAGTAATCCAGGCGTGAAACATATAGCGCCTTGCTCGGTGTGGCAACGTGCAGACCAGAACTAACCGGTTCTGCAGTACCACCTTGGCTCTTGCGCGGCTTGCGCTTCCTCGACACCGTAGTGAAACCCTCCTTGTCCACATTGGTGTTAGGGGGCTCCTTTGGAGGAACCCGAACTTCACTCGCTATTGAGGGCGCGACACTCCGGTTGGCTGCGACAGACTGACCAGCTACGGCATCTGTATAGCGAGGACGTGATTTAGAGGATGCAGGGGGCGGCGGCCCGGCGCGGAGGGGGCACACAGGCCGTGCAACGGTATGCGCAGTGTCAGCAACATGCGAACTGACCGCGTCGACACTTGACGCCCGGTTATTAATCTCGAAATTTGACGCCGCCGCAGGTGACCGAGTTTGCGGGGCACTATTACGCAAACTGATAACTTCGTTGCGTAACTCGGCAATAGTGGCCTACGAATCATCAAACTTCTTCAGAATTTCTGCCATGCCTGCCTTAAGGGCCACGATTTTCTTCAGCAGGCCACTCACGTCAACATGTTCTGGAGTGTAGGACGGCAATCTGGAGACCTCCGTCGCCACGAACTCCGGCCCTCATCTCCCTCAGAACATCAATGATGTCCTTAAGGGACTTTATCCCGGTTTCGTTTCCTCTCCGGTGAAGTATAACTGTGCCGGCAATCCCAAGGGACTGAAACAGCACTTTCTTCGCTTCGCAGATGTCGGCGGCACTGAAGCTCGCCAAGTAGACTTGCTCCGCGTCCAGCTCATCTTCCCACAGTAATCGCAGCAGAAGGGTGAGGAGCTTATTCACGACGGTTTCATCGTTTCAAAAAACTATTAGCGGCGGCCGAGCCGCGCTAATTCCACAATTAATAAATAAATAAATTAGTCATCAATGCGTCTACATCGCAGCGCGCATCGGACACGACTGATACTGTTATAGTGTAAGTAAATGGTCAGTGCAGTGTTTACGCGGACTGGTATAAAATTATTTGCAAATTTAATAATAGCTACACTGGTAACAATTAATCAACAATTAGTTTTCACTAAAAAGTTCCATGAATGCGTTTGGATATTTTCGGCGAAACGTTTTCTTAGTTTCAGACGTAAATTAGAAGCTCAGTTTTGAACAAAAATGTAACTCAAAACACTTTTCATACTGTTTTTAGTATAGTGAATGCGACACAGCGCAGCTTCCGGCGACACCGAGCAGAATGCAAGTCAATAAACCGTCTCCCGGACGGACATATTTTATACGAAACGACATTTTGTTCTAACTTGATGCGAGAATACATTTATTCGTTCGAAATTCCTGTGCAAAATTTAGCAAAATGGTTTTTTTTTCAGTTTCTGCCTCTAGAATGTTTTGTTTACGACATTGGTAGGCAGCAAACGAGTAAACAGGCCACCTGATGGTAAGCGGTCACTGCGGCCCATAGACACTGAAATCTTATGATTTCTTATTAAGAAACCATAAGATCTCGAATGGGTTGCCCTCCCTGAGGCCTAAGATGGAATGCCTCTTTCTCTGTGCCAGTAATTTCACCGGCTTTGGTATTGGTAAATTCTTTTTAAGACGTGTAAAAGTGCCCCTATGTGGCCAATTTGCTGAATAAATTATTGAATTTGAATTTGGCTGCCTTAACTTGGAGTTAGGTTAACGGGGAAAGACGGTGGTACCACCCTGGACGGAATTAGCACCAGGCCTTACCGCCATAAGATGTAGCGTATAGATGTTATTAAATTGCTACTTGTCTGCAGAACAATTTAGTAGGTACCTACAGGGATAGATCATAACACCTTTTTATCTGAACAAAATATTGGGATAAGGTATGTTTCTATCTTGATTTTGATGTTTTATTCATTTAACGATAAGCTGAGCAAAAAGCGAATTAGTTATGTTTGATAGGTTTACTCCTAATATTACAGGATTTTATTTATCGCTATAAACACGTTAATGGCTCCACACAATGTTATCCATTAGATAAGTGAACTGTCTGCTCACCCAATAATGGAGACAATGCAGTGATCCACTTAATGACGTCTAATATATAATGAGTGGGAAACGATGTATAAGTAATTTACATTTAATGAAGCCACTGGAAGTGCCGCAGTCGAGCAATACGTTGGCAGAAATTTGCATTTTTATGAAAAATTTTACGGTACCCTCCGTCTTCTGTTTTTATATATCTGAAAAAAATAGGTACCTATCTACATATAAATAGGAGCCTACTGCGACTCTATTTTTATTGATACTTAGAAAGTGTATCTACGGTAGCTTCTTGTAGCCATTTTCCTCAAAAATATTGTTATTTTGCATGGAATTAAGTTATTTTACTTGTCCTGGGAATACTTGTTTTTATGGATCTTTTATAATTCTAATATTGTTACACATTAATTTCTACCTATCCGATCCAAATGAAGGATCCATTCAAATCCGAAAACACTGGCTAAGGTGGTAGTAGATGTTAGACATAGTACTTATTTGATTTATTTTAATCTTGAAAACTGCATTCCAAAATTAATAGGAAGTAGTGGGTATTTGGTCACCAAAACTATATAAAAGTTTCAGAGACTGTAGAGATCTTCTACTATCTAAAGTCCCGCGCCTTCACATTTCAAAACGCTTCAATTTTTAGGGTTCCGTACCTCAAAAGGAAAAAACGGAACCCTTATAGGATCACTTTGTTGTCCGTCTGTCCGTCTGTCAAGACCTTTTTTCTCAGGAACGCGTGGAGGTATGAAGCTGAAATTTATATCAATTACTCAGGTCTACTGTCCCTTGAAGCTGTGAAAAAATCAAACTTCTAAGCCAACGCAATCAAAAGATACAGCCGTTTATGCCGCAAATTTTCGACACTTGCAAGGGAATCAAAACCTACAGGGTGCTTCCCGTGAACTCAGAATCTTGAAATTTGGTACGAAGCAACGTCTTATAGCATAGATAAAGGAAAAATTACGAAAACCATAAATTTTTAATTACATCACATAATATATATTTTTTAAATAATTTTAACCTTACTACCCATTTCCTCATAAACGCGTAGAGGTATTAAATTGAAATTCATACCAAATACTCAGGTCTATAATACCTTTAAGCTGTAACAAAATCAAACTTCTATGTCAACGCAATCAAAAGAAACAGCAATTTAAGCTGCATATTTTGAAACTCGCAAGTACTCGCAAGGGAATCAAAACCTAAAGGGTACTTCCAGTCGACCTAGAATCTTGAAATTTGGCATGAAGCAACGTTTTATAGCACACATAAAGGAAAAATTCCGAAAACCTTAAATTTTTAGTTACATTACAAAATATATATTTTTTAATAAATATAAACTTATTACTTTTTTCCTCATGAACGCGTAGAGCTATCAAGTTGAAATTCATATCAAATACTTAGATCTAATTGCCTTTAACCCGTGAAAAAAAAAAAATCTAAGTCAACGCAAAAACGCAAAACGCAAAAGTACAACCATTGATACCGCATATTTTGAAACTCGCAACTACACGCAAGGGAATTAAAACCTAAAGACCACTTCCCGTTGACATAGAATCTCGAAATTTGGTAAGAAGCAATAGCTTACAGCACAGGTAACAGAAAAATTCCGAAAAGCTTAAAATTTTAAGTAGTTATACCACCAAAAAATTGTGATTGTAAACATAATTGTAGTTACAGTTATATTATAGATAAATGATATCTGTTAATATAAAATAAAGGATTACTTAAACGATAAAGAGATCTTTGTCTTAAATTTATGCTCCTCCATCTTTCCCCATTGTAATGTTATGAATTTCATTTTGCAATAAAAATACCATAGTTATGACTCGATTGTCGTAATGAACGAACTTTGTAAACCTTGCAGGTTTGTACGGAACCCTCGGTGCGCGAGTCCGACTCGCACTTGGCCGGTTTTTTTATTATTATTCAATAAGCACCACCAACACTCTCAACGCATAGTTGATGGCTGTCTCAGCACGCACACATGTGTTGAGAGTGTTGGTGGTGCTTTTTAAATACATTGAAGCGTTTTGAAATGTTAAGGCGCGGGACTTTAGATAGTAGAAGATCTCTACAAGAAATGTCTAAGAAGCAAATACACGATCAAAGCAATACGGATCTATCATGATCATGACCTGTAAAAATGAAAAACATAACAATAATGTTCTCCAAAAACAGTGATCTGTCGACTCTTCAGCTGCTTAACCTGTGCCGCAGACTGTAACACTGTACATGACAGTCGGGTCGAGGGTTTCAGCCAATTACTTCTTTTGTCATTGGAAATGTCAAATCGTTTGGTTTCATGTCTGATTGGGCGCGGAGGGCCGGACGCACCCCGCGAGATTGGGTTCCGTAGTATTTATATATATTAGGTCCTTACATATGAAATTGGCGTTTGGCGAACTGGCAACTTTGATTCAAAATATGTGGCGTTCGGCTAGGAATTCCAAATTCAAATTTATTTCAAATTTAAGACCATGTATTTCTGTGTTCGAATTACGAAATTTATTTGTTATCGCGTCATTTGTTTTTCTTTCACATCGTTCTGTTCACAATATGGAGAACTTAAAATATCGCTATATTTACGAATATGAGTTTCACCTCGGCACTAGTGCTGCAGAAACGGCTCGTAGGATTAACAATGCGTATGGGGAAGCTACTGCAAAAGAAAATACGGTACGTTATTGGTTCCAACGTTTCCGTTCTGGAAATTTTGACCTACAGAACAAGCCTCGTGGACGGCCGGAGACACAAGTTGATAACGAAGAATTAAAAGCAATTGTGGAAGCAGATCCATCGCAAACCACGTCAAAGTTAGCGGCAGGCTTCGGTGTGAGTGATAAAACCATTTTGATTCACTTGAAACAAATTGGAAAAGTGAAAAAACTTGAAAAATGGGTACCGCATGAATTGAGCGACGCAAACAAAGAAACACGCGTCGAGTGTTGCGTTTCACTTCTCAACCGGCACAATAATGAAGGCATTTTGAATCGTATCGTTACTTGTGATGAAAAATGGATCTTGTACGACAACCGGAAACGTTCTTCACAATGGTTGAACCCAGGTGAACCAGCCAAATTCTGCCCGAAACGAAAGTTGACTCAGAAAAAGGTACTGGTAAGTGTCTGGTGGACTAGTGCCGGTGTCATCCATTACAGTTTCTTAAGATCTGGGCAAACAATCACGGCTGATGTGTATTGTCAACAATTGCAAACGATGATGGAAAAGCTAGCCATTAAACAACCCAGACTGGTCAATCGATCTAGCCCACTGCTGCTTCAGGACAACGCTCGACCACATACGGCACGTTTGACGGCCGCAAAACTACGGGAGCTGCGACTGGAATGTCTTCGACACCCACCATACTCCCCGGACCTTGCTCCAACTGATTACCATTTTTTTCGGAATTTGGACAACTTCATGCAAGGAAAAAAATTCAATTCTCACGAGGCTGTCCAAACGGCCTTCAAAGATTTTATTGATTCTCGCTCACACACTTTTTTTAGTAAAGGAATCAATGAACTACCTTCGAGATGGCAAAAGTGCATAGATAGCCATGGTACATACTTTGACTAAATAAAAAAATAGTTTCATAAAAAAAAATCGTTTTCATTTCTGCCATATGAAACGCCAATTTCATATGTAAGGACCTAATAGTACGATAGGCAAACGAGCATACAGGCCACCTGGTAAGCGGTCACTGCGGCCCATGGATATTGAATTCTTATGATTTCTTATTAAGAAACCATAAAATCACGAATGCGTTTTCTACCCTGAGGCTTAAGATGGAATTCGTCTCTGTGTGATGGTATTCGCCTCTGTGCAAGTAATTTCACCGGTTGCCTCAACTCCTTACTGGAGTACAACAGTGTGAGTAATGCTATTTGGCAGCAGGTTAGCGGTGGTGATACCAACCCGGATGAACCTAGCACCAGGTCCTCAAAAATCAAAAGTTTTATTGAGAAATGCAGCGATATTGTCTCGATTGTGTATCCAGTACTAATATTTTAAATGCGAAAGTAACTCTGTCTATCTGTATGTTACTTACCTTATCATGCTTAAATCGATGGACCAATTTTGGTGAAATTTAGTATGGAGATAAATAGAATTCCGGGGAAGGACAAATCCTACTTTTCATACTGGCGCTGGCCCGGAGTGTACCTACCTGCTCTGATGCCACAGTATTTTGCTGAGCCTGGTCCATTTGCCATAATTAGCTGTTAGTTTTAAGTTTTCTTTGTTCACGTTTTTTATGTTTATACTTATTTATGGCAATAAAGATTTTTTTCTTTTTCTTTGTTTTTTCAGAATAGTCTTTAAATATTCATTCATAAGTACCTAATTAGAATCTTTAATTGTACTTTATAATATATAGTAAACTGACTGTAAACTGTAGTACCAATGTCCACAAACAATGAAATTAAAAGGAAATACAATCGTCATGTCATGTCTCTAGATAGACATCAGGGTAAGTAAAATTCGAAATATTATTTTATGAGTACCTAACTACTTATTTTTACCTATTAATTTCTTTTTGAAGAATCCACTTCATATTATAAATGTGTTTGTTTGTTTGTTTGTCCTTCCTTCTCGTCGCAACGAGTGGACCAATTTGGATGAAATTTGGTATGGAGATAGTTTGAGACCCGGGCAATAACATAGGATTTCCACGGGAACGGGTTTTCTACGGGTCAAACCAATTTCTCAATACTTCTATAACTATAACTATCTATATCATCGGGTACGCAAATTCTAAGTCTACGCGGGACGAAGTTCGCGGGCATCGGCTAGTGGCATATATTTTCCTCGTATACCCCTTATTCAGAATAAGAATTCCCGTTTGAATTTACAGATAAAGATTTAAACGAGAATGGTTCACCGCTTCCCCCGGGACCCTAAAATACTCCAGTGACAGGCCTGTTCTCGTTGTACAAAACTGAATGCTTGTTATTGGCCCACTCTCAAACACTTTGAAAACACTCAGCCGACAGTATTTTATTCGCATATTTTTGGAGAAATATCTTTCATTCCTTTCTATAAAATTCTGCTCATAACAGGAAATTTTGATTTTACATGCTTCCAGTGCAGCAATGAAAATGAAAATATTTATTCAGCAAATAGGCCACATCCCTTCCATCCCGAAGCCGTGGTGGCCTAGTGGTTCGGCCTACCGCCTCTCATGCAGAGGGTCGGGGGTTCGATTCCGGCTCGCACCTCTAAGTTTACTTATGTGCGAAATTCAATTTGAATTGACCACTGCGCTTTTCGGTGAAGGAAAACATCGTGAGGAAACCTGCACGCCACTGCGAAGTAATTCAAAGATGTGTGTGAAGTCCCCAATCCGCACTGGGCCCGCGTGGGGACTATAGCCCAAACACTCTCATGATGAGGGGAGGCCTGTGCCCAGCAGTGGGACGCAAATAGGCTGTAGTAGTAGTAGTAGGCCACATCTGGGCACATTTACACGTCACTTTTAAATTAATTTAACAGAAATTAATTTACCACTACCTGTAAAACTCAAACTGTAATAGAGTTAACCTCTAACTAAGGAACCTTTGGATTATATCCCCACCAGCTTCTGCCCGTGACTTCGCTCGCGTGGGATTCGGCTATCGCTTTCCCGCGGGAACTATGCGTTTCCCCGGGTTAAAAGTGTCCTTTCCCGAGACGCCAACTATCTCCATACCAAATTTCATCTTAATCGATCCAGCGGTTGAAGCGTGAGGTAACAGACAGACAGACAGAAAGAGTTACTTTCGCTTATACAGAATGATCGATCCAAATGGGTATGGAGAAGTCAGAAATGATGAGAGGTAGCAAAATCTGTTCTTATGATATTTTTTTATTTATCTGCTCTCCATACACTTTGGCTTGTTTTAGACCAGATGGCTCGGTGGCGCCATCTCATTGCGTAGAAAATAGAGGAAACCCTCATTTTGGATATTTCTGCCTAATGATTTCATAGGGATATTTGGTCCTTAAACTCACAGGATCAACTATAATAACGAATACTACATGCGATTATAGTCACATAATTTTGATCGATTCCCTCATTATGTATGAGAGTTAATACAATAAAATTGAATGCCATATTCATTCAATCTAACATGGAAACCATGAAGCCTCAAAAAAAAAACTGTATCGGAATCGCCTTTTGGGTGATACTAAGTTTACCGAGTCAACTAATCTTTCATAGTTTCCGAGTTCTCCATACTGACCCACTTTGATTAATCATTCTGTATTAGTTGATGTTACTATTCATAGAAAGAGAGCTCAGGGAAAAGCAAATTTAAAAACGATCGCAAAATGTAACACATCAGCTTGAATAATTTGTAATGCATCTTAAAAATGTCACTACTACAACAGTCTATTTGCGTCCCACTACTGGGCACAGGCCTCCCCACGAGTGAGTTTGGGCTATAGTCCCCACGCGGGCCCAGCACGGATTGCGGACTTCACACACATCTTTGAATTACTTCTCAGATGCGTGCAGGTTTCCTCACGATGTTTTCCGTCACCGAGAAGCTCAGTGGTAAATTCAAATTGAATTTCGCACATAAGTAGACTTAGAGGTGCGAGCCGAAGTCGAACCCTCGGCCACGCATGAGAGGCGGCAGGTCGAACTACTAGGCCACCACGGCTAGGGTATAAGCCGTGGTGGCCTAGTAATATTGAAAAATTAATAAAAACAGCGAAACATTTGACAGCTATATGCGACGTTGCCAACTTTCGGGATATAAACCCTCTAAAATAACACGCCATTTAATTTCCACAACAGCACTTTTTCCTTTGCCATTACAATCGAAATTACCCGCCTCACCGTCGCCGGCTGCTTATCATATTTTATCCCTTTTTATCACTTCCGCCACAAGTAAGACTGTAGTATTCTTTTTTCTATGACAAAGCTTCGCCAGTTGAATAACAAAGCGGTGAATCTCACTTCGGGATTTTTCCTCTTTGCGCCAACAAGGAACGACAAGAGTTTACACCCAATAATATAATTACCATTTTTTTTTTGCCTCTCCATATTCATTACAAATTCAGGGAATTGAGTGAGAGCGAAAAGGACGTCGATGTGTCGTTTTTTGTATTGGCTTTAGCCGATTCCGCGTCGATGTATGTGGGGAAACCTAAAGACTAATTTACGTAGTATGTAGAGTATAAACCCATACCGAATTCCATGACAATCTGTTTAGTAGTTGTAATGTTAAAGAATGCCAAATATTCATGCACATACCACCTCATTTCTTCATAGCCACATAATTGTTATTATAGTTAAATTATTGTGCCGCCATTACTTACTGCTTTCAATCTATCTCTTTCACAAATAAACGTTATCTTATTGACTAATTTCCATCACCATAACCGCATATTTATGTCCTACTGCAAGCCTCCTCTCATCAGGAGGGTTTGGGCTCCCCACGCGTGCCCAGTGCAGCGGGAATTACACAAAATTTTTGAATTACTTCGCAAATGCGTTCAGGTTTCCTCACGATGTTGTCCTTCACCAAAAAGCTCAGTGGTAAATTGAAAGTGCATGGACAAAGTTCAATCCTATATATAGTTAGTTTGTTTTCTTTACCTCCACTATCCAAAGGTTATCTGGTAGAGATCGCTATTCGATAAGACCGCCTGCTGTATGCCATACTTTTTATATAATTACGTTTATGTATGTACTGTTCCTTGAATGTGTGGTGATCAATAAAGTGAGTATTATTGTATTGTATAGTTATAATTTGTTTTAAGCAATAATGCAATGCGAGAAGCTCCAAGTAGAACAACCGTCACTTTTTTCAAGTGCTCGGGGTCGTTTCGCTTATCGATCTAGTATCGCACGCGCGGATTGAATCGCAATGAGGCTCGTATGAATTCGAGATGCCAATTCTTTCGCGTTAAAACTGTGGATGCGGTGTTCGCGAGATGTAAGAGGAATATACCTACTCAGAGAAAGAAGAAATTTCAGTTGCAAGTTGATTTTGATATCAATGTAGTTGTGATATTACTAATTATATTTCTGACTTAGTTATTCTGCTTCCTACGCGTCTTCAAACTGTGGTGACAGCGGCGAAATCTTTTTATGATTTGATAGTGCCTAATATAGGTAGTTGTATAGTGGAACGCCATTTATAAAGTACTAACAACGATACTTAAATATCTACTCAGTCCAGTACCTATACTATTTTTTTTAATACCTACTAAACTTTTCTACACACACACACCTTACGCACAGTTAATCATCAAACTCGAAGTTACAATAAGTTCCAGTTACGTAACCCAATCACGTAATGTGACGTCACCGGCGTAATAGAATAACGTCAAAATCAGGGGACATCAAAGCGGTCCGACCGCAGCGGCCGACTAATTGCCTAAGTAGGGGGGTATTTAGCATAATTATCTATTCACACGGGATACCTCCAATGATCCTTGTAGGTAATCTGATCTGAACAGCTCGAGAAATAAGGGATGTAAACTTATTGGCTTAAGTGATCATGTGACTACGGGGTTTAAGCCTGTGTTACTTAGGCTGCATCAAGAAAATTCAAGGCGAGATTTTCATAGAGGATATGACGTTTCTGTATGAAATGACAGCTCAGCGGTTATATTTAACGATGACGATTCCGTCATCTTTATTGATGCAAGCGAGGCTAAGTATTCAATTGAGATTTTCAGTTACAGGTCTTGCAAAAGTTCCGCTGGCAGAATGTTTAATTACGTTGCTTACTTTCCACGTCCAAATTTTCATAAATAAAAATAAATCGCTAAAATATTTTGTAAGCTGTCTGAAGTGATCGCTAGACCGTCTTTACTTATTTGGACTATTCTATTTTCGACCGCTGCTGTCAGAAAAAGGTTTGTAAAAATAAGAAATTTCTTTCAAACACGTGAAAATAATGATATTTTACGCTGGTTGAGTACTAAGAGGGGTACATAAACTTGACGAAAATTTACTTACACTCTTGTAGATAATGTCACCGATGTCAAGTGTATCTATGTATGTGTATCTCTCATTTTAAAATAGCCTAAGCTATTAACACTAGATTCTACTCGGGAACTATGCGTTTTTCTGGGATAAAAATAAGCCTTTTCTTGTCATGTCCTTCTCAGGGGCTCCAACTACCTCTATAACATACCTTTCATTTAAATTGGTCCAGTAGGTTGTGTTCTGTTGAAGGCAAAGACAGAAAGACAGAGAGACTTACTTTAGCATTTATAATATTAGTAAGGATGCTACAACCAATTATCATAAATCACCTAGAATCCATTGATCTGCGAAACTCTAATGACCGAATGATTGCATTGCCGACCTGATGATTGGATTACATGGTGTTTGAACAGCCGCAGTGAGCAGATGACCCGGTAGTCACCGCTGACGCGTGATCCATCAACGTCACGCGGGACGTGATGTCAGCGATCGGTTAATGATTCGCATCATTTGATTGAAGGCATGTTTAAGAGGTCAGAGGTCTAATCTTGAAGGCAGCGCCCTCTGTCGATCTTAGATAATTCTTTGAAATTGAAATGTTACTGAACTGATACAATATTGAAAGTAAATAGGGATACGTAAGTTTGTTTATGTTAGTTTATTATTTCTCTACTGAGAAAATATTACGTGCACATGTTATATGAATAGTTATTGTACTAGATGTTTTTTTTTTAAATTAGTTATAAATAACGGTTATAATTTCGTCATGATAAACAATTACCTACTGCTATAGAAAGAGTCAATACCATAATGCATTACTTGAATTAATGGAGTTATTATCAACATTATTAGACCCAAGCCAATCATATTCAAGCAGAAATTACTAAAATCAATGCAAGCCGAAACACGTCCAAAAATGTACTTAGATAATTATAGATTTGCATACTAGGAAAAGAACTTGGCTCCCGTTCTTCTAAACAGAAGCTTAAGAATCTTACGGAGCTCTCTGAAGTGCTACATAATGCAGTTTCCCTTTACCCGCAGTCAGAACTCACCGCCATAAATGAAGAAGTAATTCAAGTTGGGACATAAACCCGCCCCTGTAAAGAATTCACGGCGACCTTCAGGGTCCCGATAAAAAATCTTTTTAATGAGGTCACGTAGGGCCCTGAGTGTTCTTGGATAAATTGTAATAAAATTTAGTTTGGAGTAATTTAATGAAATATACCTAAGTGGGGTTCGTATTGAATTTGGAGACATTGAACCTATACTATGGAATTTTATACTTAACTACGTCTTATTTAAAAGTGATATTTTAAACACCATCATCATCATATCAGCCGATAGATGTCCACTACTGAACATAGCCTCCCCCAATGCTCGCCAATTCAACCGGTCCTGTGCCGCTCGCATCCACCGACTTCCCGCGACTTTCACCAGGTCATCGCTCCACTTTGTTGGAGGCCTACCGACAGCTCGTCAATCATAATTTAAATACAAATTGAGATTTATTGAGATTGAAGTCTAAATATTAAGTAACTAAGAGAACTCAATCTAAATCTAACACTTCGCACGACATTTGCCTCGTTTCTTCATTGATCTCGTGATGAGAGGAAGCCTGTGTCCAGCATTGGGACGCAAATAGGCTGTAGTAGTAGTAGTAGTAGTTTCTTCATTTTAACATTACATACCACACTGCGAAGAATTGCGAGCCTTAAGTGGCAGTGGGCGGGGCACATTGCTCGCAGGACTGATGGCCGATGGGGCCGGAAAGTTCTCGAGTGGCGCCCGCGAACCGGGAGACGAGCTGTCGGTAGGCCTCCAACAAGATGGAGCGACGACCTCGTGAAGGTTGCGGGAAACCGGTGGAAGCAAGTAGCACAGGACCGGTCTGAGTGGCGAGCCTTGGGGGAGGCCTATGTCCAGCAGTGGACGTCTTTCGGCTGAAATGATGATACCACACTACCACCTTTTGCCACGGGACGGCTACGCCCAGCAGACAAATATGGATATATGAAAAACTTTTTCGAAATTGACGATTTGAATTTAATATTCGAATTAATATCCCTCATGTTCTTAGGATTGTTAGGTATGTGTTCACGTTTTACATGTCGCCTATTACCATTTTTATTTAGAATCCATTAAAAATGTCGTGAAACATTAAAAAATACACCAGTCAACATATATTATATATTTTTATGTATAAGAAAGTTCGTCTAAAGTTTTTTTTCTTTCGAGACCTATGCTCAACAATGAAGGGTAAACCTTTAATTCATTACATCATCACCTTTATATTTGTACTAAATTACTAAAATTTTAGTTTAACAAAATATTCTTCTATTTCCTTGAAAGTCTTGCAATTTAATCTAAGTACTTATATTTGATTGTCTTAGTTTAAATTGTACTGATACATGCTGCTATTTACATGCTTATATTTATGAATTGATGAACATCGGAAAATACTTTTATAGTGAGTTTTTAACTAATAAGGTAATGACTAAACAATTTTCTAAATACGATACCCATCGAGCGGATATAATTGAAGAGAATAGAAGCAAATTTTACTATAGGTACGGCAAAGGAATTTAGACCTTCCGAAATTCTCAAGCTCAGGTAAATATAATGTAAATATGGGAAACATGCCATAGTTGGGCGCCGCAAAATAGTATTTGCATACTCAAGTATTAAAACTTGTTCGAAGCTTATCTTGCTCACGTTCGTGCGGAAACCTAATAGTACAAAATAAACTCGTTTCCTTATTATAAGCATATTTACTAGGGAACACTTAAAATTTAAATTAATAAAAAAGGTTATTTAAGTTTTATGCGCTAATGGATGGTAATGACTTTATTATGAAGCGTGAATCAGAAAAGGTAAATTCATTTTCAACAGCGGATTATAATATTACCTAGGTAGGTACATATTTTATTTTATTCATTTTCATATTGTGAAATTCAATGACACCTTGACATTTACCAATAAAGTTTCATACTAAAAGGACATACCTACTAAATGTCAGTCAATAAATCCGGCAGTTGATTGACAGTCCGAAAATATTTATTCACTAATACTCCTTTAAATTTCGCTCCAATAGGATCAGTTTTATACAATACCTTGAATGGCTTAATGTCAGTTTAGGTGTAAAATAATGTTCAGTTGCTATCGCAACATAGTATAAAACAAAGTCGCTTCGTTGTCTGTCTGTCCCTATGTATGCTTAGATCTTTAAAACTACGCAACGGATTTTGATACTTTTTTTTAAATAGATAGAGTGATTCAAGATGAAGGTTTTCGTATATAATTTGTTATAATAAAACGCTCAATTCCCACGGGAACGCTATAACCGAATTCCACGCGGACGAAGTCGCGGGCAGAAGCTATTATTATATAAATAACACTTATTGCGCTGGGCGTAAATGAACAAAAGCTAAAATTTTTAACTGTCATTTCAACTCATTCAGAAGTAAAAAATTCAAGTGAACATTTAGTAATTAATTCCTTCCATAAAATTTCCAAAGAATGTTTGTGAACGCGAAGATGAACGTTATTTAAGTTGTTTGACATACAACTACATTATTTTACCTTCTATATGAAAATAAATGAAAATAGTATTCGACAGGAAGGTTGTATCTATTTAATGTAACATAAAGTACTGAACTTTACTTATCCTAGCAAAGCAAAGAGCTTATCTGCCGCTTGTGGAACCAACAAAGTGAACACTCGGAGCAGATAGCAGTGCACTTCGTGTTGGTTCGTACACTGAATTTATTAATGAAAGCGTCATTTTGGTTTAGAATTAGGTTTTTTTACACTAACACACAGTTAAATATGTAAATAAATAAAAAGTAAAAATATTTATGAATAAAAATAGCAATGGTCACACACACATGTCATTATCTTCGTGAAGGGAGTCTGGTACACGACACAAACGGTTAGTTAGGTAGGTAGTGTCATTATTTACCTACTTATTACGCTTACAACTTATCAATATACAACTACATCTACTACAACAGCCTATTTACGGCCCATTGCTGGGCACAGGCCTCCTCTCATCACGAGAGGGTTGGGCTATAGTCCCCACGCGGGCCCAGTGCGGATAGGGGACTTCACACACATCCTTAAATTACTTCGCTGATGCGTGCAGGTTTCCTCACGATGTTTTACTTCACCGAAAAGCTCATGGTAAATTCAAATTGAATTTCGCACATAAATAACTTCAGAGGTGCGAGCCGGATTTGAACCCGCGCCGCGACCCTCTGCATGTGTGACGGTAGGTCAAACCACTAGGCCACCACGGCTTTATCAATATACATACATACATAATATATCACGCCTTTTCCCCATAATATAGGAGTAGACAGAGACTACTTCCTTCCGCTCTTAAATATCTACCTCTCTTGCTTCTTCAACTTTCATTCCGTTCCGCATACCTACTTGCTCGAGAGTTTGGAGTAATTTTGCCCTGGCCTTGAATCGACTGTCCTGTATTTAAACCAAAAATATTCGCCTCGGTCTTCCTCTTCCAACATTTACATTTATACAAGCCATATTTAATAAATGCTTTTTGTCAGTCTTCAATCAAATATCAAATAAACTAAAGAGTAATCAAGAAGAAGTTTATTTTTGATAAAACAAAAATAAACTTTCCACCTCAATCTTGACTTAAGAAGATAATAGTTAAATCAAAATTAACAAAGCTTAAAGATAAATTAAAAGTAAAGATTTACCGCGACTTACCGATATTAAATTTAACATCAATATCACGCTCCGAGGAACCCTCCCGGGAACCAATTACCGACGGTTAAATACTCAATTTACTGATTACATTTAAATTTGGACTGGCGGCACTGACGATAATTGCCAGAGCTATCTTTGCCATGACTGTACCTGACTTAAACGATTTGAACTTGGCCTCGTTCGTGCCAAAGTAATGTACGCGGAAAATGTATCTCGTAACAAAATAATATTATTTGGTATTATTTTGTATTGAGACCCCCTAGTCCAGTATCCCACAGGATATTTGGGAGGTGGAGAGGTGTGCACCGGTTTCGCCATAGCGGGTCGTGCCTCGTGCGCACCCGCAGCGGATTTCCCCGTCGGCTCGCCACAGGCCGCCCTGCGCTGACTGACTACACCGGTAGAACAACACCAACCAGGTGGGCGATAGGGTCGTCACATCCCTACGCCTTTATTATTATTATTATTGTATTCTTCTAGAGCACTCCATTATGATAGTCATATTATATAAACGATTTTTCTAATCTTTTTAAATATATTTTAAAAACGGGGTAAAAAATGTTATATAACCCGATTATCGAAATAAAAATGAATGCGTAAAAGGAAAATGTTTCAAAATGTAATTTTTGCCCCTCCTGTTGCCCTAAGCCGGTCTCCAAACGTTGTTTGTACGGAGCGGTGCAAACATGGCAATATTGTCTTAGGCCTCATAAATAATAACATAATAATTAGACTAAGCCGCGCCCTCGGACTAGATTTAGGGAAATACAGCCTTGAAATACGAATGGTTACGAGCAAAATGTTGAATTTCACGCCAGGATTATTCGGAGGCGAGATACTCCTATGTAATGCATGAGGTTTCATAGGTACTCTAGCTAATAATATTAACTAAGCAGGCAGTATTGTACGTAATAAGGTAACCTTATATAAGCTTTAGTACTTACGTTATGTAAGCCAAATCAGAAAAACCGGCCAAGTGCGTGTCGGGCCACGCGCAAAGTATAGGGTTCTGAAGTTGACGATGCCCGATGTACCTTTGTAAGACTTATTAGCATCTAGCTAGCCTGTGGTAGGTATGACGTGCCCGCCCGACGCCCCTGCCGCTCGAGAAAAATCATTGTCATAAGTTGGTCGACTATTACTCGTAAGTTTGTACAGCCTACTTAGCTGTGATAGTTTTCCTTTCAACTACGTTATATATGCCACAACCGTGATTTTTTTCAGCCATCCAAATATAACCATTTAGCTGGCAGGGGGGGGGGGCGACACGTGACCCTAACAAAAAATAGCACTTTAAAGCTTAATATTTCACAAACGCATCACTTAATCAAAAAATGGTTTTAACAAACCCACAATATTTTTTTAAGACCTATTCAACGATATGCCGCACCATGGGGTACGCAAGAAAAAAAAAAAACATCCCCACTTTAGAAGTAGGCGAGGTACCCTATAAAAAAATATATTATTGTACCACTTTGTCAGCGTAACTAATATGCATATTCATGCCAAATTACAGCTTTCTAGAACTAAGCATCTCCGAGCAATAGTGCGGACAGACGGACGGACGGACGGACTGACGGACGGACATGGCGAAACTATAAGGGTTCCTTGTGGACTTCGGAACCCTAAAAAGAGAATGATCAGAATTTCTCGTGTGTTTTTTTGTGACGCTATTTTATAGCTATAGATTTAAAGCAAAAATACAACCACTCAGCCTGGGAATTATTTTTCATAAATTCAAAGTTCATTTTACACGTCAGAAAAAGAATTTACCAGCGCTTCCTAGACCCATTGCTTGAGAAGAAGCGCCGCAACAAACTCAAACAGAAGGCCATATTCCTTTAAATGTTCAAAAGTTTTCTCTTTTATGGGACCACCTGATGGCAATTGGTCACCGTGGCCGACGGACTTAAGAAATTATAAAATTAGATAACTTATGCGTTACCACCCAGAGATCCAAGAATGAATGCCTCTATGTCAGTATTTAATTTCACTGGCTCCGATTAAAATTTCGCTGCACGCGAAGGTACAATTCCTACTCATCTCTGCCACTGTCACGCAATTAATCGTCACACAACGATTCATTAAAGTTTAACGAGAGGTAACGTGACACTCCATTAATGGTCGGAATTCATTGGCGTCTTTCTTGTCTACGAGGGTAAGCGTTAAGGGGACCGTGTATCGCCCGTAAATTGCCTACAATAAAATCGGAATGCCTTAGCTGCTCGAAACGGCGTTGCCTTGAAGAGCCTTGAGCGCACTTGGTGCTTTAAGCAATTTGATGCTACTTATGTGTTTTCTTTCTTGACCGCAACAAATGGAGACGCATCGCAGGGAGAGCTTCATCAGCAGATGCATCGTCATGAAACAACGACCACTCTGTCAAGAGTGAACGACTAAGGAGGAGGGATGTGTTTTCTTTTGTTCAGGAAAATTTAAATGTTTTTAATATGAATGCTTATAATGTGAGGCGGTAGAACCTTTCACCAGTTACCAGAAAAAAAAACACGTAGTTGTTAGTTATTTTTAATAAATTAGTTAAGTAATTGTTTAAACATAAGTTATAATAATTTTAGTCCTCCTGCCTGAAACACAGGAATTTCCTTACTCGGGCACAAAATAAATTACTGCACTCTATGTTAAAATTTTACTACCTATGTTACGTACTTTAGGACAAGTACCGGGGCGACAGAGGTTTGCTCGGGTGAAAATAGCTAAAAACGAATTTACCCAGATATGAGACCTAGCTAGATCGATTTCTCACCCCCGTAAGCCTCTATATTCCATATCTATCTAAATATATAAAACTCAAAGGTGACTGACTGACTGACATAGTGTTCTATCAACGCACAGCCCAAACCACTGGACGGATCGGGCTGAAATTTGTCATGCAGGTAGGTAGATGTTATGACGTAGGCATCCGCTAAGAAAGGATTTTGCAAAATTCCCACGGGAACGGGAAAAATCGGGATTTTACTTTTTAATATTTCTGCGCATACGTAGTTGCGGGGAAAAGCTAGTTTACAAAATATAGAGGCTTCGGAGACCTCTATATTCCAAATTTCATCGAAATCGTTAGAGCCGTTTTCGAGAACGCGAGTACAAATATATATACAAACTGGCTGACCCCGCGGACTTCGTACCGCCTTATAATTTTATTTGTTATGAAAAATAGCTTACGTCCTATTCTCAGACCTACTGAACATACACTCAAAATTTCATAAGAATCGGTCGAGCCGTTTCGGAGGAGTTTGGTTACAAACACTGTGACACGAGAATTTTTATACTTATTAGATATTGCTCGTTTAATAGTATAGGATATCAACTATTATATGTATGTATTGTGTGTGTTACCAGTGGAAAGCAAAATTATTCCTCAGACACACAGATTTTATCCCAATTTTCTCTCGGGGCCCTATCTAACCTGTCCCCTAAAACCTATGCAGGTTAGAGACGTCTAGTTAGAGATCTTTATTCTGGACGCTTCTAGCTCCATTTATATTCGCACGCTGAATAAGCAAAAGGGAAAATAAGGCGGGAGGGCGGGGGGGGTCAATGGAATTAATGTTTACGTTTAATTGTACCCAAATTGGGAGATAGACCCTCGCGATGCGACACGAACGCGAGTCACAATGAAAAATAATGTAGGTAAGAATTATTTAAGAGATAATTTGGCAGGATTAATTTTGAGAAAAGGTGATGGCGAATAATGTTTCAATTGATTGATTGATTGATCATTTATTTCTTAATGAAAATTACATTACATTTACACACATATAAACATAACTTATTCACAAAAAGATCGTCATACAATTGAATAATATTTAAAATAATAAAATGTAAAATCTAGAGATCTTTCTAGATACTCATTAAATTCATTTTCAAGACAATAATAGTAATAATAATAATAAGGAGTGATGTTGATGTCAAGTTTGAACATAGAAATATATCAATTCTGATGAGAAACATTTTGACGGTGACGAAATTGTCTTTGATAATTTTAATTTCAGGAGTCTTAATGGTGGGATGTAAATGACAAGCCAACCTTATAACCGTCTAACTCGATGTGTATTTGTGTACGTCTTGATTTTGGACATCAGCTGCGGTATTGCGTTAGGCCATTCATTTGCGATATTTAAGACACGCGTGGTTTTGTCCATTGTTTGAATTCAAAGCCACAGGCCTTGTCTCAACTCTTTTCTTCCCGATATCCGATTTACGTAAATCAAAAATATCTTACCTGTGTATAGCTCCAAATGACGCTCTAGGTATCTTACCTTTGAAAACTGCATTCACATCGGAGATTAACTCTAACAAACAGACAGGCGAAAAAAAAGAGACGGAAAAATTACTCTTTTATTATAGTATAGAAGATAACATGATAATTAGTTTTCTCTGGCAATATGTTTCGCATCGCTCCAACCAGCTCTGCATTTGTGTAAGTAAACGCGCCCCAGTAGGTACTAAAATAGTACATTACATTAAGCCCCAGATCGCATATTTATGACCCTCACCTTCGGTTCGGGTCACAAATACCTGCGATCTGGGACATTAACGAATTACCGCCCGTGGTTTGTCAAAAATTTTACGTCTTGCCTTGGTCAGAAAGTGAGATTTTCTTACCGCGTAGCGGGCAGAAAATCACACTTTACGGCCAAGGGTGACGTAAAATATTAAAAGTATACCTACTCATCCTTGGAAAGTTGTAAAGTAAAAGTAAAAAGTAAAGTAAATTTTTATTGGTAACAAATGTTACAAGTCATAGGATATCACAACCTTATTACAAAGTATATAATTTAAATAAAGTGGTACCTAAAGCGCGAGGACAAGGACGCAGTTCTCCAAACAAGATCCAACCCACAGCATGACAGTTTTGAGAAAAAGCCGTTTTTGTTAAAAATGTGTGTACAAAATTTTCTATAAATATTTTTAATAAAGTTTGAATGCACAATTATAGAAGATGGCTAGCTCTATTAATTGTTATGTTAATCTGTTGCAAAATGCATTTATTACCTGATTTAGAACCAATAAATGGGGATGGATCTTTTTAATAAAAATGCGAATGTGGGTTGGATATTTGTTTATTTAATAAAAAAATAAGGGAAAATTATATTTACACGGTTTTTTTAAATGAATTTTAATCAGAAAGGGCACAAATACTAAGGCAAACTTGTAGCGTGAAAAGATTTTAGCAAAAACAAAATATTTCATACAAAATTTTCAACAGAGACGAAAACTGCAATACTTTAGTCATAAAGAGAATTCGAACAAAACGTATGAATTAATCTGTAACTTTTTATATATAATTTACAGTTTTCGTGTTAGCAAATGTCTTCTACTTCAAAGTCAGGTTGTCCTGAAAACCCTTCCAGGTCATCATCCTTCAACCGTTGGTCTGGAATAAGTTCAGTGTAAAAAAGGTGGTATTCCTGTGGAATCAGGTGAAGGAGAGTTTTCAAGTCCTTTAACTTGGCTTCGAGAATAGAATTCCCACAGGTCAAAGTACCTCTACTTCTTTTTTGTGAGAATAGCCCCTAAGTGAACGTTTTTTTTAAATATATTCGTCCACCAACTCTTCGTCAAGGTTGCTCGCCTGTAAATTTTGAACATATCCTGTATTTTAACTATATCCCTAATCTGCAGCCGTGGCAGCTTATTCCCGTCTATAGTTTTCTTCCTAGTTGTTCTCTAATTGTATTGAAAATAAAAAGTAGGTATAAAAACGTGCCAGAAGACTTCAGCTTAAGATGAATGTTCACCGTTTTCGCAAAAACTACTTTATATCATCAATAAAATTGGAGAAAGTATAACTAACAGGGAGAAACTACTTATAGACGAGAATAAGGCTGCAGATTAAGGAAATAGAGATAAAATAACCGGATAGGTATCCTTCCAAATCTAAAATCCAAATTTTGAACATAGGTAGGTACCTATGTTCAAAACTTACATGACGACCAACCTCGACGAAAAGTTTGTGGTCGTAGATATATTAAAAAAAGTTCGTTCAGGGGCTACTCTCACAAATGAAATAATGGAAGTACTTTGGCCTATGAGAAAACCTATTCCCGATAGGTCAAGTTAAAAGACTTAAAAGCTCTTTCACCTGATTCCACATGCATACCACCTTTTTTTACACTAAACTTATTCCAGAACAACGCTTGGAGGATGATGACCTGGAAGGATTTGCAGGACAACTAGACCTTGAAGTAGAAGACATTTTCAACAATGAAAACTGAAAAATCTAGAAAATAATTTACAGATTAATATATAGGTTTGTTCGGATTCCTTTTTTGGTCTGATTTTTGTACAAAATAAGTAAATACTTTATTTTTGCTGGATTTTTTTCATTCCACATTTTTTGCTATTGTTGCCTTTGAATTTCTGCTATTTTTCTCCAAAAAAAAAACCGTTGAAATGTTTTTTTCCCTTATTTGTATTAAGAGTATTAAATCCCTGTAAATCAACAAGGATTCAACCCATATTCAACATTCTTACTTTTTTATTGAAAAGATTAATCCCCTTTTATTTACTGTAAATCAGGTAATTAATACTTTTCGCGAAAGAATATCATAAATCCACAACTCTGTTATGTCATAATCCACAACTCTATTTAGTGAAAAAGATTACGTAAAAATACTTCTATGTGTTAAAATATTTTCAATATGGAACCAAGTCACATGAACCCTCATAAAATTTAAAAAATTAGGCTATTTTTAATATGCAAACAAGATTCAAGATACATGGTTTCATATAACTGTGAAATCTTTATTTTGCAAACGGGATCCAACCGCGCTTGGTCCCTTATAGAGTTATAAAATTATACGTCTATGAGGTACCATGTGAAATGAATCTTGTTTACAAAATATGGATTTGCTGTTTTGTGGAATGGTAACTTTGTCAACATATTGTTTTGATAGGTTAAAATGGTCAGATCATTTTGAGTTTTATAGGGAAGGTGTAAGGTGCATTTTAAAACCTATCTGCATATTTAACTCAATTTTGACAGGTGTGTGGGTTGGATCTGGTTTGCAGAACTGCGTCCTTTAATAACAATAATTACTATTGATTGTTTAATACAATTTACAATACAAATAATTACATAGCAGGCAAATCGAAAAATTACTCATAATTATAGAAGTTATTTCTTAGGAGCCATTTTTTCAATTGGTTGTCTTAACAGTTTTGTTTTTACGATCACTTTAAATTAATTACAAAAATCCTATACCACGTTAATTTAAGTTGCAAAACTCAAAAGCACCTAGAAAGCTAAACAACGATAAGTAACTTTAACTTGAAAATCTGAATATAAATGCTAATGCTTAATTCCGTCTGATCCATACTTTCAATTCCGCAGCTTCTTTGGAGAGATTATTATAATTTCATCCGAATCCTTTCAGAGAAAGTTACGGTCTCACCACTGCATGAATAAATATTTAAGTACGATTCAAGTTTAATATCTTTGAGGAGGCTATTTCGGCCGATCCCTTATTATTAATTTGGATTTTGTTCTCAGTATCAAAAACTTCAAAAAGCACGCGAATTTTAGGAATTTAATTTATTTACAAAATTATTACAGCATCGTTTCAACTAAATTAACAAAACTGTAATTTTAGGGTTCCGTAGCCAAATGGTAAAAAAATAGAACACTTAAATATAATTTCGTCATGTCCGTCTGTCTGAACGTCCGTCCGGAAGTCAAAGCCACCGGAGACTATGGATACTTGCTGTAAGTATTGTTGAAATTTGGGAGATGGTGGGTAGATGTGTTTATTCTATGATCCGCTTTTTACTTACTTTGCCAATATTTTGTAAAATATTTGTTACGTGAGGTGTTTTGTTTTATCTATGGTATTCGTAGCTAGGAATACGTTTGACTTATTTATTATGATTCTACCATTGAAGAAATATAATCGTTTTCCATAAATAATATTCGCTTAAAGTGATAAAAAGTGCTCCCTCCCCCCTAAATTTTGAATTATAATTATTATACTCAACCCTTCATATAAGCGAGTCCGAATCACTCTTGGCCTATTTATTGTCGTAGGTATTCAAATTAAATTTACCAGAAAGATTACCCAGTTAGTGTCATGACACTAGAAATTATAAGCTTTCTTGTTTCAGACCTGGCTTACCAGGATAGTCACTGTAAGGATCTGACTGAAATAACAAATTTTCATTATATTTTTAGTCCTTCATTCAGTGGAATCCGGGTCGCATCTCTGAGTTTACTTATTGTACAACATTTAATTTGAACACTGACATTTTCGGTGAAGGAAATCACGAGTGAGGACTATAACCCTCTCGTCATGAGAGGAAGCGTGTGCCCAGCAGTGGGTAGGCTACATCTGTCATTTACCCAGCCCAGCACAACATGTCAAAAGATATTTTCATTTCAAACCTCGAAAATCTTGTTTATGAACACGCAGAGGCACATTCTTCAAAACAACAAAGTTTCACCGAGAAAATTTCATTTTAACATTTCTTTATCCCCCGTTCAAAGCATATTCTTCTAACTTGACAAATAGTTCTTTCAGTTGAGACAAGGCAGCGATAACGGTTTAAAGAAACGCAGAGTAATACCCTGTATGTGATCGAGCTGAAATGTATGAGAAAAAAATAAATGAACCGAGTGTCACCTAAGGGAGATTCGAAAAGCTCGTTATTCTGATAAATTACTTCGCTCAGTCGTCTTTCGCTTTGCTATTTTCTGAACCCTCGCGCTTTGTGAGTCCAAATTGATATATCTTTTTTTCCAAAATTAAGCGATATTCTGGCCACTGGAACGGAGTGGATTTTCAATTCACACGTTTTTACAGTGCATTAGTGATTTTTCACTTGTTTAAGTGTTAGGAATTGGACTGCAGATGTATTTGGGTTCATTTAGTAAGATATAGGTAATAATTTTGTGTTATTCGTAGGCCAAACTTGAACGCAACACAGGGCCCCAAAAACGGGTTAAATCGCACTTTTTTAAAGGACCCCGATTTTTTTCATTTATCCTATTACTTGTTTTTGAATTCGCAAAGTTCTGAAAATCACTGACTTTGGTAAAAAAAATACATTACTTAGAAATGATTAATACGTTGAAAGCTTAGGTAAGTGACTCATAATACTCGTCGACCTATTCATCTACTATGTATTGGCAATTCTTGGAATAAAAGGTCAATTATTGAATCCAATAAAATACCTCTTCAGACACGAAAACACTTTATTTTATTTTACTACGCGCTCCAAATTATTTCGTAAATTGTTTTTTTCTGTTTCTGAATGTGAAAACTTTCACGACTTCATTCCTAAGCGGGGATGACTGCCGTAGTTTGAAAAGCTTGAATAAGAAAAATATGTTGTTGATACCACAAAATCCCTTTTTTATATCACATATTTTTGCTACATGCCCTTGAATTGGAATTACAGTTTTCTTTATTTTCAAACAGAGTAAAAGTTACCTTTTACTTTATTTTGTAGGAGGTACTCTTTTAAAACTACTTAGTACTTTAGCGTTTCTGTTTTTGCTTAGCAAGTACCTACTTTTTTCAAGTTTCAGTTTTATACCTATAGCTTTATCCGTTATAGCGTTCCCGCGGGAATTGATAATAAATTATATAAGAAAACCTTCCTTTTGAAACACTCTATCTATTAAAAAACCCTCATCAAAATCCGTTGCGTAGTTTTAAAGATTTAAGCATACAAAGGGATATAGGGACAGAGAAAGCGACTTTGTTTTATACTATGTAGTGATAGAACAAATAATGTTTACGTTAATAAATAAAATCATTAAATTTGTTTTCGCGAGTAAAAGAAAAAAACCGGCCAAGTGCGTGTCGGGCCACGCGCAAAGTATAGGGTTCCGAAGTTGACGAGGCCCACAGTACCTTTCTAAGACTTACGTATTAGCATCTAGCTACCCAACTAACAAAATAACGTTGTATAAGAGTTGCAAGAACGTTTTTCATTCCCTGTTTGGTACACAAAGTTGGTCGTATAAACGTAGTTGTCAACGTTTACTAAACGCGAAAAAGGCCCAAATTATACGACTTTTTCGTTATATAGAAGTTATATAAAAGTCCGGCAAGAACGTTGCATAAACGTCGCTTAAAAGTTTTCATGCAACTTTTTGGTCACACAATGGTTATATCCGGACTGTTATGGGACTTTAGTGGTTCCATAACAGTTGTATAGACGTTACAAGGTAACTGAAATGTCGCATAAGGGTTTAATAGCGACTTTTATGGTACACATTTGCCGTTCCTGACTGATATGTCATATGAGCATTGTGGAATTTTAAAGATAAGTTTGTAACTTGTAATTCTCATAAGAATTTTACTTATCTTATATTCTGGCACTATTATACGACGTTGCATAAAGAGTCGTATAAACGTTTACATATCTTATATTCTGGCCCCATTATACGACGTCGCATAAAGAGTCGTAAAAACGTTTACTCAACTAATTTAAAGGACCTTTTAGTTACAGGACTAAATCGTTGTATGAATTACGGTTATACAACGTTTTAGTTGTTAAGTTACTTCTATACGACAGTTATATAACCGAAAGACAGGATTATACGACTAATTTGTTTGTTGGGTAGCCTGTGGTATGACGTGCCCGCCCGACGCCCGTGCCGCTCGAGAAAAAACATTGGTATTTTAATCATTTCATAAGTTGGTCGACTATTACTCGTAAGTTTGTACAGCCTACTTAGCTGTGATAGTTTTCCTTTAAACTACGTTATATATGCCACAACCGTGATTTTTTTCAGCCATCCAAATACCACCATTTAGCTGGCAGGGGGGGGGGACACGTGACTCTAACAAAAAATAGCACTTTAAAACTTAATATTTCACTTAATCAAAAATTGGTTTTAACAAACCCACAATATTTTTTTAAGACCTATTCAACGATATGCCGCACTATGGGGTACGCAAGAAAAAAAAATACATCCCCATTTTACGAGTAGGGGAGGTACCCTATAAAATATATATTTAAAAATTTTATTGTACCACTTTGTCAGCGTAACTAATATGTATATTCATGCCAAATTACAGCTTTCTAGAACTAAGCATCTCCGAGCAATAGTGCGGACAGATGGACGGACGGACGGACGGATGGACGGACGGACATAGCGAAACTATAAGGGTTCCTTGTGGACTTCGGAACCCTAAAAACGAATGATAAGTATTTATTTAGTTCTTAATCCTCCTTTGGAAAAGTTTTTTGGTAATCAAGTACAAACTTTAAGGCCGAATTAAATCCGTAGATGCTATAATATTCATATTAACGACGGTAACATCTATTTACTCATTCGATAATATTATAAATCTCTCTTAACGAGAGATTCATAAAATTTTCTGTCATCACTAGAAATTCACGTATTCGCGAGTTTTAAATCATAAAGGGGACATGAAAGGTACATCTCACAAGACGCGCATTGAAGTAAATATGGCAGCTCGTTAAAATTGTTAAAATACCGTGAAACGGACCGGGCGGACACTCGGGGCGCGCCCCAGATACCTAACGATCAGCTCTATCATGCTTAATATGATAATAATACCTGTAAAAAAGTTAAAGTATGTTTGTTTGTTCGTTTGGATGTATGTTACTCAATCACGCTAGTGGATTGAGGCATTTAGATGAAATTTGGCGTACATTTTATAATCTGGATTGAAATATTAGGCAAATTTCAATCCAGATATCCTCTCTTATTCTTATATATACAGGCTTTAATGTAATGTCCCACTGCTAAGCAAAAGCATCTCCTCTTTTTAGCCACTATCCTCTATTATGTGCAACCTCCCGCCAATCAAACGCGTCCAAGTTGTACTACCATCTCCTTTTAGGTCTGCCTCTGCTCCGGTAACCATCTCTTGGATTCCACTCTGTGACGTTTTTGGCCCACCGCCGTTCCGGGCGTACACGGTAGACATATGATTAAGTTCAATTCAATTCAATTCAATCATTTATTCAGCAAATTTGCCACATAGGGGCACTTTTACACGTCAGAAAAGAATTTACTAGCGCTTCCTAGACCCATTGCTTGAGAAGAAGCGCCGCAACAAACTCAAGCAGAAGGCCTTTTTTCAAAATTTACACATAGTTATAACATTTACATTACATGTATAAAATATACATATAGGTACGTACTACAATTACATTGAAGGGATGTATAGTCCCTTACTTAAACTTAAATCTAAGATCTAAGAGATTATATGGGGGTATTGAAATAATTATAATGTAAGTATCAATCAATCAATAGGTTACAATATATTTACCTATCCTTATTATCTCGGAAGTACTGAGGAAAATCCCGGGATCCTCGAAAAAAGGCTTCGGCGGTTTAGGATGAAATTCCCTGCAGACGACGTCGCGGATAAAAGCTCGTTTTAATACTTTTCTTCTGGGACCCCGCGGTCGGGTGGGCTCTGTAGTGATTGGAGCAATTTCGGTTTCCGGACTGAAGAAGCTAGGTACTTTATTGTTCAAGTAGCCAAGTGAGTAGACGGCAAATATGGCACCTGTATTAAGAGTTATGGTTTTAAAAGCTTTTTAATAAACTATTTATGTAGACATCAGGCCATAGCGAATCCATAGGAGCTGCTGGTGTTTAAAAGCGCGAATAGCATGAAAAATCCGGTAAACTAAA